>CM061064.1:128508511-128918779 GCA_030762895.1 Sophora flavescens
AAACGAGGCTACCAATAATAGAAGCAAATTGATAATTAAAAACGACCAAAAGTTAAGGAGGAGGAACCACAAGAGTGACTCGCTTGTAATAACCCCAGAAACATGGAATATGATAATAGTTGCTGAGCTCACTGGGTCTGGCGCTGTTGATGCAACTGCATGCCATAGTATGGCAGTGAGGAAAAGCAACATGGTTGGGGTTGGTTGTTGGAAAGGATTGGTCATGTTTAAGCCTTGACACTTAATTGCAATTGAAGCTAACAGCAACTTCGTGATACCAGTGTATGCTTTGTTCGTCTCCGGCGGCATAGTGTTGTCTGGAATGAAGATGATAAAGAAAATCTGTGATGCTAGAATACAGAAAGCTAGAGAATGCAGTTGTATTGGTACGTGAGTAGAGAAAATGGTTTGATCGATTGTTTGGAATGAATTGAATGAAGATGAGTAATATATAGGGCCACTAATTGCCTTGACAACTTGTCTCTTGCCAGTTTGATCCATTTTCTCTACTCACATACCAGTACAACAGCATTCTCTAGCTTTCTGTTTTCTTGCATCACAGATTTTCTTTATCATCTTCATTCCAGACAACACTATGCCGCCGGAGACGAACAAAGCATACACTGGTATCACGAAGTTGCTGTTAGCTTCAATTGCAATTAAGTGTCAAGGCTTAAACATGACCAATCCTTTCCAACAACCAACCCCAACCATGTTTCCTTTCCTCACTGCCATACTATGGCATGCAGTTGCATCAACAGCGCCAGACCCAGTGAGCTCAGCAACTATTATCATATTCCATGTTTCTGGGGTCATTGCAAGCGAGTCACTCTTGTGGTTCCTCCTCCTTCACTTTTGGTCGTTTTTCATTATCAATGTGGTTCTATTATTGGTAGCCTCGTTTTGCTTCTTCTAGGTCAATATTTCTGAGCTCTTCCTTGCTCTCTTCAGTTTCTTGTGCTCCTTCTACGAGCAAATTTGTAAGCTCATCCCAAGTGCTAATCAGAGGCCAAATGATGATGATCTTGATCCACAGGAAGCTCATTTGGCCTCTGATTAGCACTTGGAATGAGCTTACGAATTTGCTCGTAGAAGGAGCAAAACAGACTGAAGAGAGCAAGGAAGAGCTCAGAAATATGGTCGTAGAAGAAGCAAAACGAGGCTACCAATAATAGAAGCAAATTGATAATAAAAAACGACCAAAAGTGAAGGAGGAGGAACCACAAGAGTGACTCGCTTGAATAACCCCAGAAACATGGAATATGATAATAGTTGCTGAGCTCACTGGGTCTGGCGCTGTTGATGCAACTGCATGCCATAGTATGGCAGTGAGGAAAAGCAACATGGTTGGGGTTGGTTGTTGGAAAGGATTGGTCATGTTTAAGCCTTGACACTTAATTGCAATTGAAGCTAACAACAACTTCGTGATACCAGTGTATGCTTTGTTCGTCTCCGGCGGCATAGTGTTGTCTGGAATGAATATGATAAAGAAAATCTGTGATGCTAGAAAACAGAAAGCTAGAGAATGCAGTTGTACTGGTATATGAGTAGAGAAAATCGTTTGATCGATTGTTTGGAATGAATTGAATGAAGATGAGTAATATATAGGGCCACTAATTGCCTTGACAACTTGTCTCTTGCCAGTTTGATCGATTTTCTCTACTCACATACCAGTACAACTGCATTCTCTAGCTTTCTGTTTTCTAGCATCACAGATTTTCTTTATCATCTTCATTCCAGACAACACTATGCCGCCGGAGACGAACAAAGGATACACTGGTATCATGAAGTTGTTGTTAGCTTCAATTGCAATTAAGTGTCAAGGTTTAAACATGACCAATCCTTTCCAACAACCAACCCCATCCATGTTGCTTTTCCTCACTGCCATGCTATGGCATGCAGTTGCATCAACAGCGCCTGACCCAGTGAGCTCAGCAACTATTATCATATTCCATGTTTCTGGGGTCATTGCAAGCGAGTCACTCTTATGGTTCCTCCTCCTTCACTTTTGGTCGTTTTTCATTATCAATGTGCTTCTATTATTGGTAGCCTCGTTTTGCTTCTTCTACGACCATATTTCTGAGCTCTTCCTTGCTCTCTTCTGTCTCTTGTTCTCCTTCTACGAGAAAATTCATAAGCTCATCCCAAGTGCTAATTAGAGGCCAAATGATGATGATCTTGATCCACAGGAAGCTCATTTGGCCTTTGATTAGCACTTGGGATGAGCTTACGAATTTGCTCGTAGAAGGAGCACAAGAGACTGAAGAGAGCAAGGAAGAGCTCAGAAATATCGTAGAAGGAGCACAAGAGACTGAAGAGAGCAAGGAAGAGCTCAGAAATATGGTCGTAGAAGAATTAAAACGAGGCTACCAATAATAGAAGCAAATAGATAATGAAAAACGACCAAAAGTGAAGGAGGAGGAACCACAAGAGTGACTCGCTTGCAATGACCCCGTAAACATGGAATATGATAATGGTTGTTGAGCTCACTGAGTCATGCGCTGTTGATGCAACTGCATGCCATAGTATGGCAGTGATGAAAAGCAACATGGTTGGGGTTGGTTGTTGGAAAGGATTGGTCATGTTTAAGCCTTGACACTTAATTGCAATTGAAGCTAACAGCAACTTCATGAAACCAGTGTATGCTTTGTTCGTCTCCGGCGACATAATGTTGTCTGAATGAAGATGATAAAGAAAATTTGTGATGCTAGAAAACAGAAAGCTAGAGAATGCAGTTGTGCTGGTATGTGAGTAGAGAAAATCGTTTGATCGATTGTTTGGAATGAATTGAATGAAGATGAGTAATATATAGGGCCACTAATTGCCTTGACAACTTGTCTCTTGCCAGTTTGATCGATTTTCTCTACTCACATACCAGTACAACCGCATTCTCTAGCTTCGCTTTCTAGCATCACGATTTTCTTTATCATCTTCATTCCGGACAACACTATGCCACGGGAGACGAACAAAGGATACACGGTATCATGAAGTTCGTTGTTAGATTCAATTGAAATTAAGTGTCAAGGCTTAAACATGACCAATCCTTTCCAACAACCAACCCCATCCATGTTGCTTTTCCTCACTGCCATACTATTGCATGCGCCAGCATCAACCGACTGCAGATGAGCTCAAGAACTATTATCATATTCCATGTTTCGGGGTCATTGCAAGCGAGTCACTCTTATGGTTCCTCCTCCTTCACTTTTGGTCGCTTTTCATTATCAATGTGCTTCTATTATTGGTAGCCTCGTTTGCTTCTTCTACGACCATATTTTGAAGCTCTTCCTTGCTCTTGATCTCTTGTGCTCCTTCTACGAGAAAATTCGTAAGCTCATCCCAAGTGCTAATTAGAGGCCAAATGATGATGATCTTGATCCACAGGAAGCTCATTTGGCCTCTGATTAGCACTTGGGATGAGCTTACGAATTTGCTCGTAGAAGGAGCACAAGAGATTGAAGAGAGCAAGGAAGAGCTCAGAAATATCCTAGAAGGAGCACAAGAGACTGAAGAGAGCAAGGGAGAGCTCAAAAATATGGTCGTAGAAGAAGCAAAACGAGGCTACCAATAATAGAAGTAAATTGATAATGAAAAACGACCAAAAGTGAAGGATGAGGAACCACAAGAGTGACTCGCTTGCAATGACCCCAGAAACATGGAATATGATAATAGTTGCTGAGCTCATTGGGTCTGGCGTTGTTGATGCAACTGCATGCCAAAGTATGGCAGTGAGGAAAAGCAACATGGTTGTGTGATAAGCCTTCGGCTTATCTAGTTTTATAACTAGATGGACCGTGGTTTTTGTGCAAATTATTCGAGTTCACTCTCGGTTTCGCCCAAATTTGCCTTGTTTTGTTCCTAAGTTGGACTTTGACTCGTTTTGCGTTTTTTGTGTAGTTTTTAGCTTATTTTGGATAGAATTACGCTTTTGGTTGCTTTTGGTGTTTTCAGGTTAAATAAGTGAAGCTCTGAGAATCAAGGAAAGACAAGAAGCAATGGGAGAAAGCACTTTTGGAGGTCTCGCCCCGCGAACAGGACGCTTGCCTCGCGAATAATGAAGACTTGGAAGTCAGAGACCATCACGGCCTAGCCGTGATGTGTATCACGGCCGTGACCAAAAATCCACAAAAGTCAGAGACCATCACGGCCTAGCCGTGATGTGTATCACGGCCGTGACCAAAAATCCACACAAGTCAGAGACCGTCACGGCTTAGCCGTGATTCACATCACGGGCCGTGACAAGAAGGCTCGCCGCGAGACATCCTTCGCGTCGCGAGGGTTTGAATCCCACAAGCGCGCTAAACAAGCCGTTCACGGCCTGGCCATGATGACCATCACTACCGTGACGCGTGGCCTCCCTATAAATAAGGCACCTGCGAACGGAATTGGGGGAATTTGGCATCGAATTTAGAGAGATCTTTGTAACCCTTATTCTGAGCCGCGTCTCCCTTCTCTTCTCTTATTTCTTATTCTTAGGATGATTTCCGATTGTACGTACGTCGTTGTTACGGACATGAGGAACTAATCCTCTTGTCTAAGGGATCGATGAAGCCACCCATGGCGGCATAGTGTTCAGTGATGTATATCTTTCTCCCTTAATTCAATTCTTGTTTTCCAATTCTGATTATATTGCGTTGATCCTATGTTTTGCGTGATTGACTTGTTAAACGTGTTTGAGGCCGAACGGCGATTCGCGTTTTAGAACTTGGATTGGAATCACTAATCGAATAATGAGCACGACAGTGGATTTAGGAGATTAGTGCAACCTTATAGGGAACAATAATTAATCAAATTTGAGATTAGGATTATGAGACCTAGTAAGTAATTAATCCAATCGTCGAATACGTCCTATTGAGCACGACAGTGGATATAGGAGAATTTGGGGGTCCCGGTTGACATTAAAATTGAACCTAGGGAATAGATTATCATCACTTGGGTACTATGCATGATTGGGTAGGTGGATTTGAGACCTTAGATGCTTTTAATTCCAGATTTCATCACCATATTTTTATTTGATTTGATTTGTTAAATTGAATTGTGATCCTAGTTTCTCTCCAACCACTTTCTCTACTTAACCAACTTATCGAAATTCTCGCGAAATTAGTCGAATTGGTAGCCCAATCCTTGTGTTCGACCTCGGTAGACTCTTACCGTGTTTTATTACTTGCGACGACCCGGTACACTTGCCGGTGAGTCAACAAGTTTTAGCGCCTGATTGTAGGGGATTCACGACCAATTTTCCTAATTTTTAGGAAATTTACTGTTTGAGTTAAGTCGACTTTTAGTTTTATTTTGTTTTATTTAATTGCAATTATTTTTCTCTTCTTCTTTGTTTCCACTTGGTCTTTGCCTGTTTTTTTATGAGAGGTACCCTTCTACATGAGGACTTGCTATTGATTCCGAGATCACCAGGACCGAGAGGCAATTAAGGAAAGAAGCCAGGAACGGAAAAGAATTGAAGGAATTAAAATAGAGGGCATGGTTGAAGAAAACCCTCCTCCTACTCCTCGTTACAAGCCTCTCTTCGAGTACGATCTACCCAAGCTGGGTGATTGTGACTCTTCTATTGTGAGGGGCAACTCGAACACGAACTCCTTGAGTTGAAGCATGTGTCACATTCCGGATCCGGAGAATCGGTTTGATGGGAGTGGCAAACAGGACCCTCATAGACACATCACTCGCTTCCTTGAAGCTTGAGACTTGCGAGAAGACCAGGGAGTCTCTCGGGATGAGTTTCGCATGGGGCTTTTCCGTCTTTCTCTTAGGGATGTCGCTCGCGATTGGGTTGAGATTTGGATAGGAACAACATCGAACTTGGGAGCAGATGGCACAAGTTCCTAACCAAATATTTTCCTCCTCGAGAAGGCGGACAAGCAAGAATAGCCGTCACATCATTCAGCAGACGGAGGATGAAACTTACAATGAAGCGTGGGAGAGGTACAATGGGTTATTGAGAAGATGTCCCTCGGCGTTCTTTGACCCGGTTTCCAAAGTTCAAGATTTCTTTAATGGGTTGAGGGACGCTATCGGGATGAACTGTGATGCCGCAGGTGGCGGTTCTTTCTCTTATTTATCAGCGGAGGATGGATGGACATTGTTAGAGAAGATGTCATATAATGATTACAACCGTGGTAGGGAGACCTCAAGTGGAATCAGTTCTGGGACAATGGAAGCCATTTTAGAGCAAAACAGACTTTTGAAGATGCAGAATGAGGCTTTGTCCGGGAACAAGAGGGTTAATGCGATACACGAGGGAATGCCTCCGGGTTGTGCAAATTGTAATGGAGATCATGACACTCAGATTTGCCCGCTAAATTTCTCTCAGGAACATGTGGACTCATGCCACAACTTCTATGACACTGTGCCCCAGAACAACTATCAGAGGAACAATCAGAATCAGAATAGGGGCTACATGAGGAGAGACCATCCGGGATTTGCTTGGAGTGATGTTAATGGTGGTCTAGTCGGTCAACAACATCCTCAACAGAATTGGCAGCAACTTCAACAGGGTCTGAGACCGAACATTGGAATTCAAGGCGCAAGAATACTCAGTGAGCTCTTCGGGGCCTAATCGATTGCAAATATCGGATGGTGGAAGACAACCGTGGAGCTGGCCTTTGAGAAGATGAGCGCGGCGATTGCGAAGATGTCAATTGATACAAACACAGCTTTTGAGAAGGTGATCATGCGACAGTTGACAAGTTGGCAACGCATACAGGCGTCAATTCACAATCTAGAGACGCAGGTTGCTCACCCGCAAGGCAACTTAATGAGCGTCTCCGGTGCACTTTCCCTGTGTGATACCGAGAACAACCCCAAGGGACAATGCAATGTCATATCTACTAGAAGCGGAAGGGTGTTGGAACCTAACAGGTGCAACTAGTTCTCGAGGATGACAAGGCCCCGAACAACTACATGTTGAGGAAGAGCAACTCCGAGAAAGAAGAGTTGGTAAGTTGACAAGGCACCGGAGCAAGGGGAAGGCTGAAACTTGTAGATGAAGAGTTCCAAAGAAGAAGTGGGTTGAACCTCAAGACCTCCCGCCCTACATGAAGGTACCGTATCCCGAAAGATTAAAAAAGCCTCAACAGATAAGCAGTTCAACAAATTCCTTGATGTCTTCCGAAAACTTCAGATTAACATTCCATTTGCGGAAGCCTTGGAAAGATGCCATCATATGCCGGTTTATGAAGGATCTTCTCACCAAGAAGCGGAGAATAGTGGATGAGGAAACGGTTGCTTTGACCGAGGAGTGTAGTGCCATTCTTCGAGAAAACCGCCTCCAAAGTTGAAGGATCCGGTTCTTTTTCTATACCATGCACCATTGGGGAGATGACCGTAGGAAAGGCGTTATGTGATCTAGGGGCAAGCATCAACTTGATGCCCTCTCTATGATGAAGAGGTTGGGGATCAAGGAATTCAAGGATACACGGATGTCGCTCCAACTAGCCGATCGCTCTATAAAATATCCTTATGGAGTGGTCGAGGACTTGTTAGTGAAGGTGGACAAGCTTATATTTCCCAGCGGACTTTGTAGTGCTTGATATGGAAGAAGACGCCGAGATCCCTCTCATATTGGGTAGGCCCTTCTTGGCCACTGGGGGTGCCTTGATAGATGTGCGAAAAGGGAAACTCACTCTAAGGGTGCAAGATGAGGAGGTAGTCTTCAATCTTTTCGAAACAATGAAGCACCCTGCAGAGAGGACGTAAGTGTATAGAGTAGATATGGTAGATCCAACTGTTAAGGCAAAGGCAACTAGAGAGGCCCATGGTTCTTCACTTGCTCAAGTGTTGGTAAAATCCCATGATGATGATGGTAAGAAAAAAGACCCTTTGGGGGATGAGGTCTACCTCGAGTGGTTGAAAGATATGGAAGCCTTACCGAGTTCCCCAAGGGATGAATGTGCAAAGGAAGAGCTCATCAACAAAGGCATGAAAAAGAATAGTGAGGCACCGGAATTGAAGGGTGGCACAACCGTGGTGGTCAGTACAGACAATGAGTTGATCTCAAAAAGGACCATCACGGGGTGGAGAGTTCGTGCTGATTATAGAAGGATGCTGGACTTAAATGAGTTGTCCGGGAACAGCATGCGAGCATATGAAAGGGCAAGAGCCTACAGGAAACGGATTGAGGCAGGGCATGGCAAGCAGTTTCTTCCTCCGGAGTAACCCTCTGGGGTGACTTGAGTCAGGCTCGGGACGTTAAACAAGCGCTACTTGGGAGGCAACCCAAGCTAGGTATCCATCTCCTCTCTTAACTTTTGTTTTCTTTTTCTTTTTGTTTTTGTTTTTGTTGTCACTCTTGAATAATTTGAGAAGATCAAGAGTTGTTGTATGAATGTTGTGTCGGCAAGCTTGTTGGATTTTGATTAAATTGAGCATAAATTGATTGCATGAATTATATTGACCATTGATGATTTCCCCCTAGGTTCTAATAATAGAAAAGTTGATCCCCACTTAAAAATTGAACTTTGAGATTTATTGTGATTACTTGATTTATGATAAGTTTGGGGTGAGGGGGTGCACACACTAGGAATCGTATCTCGGTCAAACAATTTGCAAAATGTCCATGTGAGGATTTGAGCCTCCAACTCTGTTTTTAAATGTGTGAATCACTGTTAAGATGCACTTTCCCGAATTTGCTTGAATCTCTTCATGGTTTGCATGTTTATGTGTTGCATCAAATGATTTAGGCAATTTTCTTTGAGTTAACTACTTGGCCATAAATTGAACCAACCTTGATGAATGATCCCTAGTTAGCCACATTGAGCCTTGAAGCCTATTGTTCTTGATGACCTTACATTACAAGCCATTAACTCAGAAAAACCATGATTTTCCCCTATCTTAGGATTTAGGAGAGTATGGAATTTTAGCTTTGTGAGTGTTGTTGTGGAACTAAGTTTGGGGTGGCTACAAGTTCATGAATCATAGTTGAGAAAAAAAAAAAGAAAAAAGAAAAAAGAAAAAAAGAAAATGGGTGATGAAAAGCATTGAATATGTGCCAAAAAGGGCAAAGAAAAATAAATATAAAAAGGAAGAGGTGTGTAGCCACCAATTGCAAGGAAGAGAATAATATGAGAGTGAATTCAATTGTTGTGATATTAGTTTCATGCTCTCAGTGATCCTAGGGACTTAGCCTCTATCCTTTGAATATCTTACCTTGAGCCAGGCCTCATTACAACCTTTAAAAGACCTTCTGATGTTGCATACATGTTTTCGTGGGAACCATTTTTGAGATGAAAATCAAATTCATGGGAAGTGCTCTTAGAATGTGAAGGTGAGTGAAAAGTTGATAGCCTAGACAAACTTGAGCGAATGAGTGAAATACTAAATGCCCTTGTGAGGAAGGCAATTGTTTGAAATATGTGATCTTCCTTTGTGTGTATCTTTGAGTCTCAACTTAGAGTAATGATAGCATGAATGATAAATTCTCAATTGTTTAAAGTAGATGAATGTGGGGATTACATTGATGAAAAAAAGGGGGGGAATCAAAGAAGAAAAACTGTTTTGAGTGCATGAAATTTGTGCGAAATCGATTGATTCCTTTAGGCTTGCCAAGTCTTGAGTCGTTTTTGAGTTTTAAGCTTGCTTGGGGACAAGCAAGGTTTAAGTTTGGGGTGTTTTGATAAGCCTTCGGCTTATCTAGTTTTATAACTAGATGGACCGTGGTTTTTGTGCAAATTATTCGAGTTCACTCTCGTTTTCGCCCAAATTTGCCTTGTTTTGTTCCTAAGTTGGACTTTGACTCGTTTCGCGTCTTTTGTGTAGTTTTTAGCTTATTTTGGATAGAATTACGCTTTTGGTTGCTTTTGGTGTTTTCAGGTTAAATAAGTGAAGCTCTGAGAATCAAGGAAAGACAAGAAGCAATGGGAGAAAGCACTTTTGGAGGTCTCGCCCCGCGAACAGGACGCTCGCCTCTCGAATAATGAAGACTTGGAAGTCAGAGACCATCACGGCCTAGCCGTGATGTGTATCACGGCCGTGACCAAAAATTCACAAAAGTCAGAGACCATCACGGCCTAGCCGTGATGTGTATCACGGCCGTGACCAAAAATCCACACAAGTCAGAGACCGTCACGGCTTAGCCGTGATTCACATCACGGGCCGTGACAAGAAGGCTCGCGTCGCGAGACATCCTTCGCGTCGCGAGGGTTTGAATCCCACAGAAGCTCCAGAAACAGAAGCCGTCACGACCTGGCCGTGATGACCATCACGACCGTGACGCGTGGCCTCCCTATAAATAAGGCACTGCAGAACAGAATTAGGGGAATTTGGCATCAGAATTTAGAGAGATCTTTGTAACCCTTATTCTGGAGCTGCGTCTCCCCTTCTCTTCTCTTATTTCTTATTCTTAGGATGATTTCCGATTGTACGTGTGTCGTTGTTACGGACATGAGGAACTAATCCTCTTGTCTAAGGGATCGATGAAGCCACCCATGGCGGCATAGTGTTCAATGATGTATATCTTTCTCCCTTAATTCAATTCTTGTTTTCCAATTCTGATTATATTGCGTTGATCATATGTTTTGCGTGATTGACTTGTTAAACGTGTTTGAGGCCGAACGGCGATTCGCGTTTTAGAACTTGGATTGGAATCACTAATCGAATAATGAGCACGACAGTGGATTTAGGAGATTAGTGCAACCTTATAGGGAACAAGAATTAATCAAATTCGAGATTAGGATTATGAGACCTAGTAAGTAATTAATCCAATCGTCGAATACGTCCTATTGAGCACGACAGTGGATATAGGGGAATTTGGGGGTCCCGGTTGACATTAAAATTGAACCTAGGGAAGAGATTATCATCACTTGGGTACTATGCATGATTGGGTAGGTGGATTTGAGACCTTAGATGCTTTTAATTCCATATTTCATCACCATATTTTTATTTGATTTGATTTGTTAAATTGAATTGTGATCCTAGTTTCTCTCCAACCACTTTCTCTACTTAACCAACTTATCGAAATTCTCGAGAAATTAGTCGAATTGGTAGCCCAATCCTTGAGTTCGACCTCGGTAGACTCTTATCGTGTTTTATTACTTGCGACGATCCGGTACACTTGCCGGTGAGTCAACATTGTGCTTGGTTTGTTGGAAAGGATTGGTCATGTTTAAGCCTGGACACTTAACTGCAATTGAAGCTTACAGCAACTTCATGATACTAGTGTATGCTTTGTTCGTCTCCGGTGGCATAATGTTGTCTGGAATGAAGATGATAAAGAAAATCAGTGATGCTAGAAAACAGAAAGCTAGAGAATGCAGTTGTACTGGTATGCGAGTAGAGAAAATCGTTAGATCGATTGTTTGGAATGAATTGAATGAAGATGAGTAATATATAGGGCCACTAATTGCCTTGACAACTTGTCTCTTGCCAGTTTGATCAATTTTCTCTACTCACATACCAGTACAACTGCATTGTCTAGCTTTCTGTTTTTAGCATCACACATTTTCTTTATCATTTTCATTGCAGACAACACTATGCCGCCGGAGACGAACAAAGAATACACTGGTATCATGAAGTTGCTGTTAGCTTCAATTGCAATTAAGTGTCAGGCTTAAACATGACCAATCCTTTCCAACAACCAACCCCATCCATGTTGCTTTTCCTCACTGCCATACTATGGCATGCAGTTGCATCAACAGCGTTTGACCCAGTGAGCTCAGCAACTATTATCATATTCCATGTTTCTGGGGTCATTGCAAGCGAGTCACTCTTGTGGTTCCTCCTCCTTCACTTTTGGTCGTTTTTCATTATCAATGTGCTTCTATTATTGGTAGCCTCGTTTTGCTTCTTCTACGACCATATTTCTGAGCTCTTCCTTGCTCTCTTCTGTCTCTTGTGCTCCTTCTACGAGAAAATTCGTAAGCTCATCCCAAGTGCTAATTAGAGGCCAAATGATGATGATCTTGATCCACAGGAAGCTCATTTGGTCTCTGATTAGCACTTGGGATGAGCTTACGAATTTGCTCGTAGTAGGACAACAAGAGACTGAAGAGAGCAAGGAAGAGCTCAGAAATATCGTAGAAGGAGCACAAGAGACTGAAGAGAGCAAGGAAGAGCTCAAAAATATGGTCGTAAAAGAAACAAAACGAGGCTACCAATAATAGAAGCAAATTGATAATGAAAAACGACCAAAAGTGAAGGAGGACGAACCACAAGAGTGACTCGCTTGCAATGACCCCAGAAACATGGAATATAATAATAGTTGCTGAGCTCACTGGGTCATGCGTTGTTGATACAACTGCATGCCATAGTATGGCAGTGAGGAAAAGCAACATGGTTGGTATTGGTTGTTGGAAAGGATTGGTCATGTTTAAGCCTTGACACTTAATTGCAATTGAAGCTAACAGCAACTTCATGATACCAGTGTATGCTTTGTTCGTCTCCGGCGGCATAGTGTTGTCTGGAATGAAGATGATAAAGAAAATCTGTGATGCTAGAAAACAGAAAGCTAGAGAATGCAGTTGTACTGGTATGTGAGTAGAGAAAATCGTTTGATCGATTGTTTGGAATGAATTGAATGAAGATGAGTAATATATAGGGCCACTAATTGCCTTGACAACTTGTCTCTTGCCAGTTTGATCGATTTTCTCTACTCACATACCAGTACAACTGCATTCTCTAGCTTTCTGTTTTCTAGCATCACAGATTTTCTTTATCATCTTCATTCCAGACAACACTATGCCGCTGGAGACGAACAAAGCATACACTGGTATCATGAAGTTGCCGTTAGCTTCAATTGTAATTAAGTGTCAAGGCTTAAACATGACCAATCCTTTCCAACAGCCAACCCCAACCTTGTTGCTTTTCCTCACTGCCATACTATGGCATCCAGTTGCATCAACAGCGCCAGACCGAGTGAGCTAAGCAACTATTGTCATATTCCATGTTTCTGGGGTCATTGCAAGCGAGTCACTCTTGCGGTTCCTCCTCCTTCACTTTTGGTCGTTTTTCATTATCAATGTGCTTCTAATATTGGTAGCCTCGTTTCGCTTCTTCTACGACCATATTTCTGAGCTCTTCCTTGCTCTATTCAGTCTCTTGTGCTCCTTCTACGAGAAAATTCCTAAGCTCATCCCAAGTGCTAATTAGAGGCCAAATGATGATGATCTTGATCCACAGGAAGCTCATTTGGCCTCTGATTAGCACTTGGGATGAGCTTACGAATTTGCTCGTAGAAGGAGCACAAGAGACTGAAGAGAGCAAGGAAGAGCTCAGAAATATCGTAGAAGGAGCACAAGAGACTGAAGAGAGCAAGGAAGAGCTCAGAAATATGGTCGTAGAAGAAGCAAAACGAGGCTACCAATAATAGAAGCAAATTGATAATGAAAAACGACCAAAAGTGAAGGAGGAGGAACCACAAGAGTGACTCGCTTGCAATGACCCCAGAAACATGGAATATGATAATAGTTGCTGAGCTCACTAGGTCTGGCGCTGTTGATGCAACTGCATGCCAAAGTATGGCAGTGAGGAAAAGCAACATGGTTGGGCTTGGTTTGTTGGAAAGGATTGGTCATGTTTAAGCCTTGACACTTAATTGCAATTGAAGCTAACAGCAACTTCATGATACCAGTGTATGCTTTGTTCGTCTCCGGCGGCATAGTGTTGTCTGGAATGAAGATGATAAAGAAAATCAGTGATGCTAGAAAACAGAAAGCTAGAGAATGCAGTTGTACTGGTATGTGAGTAGAGAAAATCGTTTGATCGATTGTTTGGAATGAATTGAATGAAGATGAGTAATATATAGGGCCACTAATTGCCTTGACAACTTGTCTCTTGCCAGTTTGATCGATTTTCTCTACTCACATACCAGTACAACTGCATTCTCTAGCTTTCTGTTTTCTAGCATCACAGATTTTCTTTATCATCTTCATTCCAGACAACACTATGCCGTTGGAGACGAACAAAGCAAACACTGGTATCATGAAGTTGCTGTTAGCTTCAATTGCAATTAAGTGTCAAGGCTTAAACATGACCAATCCTTTCCAACAACCAACCCCAACCATGTTGCTTTTCCTCACTGCCATACTATGGCATGCAGTTGCATCAACAGCGCCAGACCCAGTGAGCTCAGCAACTATTATCATATTCCATGTTTCTGGGGTCATTGCAAGCGAGTCACTCTTGTGGTTCCTCCTCCTTCACTTTTGGTCGTTTTTCATTATCAATGTGGTTCTATTATTGGTAGCCTCGTTTTGCTTCTTCTAGGACAATATTTCTGAGCTCTTCCTTGCTCTCTTCAGTCTCTTGTGCTCCTTCTACGAGCAAATCCGTAAGCTCATCCCAAGTGCTAATCAGAGGCCAAATGATGATGATCTTGATCCACCGGAAGCTCATTTTGCCTCTGATTAGCACTTGGGATGAGCTTATGAATTTGCTCGTAAAAGGAGCACAAGAGACTGAAGAGAGCAAGTTAGAGCTCAGAAATATGGTCGTAGAAGAAGCAAAACGAGGCTACCAATAATAGAAGCACATTGATAATGAAAAACGACCAAAAGTGAAGGAGGAGGAACCACAAGAGTGACTCGCTTGCAATGACCCCAGAAACATGGAATGTGATAATAGTTGCTGAGCTCACTGGGTCTGGTGCTGTTGATGCAACTGCATGCCATAGTATGGCAGTGAGGAAAATCAAAATGGTTGGGGATGGTTGTTGGAAAGGATTGGTCATGTTGAAGCCTTGACACTTAATTGCAATCGAAGCTAACAGCAACTTCATGATACCAGTGTATGCTTTGTTCATCTCCGGCGGCATAGTGTTGTCTGGAATGAAGATGATAAAGAAAATTCTTATGATCTGCTCAGAAAACATATGAAGCTAGAGAATGCATTATACTGGTATCATGAAGTAGAGAAAATCGTTCAATTGCAATTAAGTGTCAAGGCTTAAACATGACCAATCCTTTCCAACAACCAACCCCAACCATGTTGCTTTTCCTCACTGCCAAACTATGGCATGCAGGTGCATCAACAGCGCCAGACCCAGTGAGCTCAGTAACTATTTTCATATTCCATGTTTCTGGGGTCATTGCAAGCGAGCCACTCTTGTGGTTTGTTGAGTCGTGCGACTGCACGTGCGATCCGGCAAGTGTACCGGATTGTCGCCAAGTAATAAAAGATATCGATCCCATAGAGACTGTGATCTCAAATCGCAACTAATTATCAAATTAGTAAATCTGGACTGTATAAAAAAGGATTTGGATTTTGGAAAGGTTTTGAATTTGAATTAAGAGAATGATGAAACAGAAAACAAATCTATTTATGGTTTTTCAGATCTAAATGGATTCCTAGGGATTTGGGTTACCAACAAGATCGTTTACATTGCTAATTCCATTAACCCTTGTTAATTATCGAAAATACCTTGAAGGCGAATTTATCCTCTAATAGTTTAAGCTCCCTCTCGGGTTACCAAAACCGTGCCCAATTGAACCAACCCCTACTCTCGTGGTATTCGAATTCAGATTGGACCCTTTGCGTTTCGTGACAATTCGTTGATCCTCGAAGGACGGCTTCTAACTCTCGTGATTTCAGTCCTAAGTCTGATTCTATAAATCTGACACCTAAGTTCACCGCTAGGTTCCTCCTTAGAATGTCTATGACACGCAAACAAGTGACCACCGAATTTACGAGTGATTCAAACACTAGAAATCAGATCTAAAGCAAAATCGCAATTAACAAAGATATAACATCAAATTAACATCATAAAACAACCTTGGGCATAGCCCCAATCCCTAGAAACTAAGCTACTACTCGAGCCTTGTCATGGTGACGACAAGCTTGATTACAAATAACATGAAAGCAGAAAATCAGAGAAGAGGAAGGAGAAGAGAGATCGTAAATTATAGCCTAAGTGGTAGCAGCCAAGTGTTCCTAAGCCTCTGACTTGATCCCATATTTATAGATTTGGGAAGTTAGAATCCCAATCTAACTCAAATTAGATCCAAATCAGTTGCTTCTGATCCAAGTAACACGCATCACGACCGTGATGGATTCTGCCTTGGGCGCTTCTTCAATTTTTGGTCTGTCACGACCGTGATGCTCATCACGGCTAGGCCGTGATGATTCTCGACTTGTGGGGTCCGGCTCGGTGACAGGTCACGGTCGTGATGGGCATCACGGGCAGGCCGTGACCAGTTCCGACTTCAGCCTTTCTTCCTTTTCAGTTTTGCTCGATCATGGCTGTGATGGTCATCACGGCTTGGCCGTGATGGGCTCTGTTTGGCTTATTTTCTTCACTTTTCAAGCTTCATCTTCATCCGAGCTCCATCATGGTTGATCCTGAGCATTTTACCCTTGATTTCTGCAAAACAACACTACAAAAACCGCCTTACCCATTCCAAAGTAAAATTAACAAAAAATCAAATTAAATGTTCCTAAACTACATGCAAGGCAAAGATGAGGTGAAATCACACTCATCAAATCACCCCAAGCTTAAGATTTTGTTTGTCCTCAAGCAATTACCCAGGCCATAAGATATAAATAATCAGAGCATGGATAGTGAACCAAGAACCCGAGAAACTAATCCAAGTGACAGGCATATTCAATAAGCACCCAAGAGATAATCGATTTCAAGTCCAATTAGAAACTTATGTTTCCTAAATTCATATTCTCGCTGATTCGGACACTCTTCTCACCTCACTCAAGTGTTTAAGGATATATATGACAATTCGCTCAATTTCCTCAAGGAAGGTATTCTACCATAAGCTTGACTAACAACCAAATCTCTACTTTATTAATGAAAACACATAAGAATCAAGAGGTCTTTTACCTTGGTTGTAACGGGGCCATGGGATTAATCGTTAGGTGGGAAAATCAAAAAAAGGGAAATTCAAGAAGGCTAAACAAATTACCAAAGATTGCAAAGCATGACACCTTCTAAAATACCTTTTTGGGCTTTGATTCACTTTTCCACCTTTCTTTCTTTCTTTTCATTTTCATTTCTCACTTTCTTTTGTCATCCCCTTCTCCATTTTTTTTGTTTTTTTTTTGCTTTATTTACTTTATTTGGAGAAGGGGAGATTTTTAGCACAAGAGAAATATTTTCTAATTTTCTCATCCCATACTTTTTCAAACTACCTTTTTACCCTTTTTGTAATACTTTAAAAGGTGTCATACCAAGCTTTATTCATCAAAGTAATTCAAGGTACCAAGAAAAATATTTTATTCTTTTAGGCTCAAAATTGGGCAACTAAGGGGTAGCATTTAATCAATCAAAGCTTAGAAGGCCGGAAAAATACCTAGTGCCTCAATCATTTTCAAAAATGTTTACAAAATTTTTTAAGTTTCGAATTGGTTTCAAGTCAAGTTCTAGATAATACAATCAAAGAGGAATTAAAACACTTTATCACAAGGAATGGGGTAGATTTAGTGAGTACCCCTTTTTGGCTCAAAATCTTACATTTAGTAGTTCAAGAATCAGTGAGAAACACAAATCTAAGGGACCACATGCTAATTATCAACTATCAAAAGATCATCTCAAGAATTTTTATTTTTAGCCTTGTCACAAGAATAAAAAAAAATGGGTTCAAAAATTCACTATCTCCATTCATTTGGCACCAAGTTCTCACAATTGGATGCATATTCTAAGTGAGGGGCAATATAGAGAATGTGATCATACAAAACTATACCTATATGAATGCAACATGAAAAATGCAAATATGCAAAAATTTGCAAAAATACCCCTACCCCAAGCTTAAAAACTTACATTGTCCCCAATGTAAATAATCAAGTCGGAGAGAGGAGAAAAATTGGAACAACTTACCGAGTTGGTAGCGGGTGTTGGCTCACATTCCAGTCAAAAACTTGTTGGAAATTGCATCACGGCCGTGAGGCTCATCACGGGCAGACCGTGATCAATTCTGGTCTTCAGGAGCTGGCCTGTCACGGCCGTGACCTGCATCACGGCTAGGCCGTGATGCTCTCTGATCTTAGGGTCCTTCTCATCACACCCGTGATGGATATCACGGCTGGGCCGTGATCCTTTCTGGTGCTCTTGGTTAGCTCATCACGGTCATGACCACTGTCATGGCCTGGGCGTGATGTCTTCTGACTTTATTTTTTTTTCCAGCCCTTCTTGCTCCTCCTTTCTTCTTAACCTGAAAACACTAGACAAATCTATTAATTTATGATTTTTTTGCCTCTTGATCTTCTCAAATTATTCAAGAGCTAAATTCAAAAACAGAAGGAAAAGGGAAAGAAAACTTGGGTTGCCTCCCAAGAAGCGCATGTTTACGGTCTTAAGCTTGACCATACTTCCTTCAATCAACCGGGATCGGCTGGGCGTAGAAGTGTAGGAACACTCCTCTTCCATGGAACTCCTTCGAAAAGCCGATTTTGCTCATACGGCCAGTTGTGCTTCCGCTTCGCTCTTTTCTCTCGGAGCTTCCTGACCTTACTCTCTCCCGGCGGAAGTTTTGTTTCCGCATGATCAGCAACTCCAACTTCGTCACCACTGGGTGCATCATCAGTCATGCATATCTTTGGAGTTGCTTCCATGCTGAGCTCTTTCTCTACCACTGGAGACGTTATATCGATCCTGCACACATGGCTCTCAAAAGGAGGGTTGTTATAGGAGTTAGTCAATTGAAAACCTACCCTACCTTCCTCTACATTTAGAGAGAGTTTGTCATTCCTTACGTCTATTACTGCTACAGCGGTGGCCAAGAATGACCTTCCTAAAATGATGGGGAATTCAGAATTCCCTTTCATATCCAATACCAGGAAATCGGTAGGGATGAAAAATTTCCCTACCTTTACAGGAACATTCTCTAGTATGCCTAGAGGAGTCCTAGTTGAGCCATCTGCAAATTGTAAGGAGAATTTGAATGGACTCAACTCTTTGGTTCCCAACCTTTCCAAGATAGTGAGGGGCATCAAGCTCGCACTAGCCCCTAAGTCATATAAGGCTTGGTCTATTTGCACTTTTTCAATCGAGCAAGCGATAGAGAAACTACCTGGGTCTTTCAGCTTAGGAGGCATTTTAGTTTCTATATCTACTAGCTTTTTCTTGACCAACATTTGTGGGAAAGGTATCGGGGGTTGGTACGGTGGTGGAGGGACATACTTTGGTTCTGGCTCTTCCTTTTCGCTCATGTCCTCCTCTGGTTCCACGTCCATTTTAGTTACCTCAAGCTTATCATCCCTCAAGTGTATGGCATTACAATGTTCAATGGGATTTGCTTCGGGTTGCCCCGGGAATGTACCCTTAGGTCTCGAGTACGCGCTGGCTTGTTGGGCAATCTGAGTTTCTAGCATCTTGTTATGAGTGGCTAAGCTATCTACCTTAGATGCTAGCTCTTTTATTTCCTCATTCACTACCCTACCTTGTTGTCTAAACTCCTCATTTTGTTTTGTTTGAGTTTCAACAAAACTTTCCAATAAAGACTCGAGTTTAGATCTCTGTACCTGAGGATACCCCGGTGCAGGTTTCCTATTACCTTGGCCCTCTTGGAACTCATGGTTTAGCGTGTTGCTGTAGTTGTCGTAGGAGAGGTAAGGGTTGTTCTTCCTTTGGTTGTAGGGATTTGTGGGAGCATAATTGGGCAACTTTGGGTTCGTGTCGTAGAAGTTGTGACAAGAGTTCACTTGTTCACCCGAAGCGCCGGATCCATGAGCAATACCACGTGGGCATTCCATTATGTCATGTCCCTGCATTCCACAAATCTCACAAACAAGGTTAGTAGCACCTATTGCACTCACATTAACCCTTTCAAGCTGATCAAAACGTTTATTAAGTGAGTCTATTTTTGACATTATGAGATCAGTGTTATTTACTTCAAACTTACCCCCCGAAATCTTGTTCGGGTTATTACCACTTTCTGAACCCCATTGGTGGTAGCTGGTGGCGACGTTTTCAATGATGTTGAATGCCTCAGTCAGAGGCCTATTCATAAATGCTCCACCAGCTGCAGAATCAAGTGACACCTTCGAAGAGTAATCCAATCCGTTGTAGAAGGTGTGCACTAATAACCACCTCTCGAGTCCATGGTGTGGGCAAGACTCCAGCAGTCCCATGTAGCGATCCCAAGCTTCTGATAAGGATTCTCCGTCTTTTTGGAAGAAGCCGGTGAACTGGGTTCGTATGTAGGCCGTCTTGGATGGAGGGAAGAATTTCTCCAAGAACGCCTGCTCCGGTTGGTCCCAAGTAGACAAGGTATTAGCGGGGATTTGCTTTAGCCAAGCTTTCGATTTTCCAGTAAGAGATGAGGGGAACAACCTCAAGCGAATATCATCAACCGGGGCACCATGAATTCTGACTGCATCGGTGAACTCCAAAAAAGTCTCTACGTGGTCAGTCGGGTCCTCCGAGGGCAGTCCTCCGAATTGATGTTGCCTAATCATGTTGATTAGCATAGGAGGTATAGTGTAGTTCTCCGCCTCAATCTCTGGCCTCGCAATCCCAGTTTGCAAGTCCCTCGCATTTGGGGCTGCGTAGTCCTTCAACGGTTTCGTATCCGGTTGATTCGCCATTAGTGAAATGGGGGTCAACCTCTCTCTCTCACTTTGTAGTCTCCTACGTCTATGGAAGGTCCTCTCGATTTCTGGATCAACCTCACTAAAGCTCCCAAGACTTAGGGATCTTTGCATATAACACACAGAGAAGGATACACTAGAAGGAAAAGAATTTTTTTAATATAAAAATTAAATAAAAAGAAAAGGTCCAGAAAAATCAATTTAAAAATTAAATTGAGATTCGAAAACACACAGTCCCCGGCAACGGCGCCAAAAACTTGTTGTGTCGTGCAACTGCACGTTCGATCCGGCAAGTGTACCGGATTGTCGTCAAGTAATAAAAGATATCGATCCCACAGAGACCGTGATCTCAAATCGCAACTAATTATCAAATTTGTAAATCTGGACTGTATAAAAAAGGATTTGGATTTTGGAAAGGTTTTGAATTTGAATTAAGAGAATGATGAAACAGAAAACAAATCTATTTATGGTTTTTCAGATCTAAATGGATTCCTAGGGATTTTGGGTTACCAACAAGATCGTTTACGTTGCTAATTCGATTAACCCTTGTTAATTATCGAAAATACCTTGAAGGCGAATTTATCCTCTAATAGTTTAAGCTCCCTCTCGGGTTACCAAAACCGTGCCCAATTGAACCAACCCCTACTCTCGTGGTAGTCGAATTCAGATTGGACCCTTTGCGTTTCGTGACAATTCGTTGATCCTCGAAGGACGGCTTCTAACTCTCGTGATTTCAGTCCTAAGTCTGCTTCTATAGATCTGACACCTAAGTTCACCACTAGGTTCCTCCTTAGAATGTCTATGACACGCAAACAAGTGGCCACCGAATTTACGAGTGATTCAAACACTAGAAATCAGATCTAAAGCAAAATCGCAATTAACAAAGATATAACATCAAATTAACATCATAAAACAACCTTGGGCATAGCCCCAATCCCTAGAAACTAAGCTACTACTCGAGCCTTGTCATGGTGACGACAAGCTTGATTACAAATAACATGAAAGCAGAAAATCAGATAAGAGGAAGGAGAAGAGAGATCCTAAATTATGGCCTCTGATTAGCACTTGGGATGTCCTTACGAATTTGCTCGTAGAAGGAGCACAAGAGACTGAAGAGAGCAAGGAAGAGCTCAGAAATATGGTCGTAGAAGAAGCAAAACGAGGCTACCAATAATAGAAGCAAATTGATAATGAAAAACGACCTAAAGTGAAGGAGGAGGAACCACAAGAGTGACTCGCTTGCAATGACCTCAGAAACATGGAATGTGATAATAGTTGCTGAGCTCACTGGGTCTGGCGCTGTTGATGCAACTGCATGCCATAGTATGGCAGTGAGGAAAAGCAACATGGTTGGGGTTGGTTGTTGGAAAGGATTTGTCATGTTTAAGCCTTGACACTTAATTGCAATTGAAGCTAACAGCAACTTCATGATACCAGTGTATGCTTTGTTCGTCTCCGGCGGCATAGTGTTGTCTGGAATGAATATGATAAAGAAAATCTGTGATGCTAGAAAACAGAAAGCTAGAGAATGCAGTTGTACCGGTATGTGAGTAGAGAAAATCGTTTGATCGATTGTTTGGAATGAATTGAATGAAGATGAGTAATATATAGGGCCACTAATTGCCTTGACAACTTGTCTCTTCCCAGTAAGCGAGTGAATAGGAGAGATGAACCAAAAAAGAGTGAAATGACGAGTTTGTCCTGTTATTTTTCATCGGTCAAATATGTTATTAGTTTAGGGGTGTAACTAATTTTTTTTCCCTATTTTTCTCCAACGTTTTTGACATTCAAACAATTCAAGAGCCTGTTTAGTTTGTATTTTTATTTCCTGTTTTTATTTCTTAAATATAAAAATAATTATAATAAAAATATCACATTATTTTTATTTTATTTTTTGTTTATAAAGATTTGTACATGAAACAATGAAAACAAATGAAAATTATTTTCAGTGTTTCTTGTACAAATCTTTAAACAGGAAATAGAACGAAAGCAATTTGACATTTTATAATTATTTTTGTTGTAATTATTTCTAAATATTGGAAATAAAAACAGAAAATGAAAATATAAACCAAACATACCCTAAAAATTTACTCATTTTCTATTCATTTTCTTTTGTTTCATATATTTTTTATCCCTATTTCTTTTCTTATTTGAACAAAGAATAAAAGCAGGGCAAACTGACTAGCTATACAAGCAAATGATGTTTGATTTTAAAGGAGTAGTTTGCACGAATAATTTTTTGTTAGTTTTTGAAGAATATAGAGACAGTGGTATTATAATTTTTTTAACATATTTTTTAAGTCAGATCAAAACGCAAATCTCACATCACTTTTGTATTTGCGTGGAGATCGTTTGGACCGTAATTCTTTAACTATTTTCATTTGATTTGGTGGATTATTGAAACTAAAACATAAAAAAAATATTGGGTTAAATATGTTTTTAGTTTTTAGGAAATGAGTGAATTTTGGTTTTGGTCCCTGTAAGAATATTTCTTTGGTTTTCATCCCTCTAAAATATGAAATTATTAATTTTGGTCCCCGGAAAATGAGTAAATATTGGTTTTGATCCTTGTAAATTGTGTTTCTTTGATTTTAATCCCTTAAAATTTGATATCACCGTTTTTAGTCCCTAGCATCCATTTTAGGAAAGATAAATATAATTCATTTTAAGATTTAAGGAAAATTTTAAGAGAATCATATGCTAACATGATAGCATAGAGGTTATTGTGTGTCACTTGGGTTAATCATATGTCCTTCTGTTAGACACATAAGTACTTAATAGATGTCACATGATAGTGGGGACAAAAGATAGTTATTTCAGATTTTACAGGGACCAAAATCAAAGAAAAAATTTTATAGGGACCAAAATCAAAATTCATTCATTTTGCAGGGACCAAAAACATATTTAACCCAAAAATATTCTATAATTTAGCGATTGGATTGGCTAAATTTATATTCCAAACTATATTTAAAGGTTTAATACGTGAATTAATTTTAATATGTTATTAATATAAATTTTTTTTTATAGTATTAATCAATTATATATTATTGTACACAAGACTTTTGAAATAATTATTATAAAATTAAGTATTTTTAATAATGTATACAATATATAATTGAATAAAAAATAAAAAACTTTGACTTTAATTGATATTTACCATTAGTAGAAAACATTATAAATCAATCATAAATTGTATATCTTTTAAAAATGTTTGACTTTGTAATAATTGTCATAAAAATTACGCATTTTTTGTTACATAGGAGAAAAAACACAGAAGAAAAAGCAGCTAGGATCTAACAAAAGAGACTTCCATGGCATCCGCTAACAGAATGGACACCATCTCCCGAGGCGCATCTTGAATCACCGTGAAGCTTGTTGAGCTTCTAGCTCCCAGTTTAGCCAAATAGTTTGCTAAGGAACCTCTCTCAGAGTATGTAACAGTACACACTCCCAGTCTTGGCGCATCATTCTCTTAATGGCAGCAACAATCGTACCTTACCTGTGGTGCACATTGATCTCATCATGAACTAGATCCACAACATGTGCCGAGTCTGAGTAGCAAACCAATTTTCTGTATCCTCTATCCCAACACATTTATTGATTTGTAATTGAATAATAATATAAGAAATTTTACAATAACAATGTATCAAAATTAAATTAATTTTTTTTAAGATTGGATTAAAATTAAATAACTAATATCCAGTAAAAAAAATTTAAATACTAATATATTTACTATTGAAGTAAGTTTTTACTTTATGTGCATCCCCATAGGGGTGGACAAATTTTTTGTTCCGATCCGCAACCGAGAAACCCGGAGAAGGAAACTGGTGCGTGGGGGATACACACGGGTCGCGGGTTGTTCGGATCAGATAAGCAGATACACACGGAAAGCATTGGGCCGGTTCCGATTCGGTAAAAAAATTCGCTACCGACCGTACCCGACCTAATGTATTAATATATTATTTTTTTGTCCCTGATTTTATTTTACTATCATTGATTGCACTCAGTTTTCGGTTCAATCTTATTGGCTCTCATTAACTTATCCATATCTTTTCTAATTCTCTCATTATTAACCCCCTAAAACACATCAATAATAAGATCTTAGCTGATCTTTTCTCAATATTTCAGAAAACAAATCTCTCAACCTCTCTCCTCTCGTTATCTTCTTCACATTTCACTCAAACACTCACATCTCATCCCCCAAACCCTAGTCTCTTTGCCGTAGAGGCACTTCGGGCCAAACCTTAATGATGACGACAGCACGATCTCTTCCATTTCCAGTGAAACCGTGACGACGACGACGAGGGTTTGGGGATGAGATGTGAGTGTTTGAGTGAAAGCTACTACATGAAAATAAGTGAATAGTGACGAAAATATAGCGGCGGTTACATAAACCGCCGTCGGTTAATGGATCGTCACCTAAATTAGAGGCGGTTTTAATAAATGCCTTAATAAATTAAATTTCAGCGGCGGTTTGTTTCAAAACCACCGCAATCATCATTAAATTATCGGCGGTTTATGATGAACCGCCGCAAATTAGAGGCGATTTTAATAAATGCCTTAATCAAATAAATTTTAGTGGCGATTTGTTTCAAAACCGCCACAATCTTCATTAAATTATTGGCGGTTTATGATGAACCGCCACAAAATTAATCTATTTTTACATTTTGGCGGGTTCTCAATTACTTCCCGCTACTTTCACAAAATAACCCACCTAAGAACCCTAACCCACACAATTTCTTCTTCATCGCCGTCGTGAACCCAGCCACATTCTCTGCTTCCGTGCGCAAGGCATCTTCAACGGTTGATTTCGGTGATGCTGGCGGTAGCGATATCGCTTCTCGGATCAAAGGTTCTGAAAACTGGAAAGGGGGGTTCTCCTTCGGAATCCGACGCTCTCCGTTGGAAGCAAAAGGTTCCAATGGGATTGTCAAGCTAAGGAAAGAAAGCAAGAGATCCTGAGGCTGAGAGAAGATCTGAAAGAAGCTCAAGGTTCCACTTCCATCCTTTCCTAATTAGTGCCAAGGAGAAGATGTCCTGGTTGATTGGGATGACGTCCACAATGATGACTTTTGCTCTTGGCGTGGAGTTAACTGCGATAGCGTCAGATTCACTGTGCAATCTCTGTGCGTTTTCTTACCTTCAGATCTCTTTAATTTGCTTCTTGCATTTTCATA
The DNA here is from genome assembly GCA_030762895.1 of Sophora flavescens. NCBI lineage: Eukaryota > Viridiplantae > Streptophyta > Magnoliopsida > Fabales > Fabaceae > Sophora > Sophora flavescens. Next base: position 128,534,161 of record CM061064.1, read on the forward strand.
TTAACTGCTGCTTGTGTTAAGTTCAAGTGCTTTGTCAATTTTCTGTAGGAATCTGTCAAGCTTGAACCTGGGTGGGGAGATATCACCAGCCATTGGTGATTTTCCAAACTTGCAATCCATGTATGTTTTGGATTTATTTGGTTCAACCTTATACACTTACATTTCCATCTCAAACCTATATATCTCTAACTGTAAATTTTGATTGTTGTATTCAATTTGAACTCTGCTATTCTGGCAATCACAGAGACTTGCAAGGGAACAAACTAACTGGTCAAATCCCTGATGAAATTGGGAACTGTGCTCAACTTGTTCATCTGTATGAACTGTAGTCTTATTTTATTTCTATTTTTTCGTATGTGCATGTTGTCTTTGTCTTACTGTGCTGGAGTTTTCCCCTTTGACACAAGTGTCGATCACATTTCTTTCCCCTTTGTTCTGCTTTTTTACTTGAACATGATTCCTAAGTTGAGCTGGTGTTTGCAGGAACTTGAAGAGTAATCAGTTGACTGGTCCTATTCCCTCAATTTTAACCCAAATTCCAAACCTGAAGACTCTGTAAGTTTAATTTTTAAGACTCTCTGACATTCAACATTGATTCAAATTGTAGTTTTCTTGCTGTATATCTATTACCATTGCTTAGGCTGCTCTGAAGTAAGTTCTAATTACCGGGGAGATACCAAGACTACTCTACTGGAATGAAGTTTTGCAATACTTGTGGGTTTTAACTTTTCTTTGTTTAATTGACCTTTAAACATGGTTGTTTCTTAGTATTATTCTAAACGTGGTCTCGTTCTCATTGTACAATGATGCAGAGGGTTGCGAGGGAACTTGTTGACTGGAACATTGTCCCCTGATATGTGTCAATTAACTGGTTTATGCGCAATGGGAAACTGACATGGAGGCAAACCCCTTGGCACCATGCTCATGCTTCTCGAGGCCTACCAAGGCCCCTTAGGCGTTTATTTCAGGTAAAACTAAATTAATGATTCCACGTTCCTTTTTTCCACTTTAATCAATGGTGGTTAAAATTATTGTAGAGATGTGCTTGTTTAAGATTTTTTAGGTGAAATGGGCATAAATGCAGATTTTGTCATGATTAATTATATATCGGATAAAAGATTTTATTCACACAATTTTGGGGACATTTGTCATTGATTTTCATGCTAACTAATTCTCCTCTCTAGGCTTCCTCTACCTCGTTTTTTTATACTCTTATGATGAGAGATTTGAGTAAAAAAGTTGTGTGTAATTTGGCACTTTTCTAAGACAAAAACGGCCACAGAACCATGTCCTGTGGTCTTTGTTTTGTTGCTTTTGTTAATTTGATTTCTACTTCTGATTTACTCAACTGTGAATCTGCATTGAATGTGTTGCCCCATATATGCTACCTTCCCATTCCCACTATACTCTTTTTTTTACCTCAATGTCTAGTTTCCTATTACAAAGAAGCTGGGTTGGGATGCTGTTAGCCTCCCTATCACACACTGCCTAACCGAAGCCCACCAACCAATTCCTTCCCATTGATAAAAGGAATAAAAAAAACCAGAAAAAAGAATTAAAAAAAAGGCAAATTCACTTTCGTATTGTTTTTTCATAGAAATTAGTCCCGGCCCTCCCAGAACCAGAAGGTCTACATTTAATAAGAAAAGTCAACAATTTAATAGGTAATCTGTGGAAATTCTTTCATTTTAAACACTAAAATTCTGAGTGATATGAACAACACTCTGAATTTTAGAAGCCTATGCAGTTTCCCTTGATTTCATTGCTTTGATCTTTGGACTCTCAAAATCAAATCCCTTCAATGGCTCCCGATTCCCGAAGCAACAGCTTCTTCTTTTTCTTCTTCTCTGATATCGCCATAGAACTGGAAGTATCACGTTCTTGAGTTTCAGGGGAGAAGACACCCGCAAAACCTTCACTGATCACTTATATTCTGCAATACTTCTAAAATATCAAACTATGTCTATGTTAGTTTATTAACTGTTTATTAGATATCCATGCCATATATGGTCAATATGTTGTATTTCCATTCCTTCTGCCATATAATGGTGTTAATATCTGTTTCTCCAGAGGTTATATGAGAAATTATAGTCAGCTACACTTCTAAATTAACTGTCATTCCCTTTCTTAGTATTTTCTTCATCATATAGATGATTACTGCATGCCTAGAAGCAAGTCTATGAAATCTGAAAATTTATTGTAGAATTTTATTTAGCCAGTTTACAGGGAGGGATGAATGTATTTTCTTGTTCTATCTCTGTCTATTTCCTAATATTGATAATTACAGCCTTATAATTATGAGAACATTTTGCATTACTTGAAAGACTTTAGTTTACAGTTTTCTACCCTGAGATGTTTCAAGCCAATAGTTACATTGCCATAGTCATTTAATACTTAACAGTCCCTTAAAATTTCAATGGCACTTTAGTCTAGTACTTAATCTGTGAGTACTGATATGTTTGTTCAGAAACTACCAGCCATTAGCTTCCCTCCCTTTGGATTAGGCTGTTTGCAGTGTCTGGTGAATCTTCAACGAATCTGCACACACCATACATACATACATAGCGTAAAGCACAAGGTTTGCTTCCATTAACTACTCTAGCCGTTCTATCTGAATTAATCTGACTATGCTATACTCTGATCTTATTATAGCTTTTTAATTTTTAACATGTCTTGTAATTTGGTTTACCCACCTCATTCATTCTCTAGTCTCAAGCCCATGCTGAAAATTAATACAAACAGAATTACTTTTTTTCAGCCTTGAGCCAACTAATCATAATGACAGGTTTGTGCTATCTTTTTGTTCTGATTCAATAGTTAGTAACCTTAATTCAAATTTCCTTAATAACCCCATACCCAAAAGAAAAAACTAAAATAAATAAAAACTATTAACATATGTTTCAATCTCCTTTGAAAAAAACACTGAAACAAAAATTAGAACTAAATTTTAAAATTTGTTAAGAAGTCTACAAGACGAGCTCTATGTACATTGAAGATGAAGGAAAAAGAAAATATCAGGGTGGCCTCATCAAATTTCTAGCACTGTGAGCATCTAGAACAAATTCATCAATCAAAACAAACACAGTTCCTATGTTTGTTGATGATCTGAATTCTCTGCAGAAACTGATGTGGCGGTTAAGTGCTTCTTCAGTTGTGATAATTAAGCCTGCTTAATATGAATATTTGTATTTATGCATATGATGATGTTATTATGTGAATATCTATATCTTGCACTTTCATTTACAATTATATGCTATAGTTTTTGAATTAAAGTTATTGACATTAATGGTATTATAGGCATGCTTCGGAAAAAAAGGCGTGTTCCTCCTAGTCTATCAACATCAAATCAACATGTATCATATTCGAGCACTTCCCATCATGCATCTATTAGTTCACCTTTGAGTGAGTCTGTAGCTCACATAGGTTCATCCATTCAAGATGGGCTACAGACAGTCCCTGCCACTCGATCGGTAACTCAGTCTGGATCTGAAAATATTGGACATCGTGAACCTGAAGTGGCTCCAGATTCTTCATTGATAAATCAGAGACTGCCTCGTACATGTTGGATAGTGGATGTCATTGGTATGTGATTTACATCTTCCTAGTTTCTCTAAATTTTTTTAAATCTTGTTATACTTTTGGATAACAATAGTTTGGTGTAATTTGTGTTAGATGACGAAGGCATTGTTACACAAACACGGCTGAGAATTAAGGATGTGTTTGCACTTCGTGACGGGAAACGAGTTGTGACCGAGTGGAATGCAGAATGTCAACCTGTAGGAGACTCAAATATATGGACCCACTTATCGGTCTAGTGACTTGGCAGCAGCTAATGCCAAAATTCAAAAGCTAGAATCAGAAGTTGATGGGTTGAAGACACAAGTAGTTGAAATGGATTCATTAAAGGCAAAACTTGTTGACTATGATGACATGAAAGCCCAAGTTGCTTTTCTTGTGCAAAATTTTAAGGGAAATCAGGTAATTAGTTATGGTTGCAACTTGCTGAATTTGGATGTCTTTATTGTGAAATTAGTTATTCGCATCTAATTTGTGATTTTATCTTTCAATTCCAGGTGGCAGACTTACAATCGTCTAGAGAAGTGAGATGATCTTCTGCCTCTAGTCATGACCCTGAAGATCGTGGAGCTTCATCACCACACAGACTTAATTAGATATATTATATGTAAATGGTGTCAAAAACTTGTATTTACATATGTTTTTATGTTAGGATAATTTTGAATAATATTTTGCTTTTTGCAGATTATTAATAATGTTTTTATCATTTTAATGATTAGGTTTTGAAGCATTTTTGTATATCAATTTAATAAATTTATTAGTTCTTAGTCTAAAGTTTTTATTAAAGCAGGGATATTAAAAAAAATTAGACAAATAATGAATTGAATCAGTTTTTAAAAAAACAAATATTTAATATTTTGTGGCGGTTTACAACCGTTGCTATATTTTTATCTACTATTAATGTAGTAGCTTTGGTGGCGATTCCAAACCGTCGTTATAATTTCTGTACATTATAAATTGTGATATTTTGTGGCGGTTTAGAACTGCCGCTACATTTTATAGTTATTTCAAAATATGATTTTTGTGGCGGTTTCTTACCGTCACTAAATTTGCGACCATATTGCCAGTGGTTGTTCAAAACCGTCGCAAAACAACTTCGCGACGGTCACTTCTGAGGCAGTTTCCAAACCGCCGTAAAATATTTTAGCGGCGGTTCAAACCGTCCCTATTTGACATATAAAACCGTCGCAAAACACCATATTTTTTGTAGTATAAGAAACCGAAATTAATTAATGTATATTTTAAAATATGACTTGACCTCAATGATTGTGCTTCAATGTTTACATGCATGCAGATGGATATAAGAAAATTGGATGCTTCAATGTTTTGTGCCCAGGCTTTGTGCAAGTCAATCCAACTATTGCCCTTGGATCTATTGCAGATCCTGCGTCCACAATTGGATCTAATAAACAGTTTGCTTTATATATCAAAGTCAAACAGGTAAATAAGAAGACATTTATAGAGAACACACAATTTTCCTTTCTCGGTTTCTTAAACAATGTCTTAAGAGCATTTGTTAGCATTCTTCTTATCGTATATTAGAAACTTATTGGGGTGCAATAATGTTAATTGTTTATTTATTTGCAGGATCCATTAACAGGTCATTGATGGCTTACTTTGACTAAAGCTCTTGTACAAATTGGGTATTGGCCAAAAGAAATATTCACTCACTTAAACCAAGGATCATCTTTGATTCGATATGGAGGTGAAACTTTTGCTCCACCCAATATGATTAGTCCCCCAATGGGTAGTGGGAGATTGCCCAAGGAACTATTTAAAAACTCAGCTTTCATTGCAAACCTTGAAATTGTGGATTCACAATACAATGAAGATGAAGTCAAACCTGAAGACATGAAGTCATATATTGATACCAGCTCAAATTGCTATGACTTGTTGTACCATGGTTACGAAGGAGAATTCTTTGAGCAAGCTTTTCTTTTTGGTGGACCTGGCGGCCAATGTGGTATATGATTGTATTACCAAATGTATTTAATAAAGGCTAATTCATCGAGACACAATATATGATACTTGAAATTTAGTGCTTAGGAACTTCAATAATGTCGGTGGATTTGGGCTAGGGATTAAGTAATGGATATATTCCTTTTTAGGGCCCAAGGGGGCATGTTTTGTCTTATTATCACTTTTTGGTCCCTTAGAATCAACACCATACGAGTGAAGGGTTTTTACCCTAAGGGGAATCAGTATAAAAGATCAATTGTTCACGCAGCCAGAGACAGACTTGTTTTTGAGACTCTTAGCTTACCACAAATTACAAGCCATTTTTGAAGCTTAGCCAAGAAGGGAAAAGAGGAAGCAGGGAGAATTGGGAGCCAAGCTTGGAAAGGCGTGGTGACTTAGTCTTCAACTTTTAACCTTTTCTTTTAGTGAAACTTCCGGCTTGTAATGGATCTATCATTTACCTTATTTTATAATATGGTTTTATTCATTTTCATTTACATCATGAGCTAAATTTCTTGAGCTAGGAATGTGAAGATCTTATAATGAATGTGATGAAGAATATGTGATGTTTGTTTGCAATAATTTAACCAAGTATTTTACATGATTAAGTGCTGGAAAATGAGAGTGATCAACTTATTTAAACATCCCAAGTTTATTAATGTTGGAAAACATTATTAAATGGAACCCTTGAGTAAATATGAGTTGAGTATTTTAATTGGAAAATTAATTTACCTTGAATAGAATAGGAATATTCATTCAAGCTCATAGGTTAGCTAAGACAATTTAATTACAGATAAGCATAATTAATTTGGACTTAGGAATAAAGAACATTTAATGAAACTGTCTTAAAAAAAGTTGGAAAACACATCAGGTTTTCTTCTTTGGAACCATTGTGCAGCATTTGAGAGCATGTTTGACATAACATGATTTATAAGTGATTCTATTCCTAGCTAATCTCCATTAAACAATCACACACCTTACAATTCACTTAATTTTACGTTTATTCGGTCATCTATAATTTACTTAAAATCAAAATATTCCATTTACTTCTACTACTTGTCTTATGAATTTATTTGCACCCAAAAGTTTCCTAACTTGATTAACCACTTTAAAACTTTAGAAATTACCCTATAATCATCGTGGGATGATCTTTTATCATTATATTACTTGTTTGACTGTGTATACTTGCACATTACACATTTTACGCAACACCATGCCTCCGGATCTGTAACGTTGACGCCCAAGTCTTGATTGAATCTGTAATGGATCGAAACTGATCTGTCAATCTGAACCAAACGAACACCGCAACAAGACGACGAACAAAACACGGCAGCACGCAGACGACGAAAACACGGAATAAAAACCAGATCTATGTGGGAAACATTATTCATACTTAAATGTAGAAAAAACATGTTCAAATAATAATAATTAAGAATTTTCGTATTAACTATTGCACTAAAAGAAAGATAAAAAAAAAATAGTAAGCTTACTGTCATAAATAAATGTAAATAGAACAAAACTCTACATAGACAAACACTAAACATCATCGATAACAAAATTAGTTGAATAAATTTATAAAAACACTCAACATATTTCCAAATCCATCCATCAATTGCTATTTTTGTTTAAAGATATTAAATATATATTTTATAGTTGTTATTTTACAATTTTATCCTTTTTTTTTTGTGGGTGGGTGGGTGTGTGTGTGTGTGTGTGTGTGTGTGGGGGGTGACTGAAGTTTGTTTGATTTTGTGACAACTCAATCTTATACCCAAGCATATTCATGTATGATTCTTGAACCCGTATAGTATAAAAATAAATATAAAATATTTAAACATATGATGAAATACTTTTCTCCAAATAAATTATATAAGTAGACACATACTTGTAATGACAAAAAAAAATCATTTTACATATCTTATCAATTTTCCAAATTCACTTAATGTTATCTCAATCAAGAGTTATGTCCTTTCCATTTCCTGCATTTATTTATTTTATTTTTACTTTTTCCAATGAATTGAACAATTCAAATAATTTTTTTTTGGGGGTGGGGGGAATTATTGCAGTTTCACTTCTACTTTTATATATAAAGATATGATAAACTAATTTCTTAGAATAATTATATAGGTAGTCATATATATGTAATGACCGAAAAAAAACTATTTTATAAATAGTTTTGTTTTCTCAATTTCACTTAAATGCTTTGCAAAATAATGTCATTTTCATTTCATGCCTTTAAATTTCTACATTTTTTCAATGAATTAAAGAATGTTATAATTCAATACCTAAGCATTTTTACCTTCCATGTTGTTTAAATAACCAAAGTTAACACAAGAAGGGGGTTGAATTGTGTTTACCAACATTTTCGGAAACTTTGAAAATAGATTTTGCAGGCACAAGAAGCAGAACTGAGATAAAAGAAATTTAGACGAGTGACATGTCTAAATTTAATACAGAACACACATGCAGACATAGAAGGGTAAAACAGAGTATGATACTCACAAAATAACTCCCCAAGTTAAAAGCTTAAACAAATAATACTTAAGCAAATTAAATAGATAAGGAAAGAGAGATATCACTCAAGAGATTTATACTAGTTCGCCCCAAAATCCACAGGGCTACGTCCAGTTTCTTGGAAGCACCAAGTTTCCACTATAACTGAGTAAATTACAGTACAAGTATTCTTTGCACACCTAGACTCTTCAGGCTCAACACTCAAATAAGTATTCTTTTCTTATCTAGCTTCTTCAGGCTCAACACAGTAAGGAATAAATGGTTTTGTGTAATTAATACAACTTGCAAGTCTTTCAGATCACACTCAAAGAGTGGAATAAATATGGAGTATGAAAGACTGCAAATTAATATCAAATGATTGAAAGTGTATTCAATGAAAGAATGAAGAAGTTAATGAAGAGAGAAAATGCTTATGTACAGTGTTCTTAATGATATTCAACTTCTTGTCTTCATCTTTATTGTTTGATCTACTTAAAGACTTCAATCAAATTATCCGTTTAGACACAGCTTCAGAAAGTGCGTTCTTCATATTTGAGCTTCTGAGACACCATTAACGCCAAAGAGTCGTTCTGTGTAAACATTAAATGCTTAGGAATGTTGAGCTTTGACAAGGTTGTTCAAGAGTATACTTTATTCTGAGCAGCTTGTTGTTTCAGAGTATGTAGTAGCAGGCTTCTTGTACTTGTAGTAGAGAGCTTTCCTCTTTCAGTGCAACACTCAGCTCACTATCAGAAAGAACTTTTACTTTGTACTAAAACAACTAAAAAGTTATTGTTGTGGTACAGAGATTATGTGTTTATTCCTTAAAACCTTGAAACAAACGTTCTTTATTCTTTACCCTTTGTGCTATTGTCCAGAGGTCTTCGAGATCCTTAAGGAAGGCATCTAATTTGAAATGGGTGACTTGGACTTCATTTATGACAAACTGACAATGTAGCAGTGCTGAAAATTTAGACAGGTGCTTATGCAATACAAAAACTAGACGGGTGCTAGCGTATTCAAAAATTAGATGGGTGGTCCACTTAGTCTTTTCCAGACAGATGCTTCTTGACACGCCATCAACTATATTTAAATCTTGGCTGAGCGTTGACTTGGTCTTTGACTATGTGCACTGATTTTTAGACGAGTGGTTTTTAGACGAGTCTAAAACTAGGCTCTACTAAAAAGTAGACGGGTCATAAAATAGACGAGTGGCCTTAAGTCTATTTTCCTGCACACTTTATCAGATCTGTCATGAAAAACACCGTTGATTGTTATTTTTCTTTAAAGATATTAAATATATTTTAATGGTTGTTATTTTTACAAATTTACCCTCAATTTTTTTGGGGGAAAAATTACTGCAGTTTCACTTCTACTTTTATATATAAAGATAAAATAGAAAATCACATATTAAGCACTTATCATCAATTTCTTCTCTCGAATCAAAAATAAAAAAATGTATTACTACAATTAATTGTTATAGTAGTTTATTTCTCATTGAAAGCACCAATATTTTTTAAAATATATTACTACTACTATTTTGTCAAATCAAATAGATTTCTTTTCTCATTAAAAGCACCATTAATTGTTATTTTTCTTTAGAGATAATAAATATATTTTAATAGTTGTTATTTTACAAGTTTACCCTCAATTTTTTGGGGGAAATTACTGCAGTTTCACTTCTACTTTTATATATAAAGATTAATTTCTCAAATCAAATAGATTTCTTTATCGTTGCAACGTAAAAAAAATCAAAATACCTAATTTTTTTTATCTTTTGCTAATAAAATAGGAAAAATCATATATTAGTTGTCATTAAAAGCACTTATCATAAATTTCTTCTCTCAAATCAAAAATAAAATAAAATAGATTACTACAATTAATTGTTATAGTTGTTATTTTTCATTAAAAACACCGTTAATTGTTATTTTTCTTTAAAGATATTAAATATATTTTAATGGTTGTCATTTTACAAATTTACCCTCGATTTTAGGGGGAAAATTACTGCAATTTCACTTCTACTTTTTTTATATAAAGATTGATTGTATTATACTATTATGATGAATTTTGAATTGATATTCAGAATAGTTTTGAATTGTTGGGCGTATAGTTAATTATAATCAATGCACTCTTATATGATAGTTTTTTTTTTTTCACGGAGGTTCAATTTTGAAACATTAAGCATATAGCTGACACAAATTAAAACAAATCAAATTCATAAATTCAAATAAAGGATCCCAAGACCCTAACTTTATAGATTATATTCCTACTAGCCTAAGGCTATGTGTCCGCAGATATGTTTTGCATTATTTTAATGACAAAATCATTTCCTTCCGCCAAAACAACATGGAAGTCAATTATTGATATTAAAACGCTGATTAAAAAACCTTCAAAAATGGTGACAACTTTGTTTGGAGAGGGACTCGTCATCATTGTTATCATTGTCATCCAATTCATCTTTGTAATTGTTATATTCATCATCTTCTTCGTGTTATTTGTAGAAAACAATAAGAAGAGAATGAATCCTTACCTTTTGAACATTTGGAACGTGGAAAAATAAAAAAAAGAATATTTGAATATATAGGAATGAAATAATGTCACATTAATGGCAATGATGTCAAATTAAGAAACTTATATTGTCGATGCATAGCAATTGATTTCTTTGATAAATCATATCAATTTTCTTATATTTAACCATTTTTTCTTTTCAAAAAATTATACCACTCATAAACATAAGAAGTTAATTGCATAAAAATTTATTAAAAGTCCATACATTAACAACCCAAGTTAATAAAAATTTCATAAGCAAAACAATCAAATCCGAAAAGACGAAACATCTGAAATAGAGAAAGCAAGGAAGACTGGAAAAGTAAATAAAAATTGCATCTTAGATTACAAGAGAAACCTACCAAAACCTCCAAAAAGTTCTTGTTGGAGGGTATCTTAAATTGCATTTATAAAATCATTACACTTACCTTTGCTAATAAGATGAGGGTGCCTTTAATTTTTTATTTTAGATGGGGGTAGGGATGATAATTTTACTCGTATCGGGATACCCACGGATAAAATCCACAACGGGCACGGGGCGAGTAGTTAAACGGGTACCCGCGGGTAAAATAAACATGTAATTTCAATACCCGTTTATAAACGGGGCGGGGGCGGGTATCATACAATCCGTGCCCGCGGATACCCGTACCCATTACTTAAATTATTAAAATGTCCTTTATTATATATATATATATATGTAGTAATTGTTAAATGTATTTGATTACTTTTGTTAGTAACTTTTATAATTGGATAATGTTTTGATACTTTCTTAACATCTATTTGTATGAACATGGTTATTCTAAATTGAATTACGCATATTTTAGCAATTTTTCAAGGAAAAAGAGTATATATTTTTTCTGGAAAAAATAATTCGCGAATATCCGCAAACCCGTGGATATCCGTGAAACCCGCCCGAAGGATACCCATGTGGATAACGGGCGGAGACGGGTACGAATTTTACCCGACGGGTACGGGGGCGGGGGAAGTGCTACCCGTGCCCGCTCCGCCCCGTTCCGTTGCCATCCTTAGATGGGGGAGCTAAGACATTAATTTTTCTTTAATAAAATGTTCATTCTTTAAGATGGGATGCCATTGTTCCCCTCAAGCTATACAAAGTACGCCTCTATCAACATGGACTTGGTGCATGCCACTGTCCCTCTCTTCACTTGGACTTTTATAGTGTTAAAGTAGCAAACCAAGTAACTAACTACTTCATCCTGACCAAGAACCAAAAGAATAATAAAAAAAAAAAGATGCAAAATCGATCAACTTAAGTTAATGTGAATATTACACACCAAAAAAATTTAATGTGAATATTAAGGAGAAAATCTAGAGTGCCTGTTTGGTTCTGCATTGAGCAACCTCTAACACGTGTTTGCAATGTTTGGTCTTGGTTGAAAAAGCAATTCATCTACTTGAAATCGATTCTAGCTGAAGCAACCCTTTTTAGTTTCCACTTCTAGCTGAAATCGATTCTTAAGCAAGTTATATGTGATTTCTCATCTTTACCCCCTTCAAGAAAATGGTCATTGTGATGATTTCTCGACCCCTGATCAGTTTTTGGTGTAGTTTGCAGTGCCTATGTTAGAGCATCCTTATCCCAGCACCCTACTAAGGAGTTTTTAAATGGGTCTTACAATTACATATCATCCATTTTGACTTTTTATAATTTAAACACCTCATCTCTTTAACCCAGCACCTTCTAAAAAATTCTTAAATGAAACCTACCAATCATCCTACATCCTTACATTTCATCAATATGTTTTAATAAAAAAAACAAAAGTCAAGAAAATCCACAAGCATCAAGTGCTTCTGGAAGCACCCCTCAATTTTGAGGTACTAGTTAAGCACCTATTCCATTGGGAAAAAATATTTAAGCACCGGTGCTTAAATGTTTAAGCACCTCCTCTATTGCACTGAAGCTGATGCTCTTAGAGGTGTAAGTTTGCGGCACCTAGGTTGGAGAAGACGAGAGATTGGGCCTCCAAGGGCCCATTTATTATTTTAGTATGTTCCACAAAGTGATGCGACCCAATTACTTTGGTTGTAGACCCATTTATTATTTGTGCATGCCACTGGTGAGGAGTTCTGTGTTATATACATTTTTTTACTTCAAAGTTCAAACTAGATTCGTCAAACTAAAAAATTATGAATTTATCTCCTTCATATTGTCACAAGACGATACAAAATCAAATAACTATTAACTAATGATATTTAAACATAATAACTATTGACGTTACCTTTACGTTCTGCTTGTTTAGTTAAGAAAGGTTGAAGGAAAAGATATTGAAATATGCACACACAAAGATATTGAAATATGTATCATTTTTTATTAAATTAAAGATAGAATAACTTTTATGTAACTATTTTTAGTTTCATAATTTAATATAAATTAAATTAATTATCTTAATATGTTTTTTCTACTTGTTAATAAACCCATTTTGATAATTGCACACTCGAAAATAAATTTGATTTAAACTATCTAAACAACAAAACTCGATAAAAATCATTTTTTTATGAAGGCATCCAAACATAAATCACTTCCTGTTAACTTACTTTTAATCAAAATCAATTTTATAAAATCAATTCTTTCTAAAATCACGTTTGTCAAAAACTAATCCAAACACACACTGAATTAAATTAAGGTTTTTTTAATCCATCATCCGAGCCCACACGCAAGCTCCCTCTTGGATTCTCTTCTTCATTTTTTAAAGGAAAAGTCGACAATAGTAGTTGAATACTACACTGTTCCTTTCCCCTTTGCAGTTTGCACCACTGTAGCACAATAGCAGTGGGGGACAGGCTGTTTTGCTCCCAAAAATTGCCATTTATTATGTGCCTTCGTTGTCTAGTCTTCCTTGAAGTCCAACGATATCCACAATAAGAGTTGATTTATGTTTTTTTTTTTTTTTTTTTTGGGTTCAACTGAGTTCACCAGAAGCACTAAGAATGAATTTAAACTTCAAACTAACTTAAGGCATGGGTTTATGAGCAATGCATCTTGGCTACTTGGCACAGTCCTAGAGTATATATAAAGACAGGTGACGCCGACCTTTAACGTCACACTTTATCAACATTGAATTTTAAAGTCCAATTAACTACAATACTCTAGTTTTTCTGACAACAAGGAAGTATTTGTATAAGACGCAGCACATAAATATATTTAAGTGTGATCGTTTCATAATGATTAATGTACTAGTTGTAATCACATTGTGCAATACAAAAGATTATCAACTCAATTTTCAGGTGGATAAGGCCTAAGGGGTGAATGCAAAATATTGGCTGACATATACGTCAAATGCATCAAAATCAAATACAAAAATTCAATAAATTGAACTTCAAGAATTGTCAACTTTTTCCCTTGCATGCATAAAACATATGAAAACGACTTCACCTTCCCAAACATCTTAAGTTCTCGCCCAACGGGTCCATCAGTGTTGTGATACGGGCAAGAGCCCAATTACGAAAGGACTCAATCTCAGCGTATATATGATACAAGCATTAATAGTTGAGAATATTCTCAACTACTATTCTCAACTACTATTAATGCTTGAGATGGAGTCTTATATAATTGGGTTTTTTTTGAAGGATTACCTATAATTCTAATTTGTTTAGAACATCGTACAGATACAAATCATAACATATTACACATGTTAATCGAAGGAGAGGAGAAGAATTGTGTACCTTGGAGTATCGTGGAATCCATCACAATATATCAGAATGTGAGAGGGTTGCTTCTCTTTTTCTGGTTGGTGTTCAGTGTGTGTGTCACACGAATGCTTAATGGGGAGGCAATCTTTTAAACCTACCAGCAGAGAGTAGGGACCTCTCAACGGGTTAACATTAGAATGGCCCAGCCCATCATAGGATCACTCTTAGTAAATATCTAACAACAATTTCACCAATTGGTTACGTAATTAAGAATTAATTTTATAACTGATATATTAATAATTTAATTATAATTTAATCATCAATTAATGCTAATCCACATATTATACACATGTTAAATTAAAAATTTAACAATTCTCCCACTTGGATAGCATTAATCAATTATTAAAATATAACAATTGTTAAAAAGAAATACCAGTTACGATCAAAGCACACGTTAACAAAAAAAGATAAGAAATATAAGCTTTAACAATGCAGAAATAGTATCCGATAGGGAAGTAAATCATACATGCTAAAGACTCATATCTCACATAAAGAATGATGAATATAAAATTGCATATAATTAATAAAGAGAAATATGCAATTCAAGAACGGTCCAAGCATCTTTAAATGCTATAAGAGATATGAAAACAAGAATGACGTCAATTTACATATCTCATAAAAAACGATAATGGGCAAATAATGGTTTCAGACTCCCACTAATCCAATACATCAAAAGACTTAACTAAGCCCATATGAATTACATGATTCCGGAAGATTCCAACAGTTAAGCCTTTGGTTAGTGGATCAGCAAGCATGTTTCCTGTATCAATATGCTCAATACGAGTCTGAAACTCCTGAATCTTCTCTCTAACGAATAAATATTTCACATCAAAATGCTTAGTGCGAGAAGAGCTTCTATTGTTATGAGAGAAGTGCACAGCAGCAGTATTGTCACAATGTATCACAAGTGGCCTAGATATGCTTTCAACAATATGAAAGCCAGAAATTAAATTTTTCAGCCACATGGCTTGACAAGTAGCCTCATAGCAAGCAACATACTCTGCTTCCATGGTAGAAGTAGCTGTAAGCGTCTGTTTGACGCTTTTCAAGAAATAGCTCCTCCCGCCATCATAAAGATAAAGCCGAAGTAGATTTTTGGTCGTCAGGGCAACCTGCGAAATCAGAATCAGAATAACCAGTGACCTGAAGTTGATCAGACTTCTTATAGGTCAACATATAATCTTTGGTTCCCTGCAAATATCTCATGACCTTTTTTACGGCTTTCCAATGACCCAAACCTGGGTTGCTCAAGTATCTCCCTAAAGCATTTACAGCAAAAGCAATGTCGGGACGAGTACAAACTTGAGCATACATTAAACTGCCAACAGCGGAAGCATATGGGACTTTTTCCATTTCATTTATTTCTACATCATTTTGAGGACATTGAGATTTAGAAAAATTTTCCTCACCTTTTGAACAAAAGAGACATGGGGAGCAAGAATGCATATTAAACCTTTTGAGGACCTTTTCAATATATCCTTTTTGAGACAATCCAAGAACACCACGTGACCTATCACGATAAATCTGGATGCCTAAAACAACAGAAGCATCACCAAGGTCTTTCATATCAAAGTGGCTACTCAACATAAGTTTTGTCTTGGTCAGAATTTTAACACAACTGCTAGCAAGAAGTATATCATCAACATATAGAACGAGAATGATGAACTCACCCTCACAAGTCTTCAAGTAAACGCACTGATCTGAGGCATTTTCTTTGAAGCCAAGAGAAGTGACAACCTGATCAAACTTCAAATACCATTGTCTGGAGGCCTGTTTCAGTCCATAAATAGACTTATTCAGCTTGCAAACCAAGTGCTCTTTGCCTGTTTCAGTAAAACCTTCAGGCTGAACCATGTAAACATCTTCAGTAAGGTCTCCATTCAGAAAAGCCGTCTTCACATCCATCTGGTGAAGTTCTAGATCAAAATGAGCTACCAAAGCCATGACAACTCGAAATGCATCTTTTGTAGAGACTGGTGAGAAAGTCTCCTTATAGTCAATGCCTTCTCTTTGGTTATAGCCTTTAGCTACCAGTCTGGCTTTGTACCTTTCAAATTTACCATCTGGAGTACGTTTGCTTTTGAAAACCCATTTGCATCCAACAGGTTTACAACCAATTGGTAAATCCTCTAGATTCCAAACACCATTATGAGACATAGAAGACAACTCATCATGCATAGCATTCAGCCAATCAGAAGCATGAGAGCTAGAAATTGCCTCCTTAAAGGTAATAGGATCATCATCATCATTGAGGTCAAACTCATGTTCCTGAAGATATACAACATAATCATCTGGTATGGAAGGTCTGCGCACTCTTTGAGATCGTCTCAGTGGAACCTCATCAACAATAAGATCATGTTCTTGTTCATCTACTAGTGGTGCTGCCACATCATCTTCATGTTGAAGATTCTGATCATCATCATTAGCTGGAATCATAACTTCTGTAGGAAAAGGAACAGCTGGTATAGGAACTATGGTGCGATCTTCTCTAAGAGTAACTGGTCGTGGTATATCACTCCCACTATCCAAGTCATCCTCAAAGAAAATCGCTCGATCAGATTCGACGACTCGCATAGAATGAGATGGACAATAGAATCTGCTACCTCTGGAACCCACACAATAGCCAATAAAGAAACCACTAACAGTCTTAAGATCAAGCTTCTTAGACTGAGGATTATAAGGTCTAACTTCTGCCTTACAACCCCATACATGAAAATGTTTCAAACTCGGCTTCTTTCCACTCATAAGCTCATATGGAGTTTTTGGTACAGACTTGTTGGGTACTTGATTTAGAATGTAGACAGCAGTTTTTAAGGCATCTCCCCAAAGAAAGTCTGGCAATGATGAATGGCTCAACATACATCTTACCATATCCATAAGTGTGCGGTTACGCCTCTCTGCAACTCCATTTTGCTCAGGAGTACCAGGCATAGTGTATTGAGCTTCAATACCGCATTCCTCAAGAAATCTGGCAAAAGGTCCTGGGTTTCTACCCGTCTCATTATATCTACCATAGAATTCTCCACCTCTGTCAGATCTTACACATTTTATCTTCCTACCTGTTTTCAACTCAACAGCAGCCTTAAAAGATTTGAAAGCATCTAGGGAACTAGACTTTTCTTGAAGGAGATCTATCCATCCATATCTCGAGAAGTCATCTATAAAGGTAATGAAATACCCATATCCACCCATGGCAGTGGGTGTAATAGGTCCACACAAGTCGGTGTGAATCAACTGTAGCACATCATCACACCTATTTGCTGCTTTATTCCTAACCTTGGCAGTAAATTTACCCTTGATGCAATCAATACATGTATCAAAATCGGAGAAGTCTAGATCATGAAGAATACCTTCCTTGACTAGCCTCTCAATATGGGGCCTAGAAATATGCCCCAAACGTCGATGCCATAACATAGAAGAATGTTCATTAATCCTACTGCGTTTGTTTCCAACAGCAGAATTGACAGACATGTCATGTAGATTTAACATATAAAGGCCATCACGTAAAACCCCTGAACCAACGGAAATAGAATCTGAACAAACAATCAATTTTCCACTACCAAACTTAAAGGTGTAACCACATTTATCCAAAGCAGAAACAGAAATCAAGTTCCTTCTCATAAAAGGTGCATACACAGCATCTCTTAAAACCAAATTATGTCCAGAAGGCAAAAGTAAAGAAACAATTCCAATGTCAATAACAAAAACTCCAGCTCCCTCTCCCATAATAATTTTAGACTCAGCATCACTTGGTTTCCTCAGGCTTGTGAACCCCTGCAAGGAATTCACAACATGAATGGTTGCACCTGAATCTAACCACCAAGTATTTGGAGGAACATCAATGACATTGGATTCAAAGCATGTTAGAGCCAGGAATATACCTTGCTTCTCTTGTTTCTTTTTCAAGAAATAGCAATCATCTACCTTGTGGCCATACTTCTTACAATACTTGCAGTTACCCTTGAAGAAACTTTTCTTAGTCTGCAGATGCTGCTTTGTATTTTTCTTCTTTCCCTTTTGATCTTTCTTCACAAATCTTGAACCTGAATTAGAAGTTGGAGTTGGAGCAGATGCAGCAAAATGAGCACTACGTGATTTACCCTTTTTAATGGACTCTTCTTCTTGTGTAACAATGGCAATCATCTCGCCCACTTGTCCATTCAAATTCTTTGTGTATTGTAAGAGGTCTTCATAACATCGAATTGTGAAGGAAGAGATTCAAGAACCCGGAGATTAAAGTACTTTCGCCAATTTCAACTTTAAGAGATTTCAGTTTGTTGTAATAGTGCATCGCCTTCATGATATGCTCACACACACCATCGACCCCATCATATTTGGTCTTGTCAAACAAGGAAAGATACTGACTTTTCTGAGCCTTCTCAAAAGTCATAAATTTCTCCCCAACAGCTTTCTGATATTCTTTAGCATTATCGGTCTCTAAGATACTCTGCCTGATGGATTTTTCCATAGTATACTTCATCACTTTCAGTGCACACTCTATTAGAGTGTTCCCATTTCTCATAAGCATTCCTCTGAGCTGCAGTAGATTCATTTGTGAGAGCTGCTGGCTTGTCTTCCCTCAAGGCCAGATCCAAGTCAGCAATGGTTAAGTAGAGATCTAGAGACTCTTTCCAGTCCTCATAGTTTGTCCCATTTAGAGTTTTGACAGAATTTGGGAAGGAGGTGACATAAAAAGCAGAGAATAAGGAATCATTAAGAATTGAAAGGTAATATGATTCCATATATATGTTCAGCCAATCTTGCCCATAATACAAAATTCTTATTCATTATAATTCCGCCTAAGGGTCCCGAATCATAATAAATAAGAAATATAATAAGAAGAATAATACAATGTACAAAACTTACATCACCAAAATTTCTAATACCGATAGGGTACTTGAAAACCATAATTGACATAAGCTTGAGACAATAGTACGATGTATAATAACGAATTACATTAATAATAGTACACCGATAGGGTATAATTATTATTAATATAATACAAATATAACACATTAGAATAATTAATTATTTAACAACACAAATTTTGTATAATTATACCCACGATAGGTGAGTTCATAACTATACAAAATAACAATAGTCATGCTACAATTATACATTAGAAAAATTATATTATATAACAAATATAGCATAGAACACACAACTTAATTCACATAAGGCTCTAAAATTAATTCCATCTATATGACACATGATCAAGGAGAGTATAACATATCAAAGTGTCACAAAAAAGTAGGGAACAATCACAAAATTTTAGACCAAAACAACTCGAGAGTACAAGTATTAAAAATACAATATATTTTCGGATTTAACCATATAAAATGATTCGCGAGGCGAGAAGTATCTCGCGAGGCGAATCTGGAATTCCAACAGATGCCGATGCCCGGAATCGCGAGGCGAGCATACACTCGCGGGCGCAGTGGGAGAGGTCATCTTCCTCGCCCAAAGAACCAAAAACGGGTCGAAGTGACCCGCGATCTGCACTCCGATTCGTTCTCTAGATACAAAGCTATGGTTTTGCGTGATTTTGAGGGGGTATTGATCGGTGATCTCCGAGATAGAGAAGCCCAACACCGATTTGGAAGATTATTCGTCCAGTTGCAAGAAAACGAGATCGAACAAGTTGGGGCTTTTTCACGCAAAAAAGGAAACAAAAAAGCATCGATTTCTCACGTTTTATTTGATAAAATCCAACGATTTTCGAGTATGTTACTCGAATAACATGCGGGAAGAAAAGCCCTCTACTGATTTCAGAGTTTGTAAATAAAATAATCGTGATTTTTGATTCAAGAACTTCAGAAAAACAAAACCCACGAATTTGTACAAAGTTGTTCTTGATCCAATTCTGCAATAGCTATAATATGTATCTATTTGGCTCTGATACCAATTGAAGGATTACCTATAATTCTAATTTGTTTAGAACATCATACAGATACAAATCATAGCATATTACACATGTTAATCGAAGGAGAGGAGAAGAATTGTGTACCTTGGAGCATCGTGGAATCCATTACAATAGATCAGAATGTGAGAGGGTTGCTTCTCTCTTTCTGGTTGGTGTTCAGTGTGTGTGTCACACGAATGCTTAATGGGGAGACAATCTTTTAAACCTACCAGCAGAGAGTAGGGACCTCTCAACGGGTTAACATTAGAATGACCCAGCCCATCATAGGATCACTCTTAGTAAATACCCAACAACAATTTCACCAATTAGTTACGTAATTAAGAATTAATTTTATAACTGATATATTAATAATTTAATTATAATTTAATCACCAATTAATGCCAATCCACGTATTATACACATGTTAAATTAAAAATTTAACATTTTTGCCCCGTATCATGTTGTCCCTTTCCCCACAGCGGGCTAATTAAAGCTTTTGTGGCATTTTCCCCATTGAAAGTGTATAAATCGAACTCCGCAGAAGAAAGAATGGGGGAGGCGTAATCAAATGATGCATCATAACCTCTCTCCTTCTCCATTCTCACCATAACCATGAAAACATCTTCCTCCTCAACCAAGTAGAATAGCAGCACATCCATAACCCTACTACATTCCTAATCTCACCATTTCAAAACAAATCCAAACACAAAAATTACAATGCCCTTCATCTTACATTTGAACCACCTATAACCCACAAAATCATCTCAGAGAACCATTTATTCATTTACCAAAATCCCTTCACTCATCCATCCCAAAACACCATTTGAACTCAGAAGGTAAGCTCACCACCTCCACAGAAGCAGAGACCACCACTGCGCGTAGCCGTCAACCACTACTACCACACCACCGCTGTGTCATATTGCACAGATCCGATTTTCTCACCCCATGTTCGAGCCCACAGCGTCACGAACCAGAGGCCGCCATCGTTCTTCCACCAGTCACGCAACCTCTACTGCCGTCGCCGACCACCGAACGTACGCCCAGCTCCTCCTCGAGACAGCCCTGCTCGCGTCGCCACCAGATCTGCTCCACGCACCCGCCACCGTACGACAGCCACCACACCGTGAGTCGCCGCACCGCCTGCCTCCGCCATGTAGTCTGGTCTTCCTAGCTGTAGCAACCACGTCCTTCTCTGCCTCTTGCTTCTTGGTAACGATGAAGAAGCTCTAGCTTCTGCTTATTTAATTTTATTTCCTTTTTTTATTTGACTTTGGTCTTCTATTGTTTGACTCATAATGTGCTGGGTTTGTGGTTTTGGATCTGGCTGATCAGTGGCGGGGAATAAAGAAAAATTTGTTTTGAAAAATTAGGTTTAATATTTTTCGATATATTAAATATATTATTTTTTATATAAAATTTTAATTATTGATTATTTAATAATGTCCTAAAACATTTGTTAGGATTTTTTTTTAATTTTTTAGTCAACTTTTTTAAAAATAATAATAATAACAAAAACAAACATAAAAAATAAAATACAAAGAGAAGTATCTTCAGGGAAGGTCAGCACTCAGCACAGCATGCTTTACTTCCTGTTATAAATCGTTGTTTCACTTTTATGTTCAAGAATTAACTATCAAGTTTTTCATCATTAGTTACTATATACTTTCTATATAAACTTGAATAGGCAATCTTCATCCACCAATAAGAAGGGCAATTTTATGCTTTGATCCCTTGTATTGTGTTATATTTTCTTGCCATGTTTGCTTCAGAGATGTCTAAATCTGATTTTTGATGCTATCTGTCATTTTATTTTTTTTTGCTCTTATCTGTCATTTATTTTGTGCCTTCGTTATCTAGTTTTCCATGAATTTTGACATTGGCCTGAACCCTGTCTCTCCTCTCTCTCTTATTAATTTCTTTGGTCCCTCATGGGAAAAGGTTATTTTTGCTTGTTGGTTTAAATAAAAACAAAGGCAAGCCGGAACGGAGCTAGACTTAAATAATAAGGAGGACCAACTAATAAAATTAAAGTTTATTTAATAAATATTTAAATATCAATTTCATATAAAATATTCATAATTATATATTTCAAAACATTAATTATGTTAATAATATATCAAAACAAAGAACACCTCTCCTACATTTCACAAAAATTATCTATAATTGAATTTATACTAAATTTTTCAAAAATTTTCTTTTCAATATATATTAGTAATCCACAAGGAGATGATTGTATATATATATATAATCTTTATTTATTTATATATATAATATTATATATAATATAAAAATAGGGGAAAAGTCAGAGAGGACCATGGCCTTGTTGACTATAACGTAGAGCTCCGTCTCCGAATACAAGTAATCAAATATGAAAATTTTAGTGATTACAGGCTTACTATTGTATTTTATGCTCTCTATCCCCACCACACCTTTTGTTTGCTTATTTTCTTTTATTTTATTCAGTATCAATCAATAACACTCGAATATTTGTCAAGTAAATCACTAGCAGGCTGACAAGTGGTGTCTGTGGTTTTTTCTTTCTCCACTTTTTCCTATTTAAATTTAAAATTTATATATTTTATAACTTGTATAATTTTAAAATCTTTTCAGAATCATGGCAATAGTTACCGGAACCTGTCTTTTCCTCTGCGTACGACACTTCACCACCTGCGTTCAGTGCGTTGGGTTTTTGTTCCTTTCTTTGGTCTTCTTCTTTTAATCTGAATTTTATGACATGTTTTCTTTAAAACCTGTCATGTCTCATGTGTTTAACATAGCTGGTAGCATATTAGAGTTGGTTTTAGGTTGGGCTTATGGTCACTTGTTGGCCCAAGTGAAGTGATTTCCTTCTAAAACGAACGTGTGTTTCTAAAAGGGCCCATGATTTTGGCACCTCACAAATTGGGATGCCCACCTCCTTTCCATCCCTTTTTATTCTTTATTTCCTAAAATACCCCTCCCTTCCCTGACCTGTTTTTCCTCCCCACCCCTCTCTCGTTCTTTCCTTTCTTCCCCACTCCCTTCATCATACTGATACACTCTCATAAACCGTATGGCCCCTCCATCACTCCTCTTCACTTCATCATTTCTCTCTTCTTTTATCCAAATCAGTACTCACCATTCAACCCAAACAACCACCATAGATCACCAAAGAACACCATTTTATCCCCATTGCCAGCCATCAAATCCCATTCCTTCCCAACATTTTTTACGCCATCACTACACATCACTGCTGCACCATTTTATCCCCACTACGCCATCAAATCGCAGTGGATTTGGTAACCCGCAATAGTGTTAATGACATTCCAGTGATGGTGGCAATGGCAGCTGTGTCATGATGGCAGTGGTTTGGCGATAATTGCAAAGTGGGTGATGGCAATAATGTACAATTTCCGTTTGTATTAAAAACATTAACATACATCCAAACTAAGTTTTCGCAAGTGTGAAAAAATTTAACACATTTGAAAACCAAGTTTGCATGCGTTTTAAAAAAATTATCACATACATAAACTTAGTTTCTATGTATTTTAAATATTTTAATTTTTTAACACATGGAAATTGTAATTTTGTGTGTTAAAATTTTGAAACTTATTCTGTAACAGCCCGATTTTCGATTTTCGGATATGTTGTATTAACGGTAAAGATTTATTTATTTATATTTTTATCTAAGACCTAGGAAGTGATTTTGGAGGAAACAAAATCATATCTAAAACCTTCTCTATGGTAGGAAGCTTTGATTAAAATTTGGGTTTAAAAGTCAGACGGAAACCGGTCTGACAATATAATTTTGTACCAGCAGAAAACTCTAATTTAACACGAAATTGAAATTTGTAGATTTTTTATATTTTGTCCGTGAGGAATTCTATTTTCCAAATTTCTTATCAGAAATAAAATATTATGTTTATTCGGATGAATTTTGGTGAAAGTTTGAACGACAAAGGGTCGGTGTTTTCACTGACAGTAAGATTTTAATGATCATAAAACCTAATTTTGACTCCTGAACGAAATGGTTTATGTTTAAATCATATTTCCAACGAGTCTAGTTAGTTTGAAAATTTTCAATTGAAAACGAAATATTTTACTTTTATACGGGCGTAAAACCCTATTCGGGGAACCGACAGAGTCGAGAAGGGAGGTGCAGAGACAAAACCGGACATCGGAGGAGATGAGTCATGGGGTGAGTCACCACCATGACTCACCAAGCAATTATGAAGCATTAAATGCAAATTTAGGTGAAATGACCAAAATACCCCTAAGCTTAACCTAACCGACGTTGAGTTAAATTTCAACCATGGTTAAGGAACCAAGGTTAGTTCTTGTGGCCAAGAATCAGCCACACCCTTCACTAAATGTGAGCCACATGTTTATTAACCATAGTTAGCAAAGTAATCCTAGTTAAGTTAATTATTAACCATAGTTAATCATATATTAATTTAATATTCACAAAACCCATTAATTTAAATCCTAAGAACCAAACAAAGCCTAAGATCTACCCTATAAATACCCCCCAAACCACAGCCTTGCCCCCCTTCACTCATTTCTTCAATTTCTCTCACTTTTCTCAAGAACACTTTAAGCAAATTTGTGAAGGACTTATCCATTCTTTTCAATTTTCCAACATCTAAGATGTATACCTTACTCTTCTAGATAAATAAACATCATGTTCTTCATTGATTTTCTTGTTCCCAAGTCATGATCATCAAGTTTTCATGAGTTTTTCATTCTTAGATCTAGAATTTCAAATATTTCTAGAAACTTGTAGAAAAATCATTTTAATGTGAAACCAATTTCTATAATCTTAATATGTCCTCTACTATCATCATCTAAGAGCATGTAATCAAAATCATTTTCCTTCTTATTTATCTATTGATGGCCGAATTAATGTATTTTTAGGCAAAGGAAGTTTTGTTCAATTTTTACAATGACACTTGATCTTTACTATTTAATACCTATAGTTGTTATATCTAGAAACTTGAAATCAAAAGAAATTCCTAGCCCTATTTTCTAGCCTTGGCCGGATTTGTGTTCATGTGAGCAAAATAAGTTTTCTTCAATCTTTAACTAGATCATGATTTGTATGAACTAACTAAGGTGTGTAGGTTATAGATCTAAGAGTTTGTAGCAAAAGGAATTTCTAACCTATTTTGCTCATTGAGGCCGAAACCCTAACCTAGTTGGTTAGAGGATTTTGTTTCATAATTTTAACTATTAACACTTAACTTATGTTAGTTAATACTCTAGGAATTAGTATCTAAAAGATTGGATTAAGAAAATAACCCTAGCCTTATTTTTATGACTTGGCTGAACCTAGCACCATACCGTATTTAGATTTGTTTGATTAATTTGTTTTATCGTTGATTTGATTGAAGGTAGAATTGGTAACTTGTGGCGTGATAACGAGGATCGTCGATTTCGTGTTTCCGGTGGTAACTTAGGTGGGGGAAAGAACCAATCTACCGTCGGAATCGATAAGTAGTATATTATATAATAGTTGTCTAGGGCGACCTAAACCCTACTAGTAGTTGAGTAATCGACAAGACCAAAATCACATTGGACACCTTTTCTGTAAAACCAATGGTGATTCGGGGATTGTAGGTTTATCGACATTAGGTTGATTTTAAAGTATTTGATGATGTCTGATTTTATATTGTTGAATTTACTGTGATACACTAGTTGAGGTATTCCACTGCATGTGACGTATTATTTTTGGTGTTTGAATATTTTCTGATCTTGTGTTATGCATGATCTGCCTGGTTTTTAGTATTATGCTTAGTTGATTTTAAGCGAGGATATATGTTGCTCGGAAGATTTGGTTTGGGTGAGAAAGTATCGGTGAATTAGAAGTGCCTAGCTTAAATTGATTATTTTAAAGATAAAATGTGTTATAGCATGTGAGTCAAGGCTAGGATGGAAGCATGAGGCACTAGGCTGTTATTGATGTAATTCAGTGAGGTTCATAAGTTGTATTGTGTTTATAATCGTATGTTTGATACATACGAGGTCCGAAGTCCTTGTGGGACCGTCCAATGTTAGATTTAATTTGTGCAACTATAGTGTCAATGCTTTGCTTGAGCACCCTCGAGAGAGAAAACCAGGGTGTGCACCGACTGTACCATGCATCTATAGTGTCAATGTATTACATGAGCATTCTTACCATGGATGAGGTTGTGCACCGATTGTGCCGTGCAGCTATAGTGTCATTGCTTTGCATGAGCATTCTCACCATGAATAAGGGTGTGCACCGGTTTTGGGGATGCGTCGCTTGGATGACTGATTAACATCCCTAACGGAAATGAGAATTAGTGGCCACGTCATCATAAAGGTTTAGATTGTATGAGTTGAGGGTAGAGAATGATATTGTTAATTTAGGATTTAGGTGGAATTGGAGTGATGATTGTTTGTGACTTTTATTATGTTATATACTATGACTCTTTTCCGCTTTTATGATGATAGAAATGTTTTTTTATCCCCTATATCTTTCTGTATGTTGTATTTTATTTATTATGTGATTGTACGAGAAGACCTTATGGAGGAGCCTGTTGCTGAGGAGTTGGATGTAACTCTGTATGAACCAGATGCGGGAGGACGAGCTGTGGATTCCAGCAATGTAGTTTAGTGTCTAGGGCTAGTGAGTCTTATAAGACGTTTTATGTTTTACCGCTATTAATAGTTGTTTTAAGATGCCTATTAGGGATCCTACTGATGGGATACCCTAGGCAGTTTTTTTATTAACTCTGATGCAAGACATATGTGTGTATGCATAACATAAATATGGTGTGTTGTTTTTAATTATCCGAAGTTATATGCTCATTAACTTAAGTTTTTAATTTTTACGTGTTTAGGAATACACGTTTAACGTTAAGAGCGTGATTAAATAATTAATTAATAAGATTTTAAGCTAATGGCACAAAGGGACACAACGGGATGTCTCGGTTTCCATGTGTTAAATTTTTTTAACACATGCGGAAACTTAGTTTTCATGTGTTAAATTTCGACGTGTGGGGATAAAAGGTTGAGGGAAGGGTATTTAGGGAATAAACAAAAATTAAAGAGAGAAGGGAAGATGAATTAGGGAGGTACCAAAACTAAAAGTCCTCTCTAAAAAACAAAGCATTTTGGGATCTTTGCCTAGTTAAAGGTTTCGTGATTTGGGATGAGGATATCTTAATTTTTAATATGGGCTTTAAAGACTTGGACCAAAACTATTTTGGATCCAATGAATAGTTAGCCTAATAAACAAAGTCTTTTTTAAAAAAATCTTTTTTGAATTTAAATTTTAAAACTAAAAAAAGAGAAGAAAATGAAAAATATTTTAAAAAAAGATTTTCAATTTCTTTTCTTTTTCTTTTTTATTTCTTCTTTTCTTTTGATTTTCATGTGTTGGATTGTTAGTTTGATGCTTGTCCTATTGCTCTTGTATAGGTTTGACCCCCCCCTTTTATCCACTATAACTGATCAGGTTACACACTCCAAGTATTATTTGCACACCTAGCCTCTTCAGGCTCCAAAACAAGTATTCTTTGCACACCTAGCCTCTTTAGGCTCCAAGACAAGTATTCTTTGCATACTTAGCCTCTTCAGGCTCATTCAGGTATGTTTGAGAGATTTGGTTTGTAATAAATACAACTTCAGACATACAGATCTTTCACCAACACTCAAAGAGTGGTTTAAATGTAAAGCTTAGGAAAGTCTGCGTAATAACTTCGAATGATTGAAGAATACAGAATGAAAGAATGAAGATATTAATGCGTAGAGTAATGACTCTTTAGTGTTATGTGTATTCTCTATACTTCATCTTCAATGGCTTCTGTATTTATAGTTTTCAAGTATTTAGGATCCGTTAGAGATATTCCCTCAGATGTTGGCTTCAAGCATAACTTCATTAAATACAATAGAGTCGTTCTGGGCAGCCATTAATGCAATAGGAACGTTGGTTGTACTCTAACATGAAGGATCATGGCTTTATGCATCGTGATACAGACATATCAGAGTTGTGCAGAGAGCTTTTTGTACTTTGCTGAGTACAATTCCCTTTTCGTGTAAGGACCAGAGGTACTAGGGAATAAAGCATGTTGGAAGCATTCTTTAACTGGTCTTTGGTTCTGATAACCGAGGTTGCTTGAGAGAGTGTAACAGCCTGATTTTAATTATGATGTTCAATCGGTTAAAATATAATTAATTATATTTTAATTTGAGAGTTACAAAGTATTTTTGATTAAAATAAAATCATATTCATAGTCTACTTTATGGTAGAGGGTTACGGTAAAATTTTCGGTTGAAACTTCAAACGAAAGCTGGTCTGCGTTTTCACTGCCGGTACAAGTTTACTGAGCAGAAAACCTAATTTTGAACCGTGAATGAAACGGTTAGTGTTTTTATGATGTTTTGTATGATGCTGGAAATTTTCGAAAATTCGAGTTCAAAAATAAAATAAAATAAAATATTTATTCCGGGTGAAATACGATCGGAAACTTGAACCGGATACGCAATGGAGAAGAGTAGGGAGCACAAAAGTGATGAGGTGACATGTGAGAGTGAGGCGACTTACTAGGGGATGACCTAAGTCACATCTTAAAAAGTGGTTATGATGACACTTTTCAAATTATATCATATTATATTCTAAAAACCTATTTTTCTCTTTCCTCTTCAACCAAATAAGTCTTAAAGACAAAACTTGCTCTCCAAGCTCATCCTCTCTCCAAAATTTCATGCTTCCCTCTCCCTCCTCTAGATAATCATCACTCATCTTCATTCTCTCATTTTCTTCCTCCATCTTCATACTTATTCAACTTCTTCCATTTCTTCTTTTTTTTTTCAAACACTTAAAGCTTCCATTTTTATTAGTCTTTTCCACTTGAGTTCTTCATTAAAGTTCTTCCTTATACTAAGGGTAATGCTCTCATATGAATATTTTTGCAAGTTTCATCTTTTATTTCTTAGTTTGCTTTATGTGTTCTTTATATGCTTTAAACTTCTAAAATCTCTCTAAAATGGTAGAAAACTCCTTTTGAGTTGAAACGACTTTCTGTAGTCTTGTATTAACTTACATTTTCACATACTAAGAGGTTGTGTAAAACAAAAATATCTACCTATCTCTTCCTATGATGGCCGAATGCTAAGCATATGTGGCCTAGGAGGTCTTTGCTTCAACTTTTGGAATATGATCATGTGTTTGAGTTTCTAACTATTCCTTGATCTTAAATCTATAAATCTTGAAAGGTTTGATAGCTTGTTTTCCTATGATGGCCGAAAATATGTATAAGTAAGCCTAGGATACTATGTTTCAACTTTCCAAGTATGATCATGGATTTAGAACTCTTAATACCTTGTGATTCTAAACCTAAGAGTTGTTATCAAACAAAGAATATTTTTCCTCATTATCCTATGTAGGCTGAAACTTAAATGTTTTAGAGAAAGGATGTTTGAGTTTCATTTTCCAAAATGATCATGGACTAAGGCTCCTTAATATAGAAGGATGCTAAGTCTAAGAGATTGGAAAGTTTAAGGATTTCTAACTTGTTTATTCTATGTTATTGAACCTAGGATGTGTTATTTCTTATTTTTCAAAATGATCATGGACTTGAGCTCCATAAGATATTTGGATGTTAAGTCTAAGAGATTGGAATGTTTAAGTTTCCATTGTTTTCCAAAATGATCATGGACTTGAGCTCCATAAGATATTTGGATGCTAAGTCTAAGAGATTGGAGAGTTCACAGATTTCTAGCCTATAAATCCTATGAAGGCTGAACCTAGAAGGTTATGGACCTAGGATACTTTGTTTTTCATTTTCCAAAATGATCATGGACTTGAGCTCCTTAATACATTTGGATGCTAAGTCTAAGAGATTTAAAAGTTTAAAGATTTCTAGCTTATTTATCCTATGATGGCCGAACCTATGATGGTTGTGAACCTAGGATGTTTTTTTTTTCATTTTCCAATATGATCATGGAATTGAGCTCCTTAATATATTGGGATGCTAAGTCTAAGAGATTGGAAAGTTTAAAGATTTATATCCTATTTTGGTAATACAAGACCGAAACCTTCCCTAAGTGGTTGGATGATTTTTATTCCATATTTTCAAGTTATAGCAATTTATCTAAGTTACCTAGAACCTAAGTAATAAGTATCCAAAGGCTTATGTTGAGAAAAGAATCCTGA
This sequence comes from Sophora flavescens, assembly GCA_030762895.1. Lineage (NCBI taxonomy): Eukaryota > Viridiplantae > Streptophyta > Magnoliopsida > Fabales > Fabaceae > Sophora > Sophora flavescens. The sequence goes on from CM061064.1 coordinate 128,564,508, forward strand.
CTCTAATTTGAATTAAATGGCCAAACCTAGCCTACAGAGAACATAGATGAGTTTGTTTGATTTATTGGTTATTATGCTGATTGGTTGAAGGTGGAGTTAGTACTTTGTGGTGTGACAACAAGGAGCTTCGAGTTCGGGAGTTCGGTGATAACCCAGGTGGGGGAAAGAACCAACCTATCGTTGGAATGGATAAGTAGTAGATTATATAATAATTGTGTAGGGCGACCTAAATCCTACTAGTAGTCTAGTAATCGACAAGACCAAAATCACATTGGAAACCTTTTCTGAAAAACCAATGGCGATTCGGGGATTGTAGGTTTATCGATATTAGGTTGATTTTATATTTTTGATGGTTGATTTGAGCTTATTACCTTTATTGAATTGATTTTTGTGCTATGTTGGTGATATTGGAATATTTTGATTGATATTGTGTTATGTATGATCTGCCTGGTTTTTATTATTATGCTTGGTGGATTTTAAGCAAAGATATATATGTTGTCTACGAGATGATTGTTTTAGGTGTGAGGATAATGATGATTTAGAAGTGCCTAACTTAGATGATGTATGTTAAAGAGGTGTTATGGCATAGAATATGTGTCAAGTTCTAATGGAAGGTTAAGGCACTAGGATGTTGTTAAATCGGGTTGGTGGGATTCAAGTATAGGTGTTATTGTCCATAACCGTGTATTGGTAATATAATACACAAGGACAAAAGTGTATTGGTAATATAATACACCAAGACAAAAGTGTATTGGTAGTATAATATGCAAGGACATCTGTGTATTAGTAATATAATACACCGTGTATTGGTAATATAATACACGTAAAACACTTCTGTGTATTGGTAATATAATACACCGTGTATTGGTGATATAATACACGTAAAATACTTCTGTGTATTGGTAATATAATACACCGTGTATTGGTAATATAATACATGTAAAATCAACAGTTCTTGCGAGACCACTTCGACCTTAACGGGAATGGGGGTGGAACACCTTAACGGGAATGAAGGTGTGCTCTAGGTGGAACATCCTAACGGGAATGAGGGTGTGCCCCGATGCAAATGAGGGATGGTGATAGGAGTGGTAGTGGCCACGATAATGTAAAGACATGGTGACAGGATTAGAGAGGTTACGTTAAAATAAAGTGTCAGATTGCCTGCGAGTAAGGGTAGAGGATGATATATATTAACTTGAGGATGATTCGTTAGTTATATGTGTTGATTGTCTGTGACAATTACTGTATAATGTACTATGACTCTTTTCCGTTTTTGATGGTAGAACTGTTTCTTATCCCCTGTATATTTCTGTATGTTGTATTTTATCTCCTTGTGGAATCATACGAGAAGACCTTGTGGAGGAGGGTAACCAGGAGGAGTTGGATGGAACTCCCTACAAACCGCAGGCTGGAGGACGAGCTGTGACCCATGGTGATTAGGGTCTAATTAGTTATGGCCAGTGCGTCTCGTGAGGCATATTTTTTTAATATATTTTCCACTGTTTAACACTTTGTCTAAGTATATTCCTGTGAGGGATCCTACTGATAAGATATCCTCAACAGTGTTTTGTAATATGCATAATATACTTATATTGTGATATGCCATTCTATATGAAGTTGTATACTTTATTAGTTAAGTTTTTAATTTTACGTATTTTCACGTTAAGCTTACGATTAAGTAATTAAATATTGAGGTTTTAATCTAATGACACAAAGGGGCATAGCGGGGTGTCTCAGAAAGTAACTTCCGACTTTTCTTGATAGGCGTGAGACTGAGTAGGAGAGAAGGCTTCAAGTCTCTTTCTGATGGGACAGCCAACAAAAGCTTGTTTGGTCCTTGATTCTTCAACGAGTAACCTCAGACAAGTGTGGGAACTCATGAGGAGACAAGTTGAAGACGTATCTTGAAAGAAGTCAATAATCATAGTCAACAGACAGGTTGACTTTCGCTTATCCAGACAGGTAATTACTTATGAGCAGATAGATGATTCTTACAGTTTTAATCTGCACACTAGATAGACATGTTAGTAACCAATATGAAGGTTAATTAAATCATTAACCAATGTTTAGTTCTCATCAAAACTTAGGGAAATGCACATCATACATTTTAGAGACTTAACAATCTCTCCCTTTTTTATGATGACAAACATTGAGATGATTTAATGAACCTCAGAAAATATCAACAAAGAAAATAACATATATCAGACAGCTTGAAATTTTCTTAAGCGAACAGGTCATGCAGATGCTTGATCAGACATTAAGATTAATTATATAATCCATTTAACTTAGTCACATATAAGTTTGACTTGTTTTACTTTGAAATTATTATCAGAGCAATCTTACTTAAGATTTATCTGAGCAATTGTAGCAACTATAAGAACATACTCATGTCCATGTATTATTTAAGAGCATATCATATTCATTCTCCCATTCTCCTATATCACATTTCTATATCACATTTATCCCATTCTCCCCCTTTTGTCAACATCAAAAAGGAATAAACTATGAAAGCATTAAAGAAATAAAGGAGAAATTTGTTTTATTCATCATGAACGTTTACAAGTACAAGGTAGTCTATATACCTAAAAACTATCTAGATTGACTAATTAACAAAAATAAAGTAGCAACCCTTTGCTCTAAGAGCAGCCTAGCTCGCATTTCTTCATCTAGCTGTCTTCTTAAGTCTTCTACTTGTCCTTGAAGCAGATGAAAGTCTTGTAAGATCACTGTTTGAGAAGAGACAGACAGAGAAGAGTACCAGGGTAAGGCTAAAACTGGGGGTACCTTAGGTAGAGATAGGGGAGAGGTGATGGAAGGGAAGAAAAGTTCATGGAGAGTTTGAAGGGCATAGAAAGGAAGAAAGACGAATTTGAAGATAAGACTGATTCTGACACAGTCAGTATCAGGTGAAGGAAACACGCAGGAAAGTCTCTTGGACAGAGACAGTATGATGATTGTTATTTGAATAGGTGGGGGAATAGGTGTTTGAGCTAAAATAGAGGGAGGGATATGTAATAAAGAATCAATATGGCAGAAAAAAGAATTAGATCCTGTGACTAACATAAAGAAATACCTACACCTATGTGGTAGCATTACAACAGAAGCAGGATAGTGAGTTCCAGCTAATGTTCTAATGAAGATAATAATAGGTGGGTAGAAGAAAAGTTCTCTACATGGGTTAAGAATATGAGGTGGAGGAGAAGGGACGAAAGAGACATGTGAGATACTTGCAAATAAAAGAGATTGCATATCAGACACAGAGTCTCGATGATATGCCGGTTTGTTCTTTGGGAGCAGAGTCCCTGTGAACAACTGTGTACTGACAGTGATCAGGTGCAATAGTGAAAGAAGATTTTTGAGTTTGAAAGGAGGAGACAAGTGAAGAAATAGGAGATGCAACAGAAAGAGGTTGAACAAAAATGGCAGATGGAGAAGAGACAAATGGGTTGATGATACCTTGATGAGAAGGGGAAAGAAATGAAGGATATGTCTGCTCTTCATATATCTTCAACTTCTTATGAGAAGGAGACACTTGGTCATCGTTGGGTACAACTGTCTGAGCTCCTCCAGACAGGTCTTCTACAGTGTTAGCTTTTACAGGTACTGGGTAGCCAGATCTTATCTTTTTGGGAATAATTCCCAAAATGAAAGTCTTCTTTGGTTCTTCCAGGACTTGCTGTGTCTGCCCCCCTGAGCAGATGCTTCCTCTTTGCTAGGCTCAGACTCAACTTGTCTGACCTTGGCAAAGGCCTTCACCAGCTTCCTTTTCTTGCTCGGCTGAGCTGGAACATCCACTAATTCCTTAGCTTCGCTAGTCTTCCTCTTGGGAGAGGGTTTCCTCAGTCTGAACCTCAAGGGCTCAACTGTTTCAGCAGAATCTTCAGATACTGAGGGTTGTAGCTTTGGAATTTGGTCTTGTCTGGTCACCTTTCCAGACGGTTTGAACAGTCTATCAGAAATGGGGACTTCTGATTCGTCAGTGGAAACCACTGGTTCTTCCTCCTTCTGCTCAATAGCATGCTTCTTCTTCTTCTTCTTCTTCTTCTGCTTGCTGTCTTCCTCCTCATCAGCAAGAGGGATTCCCTTGATGTCCATCATAGACAGTATCTTCCTGTCTATGAGTAGTGACATGTCCACAATGTGAACATCACTAGGAACAAACAACTTGTTCCTGAAGACCCTTGTCAGCAGCATCCCATAAGGATAGGTCTGCATGTTGGTTTTCTTGGTCAGAATCTCAAGGTACATGTAGATAAGGTCGTTGATGTCAACCTTGATTTTGTGGATCAAATGGTACAGAGCAAATCTGTCCATCTTGGTCACACTGTCTCGTGAGCCTTTCCTTGGCATCACGCACTCCAACAACAATTTGTGCAGGAATCTACACTTGACCACCATGTTGACAGGCTTAGGGTTCACTGGTTTGGGAACACCATAGATGGCAATGTTGACACTGTCAGCTCCCACATCATCTTCCCAGTTGGGTGTTAAGCCAGCTCCGATTCTCGGATATTTTGTGACAAGCTCCCGAGAGCTAATGGGGAAGAGAAGGGTTCTATCCCCCATTTCAGCCTTAAAGCTTTTGATTCCGTTGAGTCGGTTGGTGACAACCACAGTATTTCTCCATAACGTTTGAATGAGCTTAGGGCGAACAAGCTCCTTGATGTCGAAGAAAGGAGTCCACTTGGAGTACTCCAACTCTTCAGTGACATCCATTCCTAGTTTCTTCATCTGTTGAAGATCAACAGTCTTTCCCGGAATGATCTTTTCTATCTCAGTAACCTTGAGATTGTATTTCTCAGCGATTTCTTTTGTAGAGAGACGCTTGGATGATGCCATTTTTTTTGAGAGAAAACGATTCTAAGGTTTCAAGAGAGAAAAGGGTTTGAAAGATGAGAAGACAAAGAAATTTTTGAGTATTGAAACGTAAAGGTTCAACCTTTATGATCTATTGTCTTTTATAGTCATAAAGGTAGGAGAGAGAAAAACGATATTTTTAATTCAAAAATGGCACGATTTGTATGGGGAACTGCAATGCCCACTTAAGACATAATGAAAACATGTTTTCGAGATAACCCATGCATACGATTAGCTTCAGATAAGGGAATGACATTAATTAAATAATAACCATTTCAACAAAAACTGTGAGTTCTAGCATAGTGACTCAACAGAGTCTGACAGGTAAGCATAAACAGGTGATAAAGCACAAACAGGTTAACATTCAGACATGTCATTCAACAATGCAATGCATGTTTAGATTATCTCTAATAAATAAAAACCTTTCTTCTGCGAGGGGTTTAGTGAAAATATCAGCCCAATGATTTTCAGTTTTAACAAACTTAATATCAAATATGCCTTTCCGAACACAATCCCTAATAAAATGATGTTTGATTTCAATATGCTTAGCCTTAGAATGCTGAATTGGATTTTTAGTTAAGCATATAGCACTGAAATTATCACACCATACAGATATGTTATGTTCATAAATAGAGTAATTCTTAAGTTGATGTTTTACCCATAAGAGTTGAGAGCAACAACTAGCAGCAGAGATGTATTCTGCTTCAGAAGTAGATAGGGCAATGGTTGTTCGCCTCTTGCTTGACCATGAGACTAAACTTGCTCCAATGAAGTGACATCCTCCACCGGTGCTTTTTCTTTCTATTCTGTCTCCAGCAAAATCAGCATCACAATGACCCACTAATATGTATTCTTTTGATCTTAAATACAGCGAACCGAGATTAGTAGTTCCAAGCAAATATCTAAATATTCTTTTAACAGCCTTAAGATGAGATTCTCTAGGATCAGATTGGAATCTATCACACATACAGACACTAAATTGAATGTCAGGTCTGCTTGAAGTTAAGTACAATAGAGTGCCAATCATACCTCTGTAGATAGTTTGATCTACCTTTTTACCTTCATCATCTTTGCTTAGTTTTGCATTGGGTTGCATGGGGGTTTTCACGAGCTTTGTATTTTCCATTTTGTATTTCTTGAGTATCTCCTTGGTATATTTTTGTTGATGAATGTAAATTCCATCACTTGTCTGCTTGATTGTAATCCAAGGAAGAACTTAAATTCTCCCATCATGCTCATCTCAAATTCAGCTTGCATTAGTTTTGAAAATTCCTTGCACAGCTTTTCATTAGTTACTCCAAAAATAATATCATCAAAATATATTTGAACTACAATAAAGTTCTTTTTAGAGCATTTCTTGAACAGAGTAGTAGTGTCTACTTGTCCTATAGTAAAACCATTATGCATGAGAAAAGAACCGAGTCTATCATACCATGCTCTAGGTGCTTGTTTCAAACCATATAATGCTTTTTTAAGTTTGAAAACGTGATCTGGTTTATCAGTATCCCTAAAACCAGGGGGTTGTTTAACATACACTTCTTCTTCAATTATACCATTTAGAAAAGAACTTTTTACATCCTTTTGAAACAGGGTAATTTGGTGTTGTGCAGCATATGACATTAAAATACATATGGCTTCTATTCTAGCTACTGGTGCAAAGGTTTCAATATAATCAATACCTTCTTGTTGATTATAGCCTTGAGCTGTTAACCTTGCCTTATTTCTGACAAAGTTACCATCTTCATCCAATTTGTTTCTGAAGACCCATCTTGTTCCAATAACTGACTTGTTTTTAGGCTTAGAGACAAGAGTCCAGACATCATTTCTGGTGAACTGGTTAAGTTCTTCTTGCATAGTAAGAATCCAACTTTCATCCTCAAGAGCTTCTTCAATACGTTTAGGCTCCAAATCTAAAATATAGGCCACATTAATTGATTCTCTTAATGTGGATCTAGTTCTTACTCCTTCAGAAGAATTTCCAATAATAAAATCCTTAGGGTGATGAGTGTTGAACTTCCAATCCCTTTTGAGATCATCATGAAGATCTTGACTTGTCTGCTGACTCGTTTGTTGACTCGTCTGCTGACTTGTCTGTTCCACTTGTCTGTCAGCCTCAGGCACAGGTTCTGTCTTGGTAGATCGGGTTGTTGAATTTCTGGATTGTTTATATCAAGACCTGCAAGATCATCTTCTAGATCTGATAGTTCTTTATCAGTCTTTAATTCATCATTGAATTTAACATGAACAGATTCTTCAATAATACAAATTCCTGAATTATAAACTCTAAAAGCCTTAGACATTTCAGAGTATCCTATGAAAATACCTTTATCTACCTGAGAATCAAACTTTCCAAGATTATCTCTGGTATTCAGAATAAGACATTCACATCCAAAAGCATGAAAATAAGATATGTTGGGGCTTTTTCCTTTCCACAATTCATAAGGAGTGCTTTTTAGAAAAGGCCTAATAAGTATTCTGTTTTGTACATAACAAGCAAAGTGTTTCTGACACGCCTGAAGTACTTAGGGACATTATTTTCATTGAGCATAGATCTAGCCATCTCTTGCAGAGTTCTATTCTTTCTCTCAACCACTACATTTTGCTGTGGAGTTCTAGGTGCAGAGAAATTGTGAGAGATTCCATTCTCCTCACAGAATTGTCTAAACTACTCATTTTCAAATTCTCCCACATGATCACTTCTAAGGGTAGATATACAGAAACCCTGGTCATTTTGTACTCTTTTGCAGAATACTGAGAAAGCCTTAAAAGACTCATCCTTGTATGTTAGGAAGAGTACCCATATGTATCTAGAATAGTCATCAACTATGACAAATCCATATTTTCTTCCAGCCAGGCTGGCAACACTAACTGGTCCAAACAGATCCATGTGTAACAACTGAAGAGGTCTAGAGGTTGATACTTGGTTTTTAGATTTGAAACTTGATTTTATCTGTTTACCACTTTGACATGCATCACACAAGACATCTTTCTTAAAACTAATATCAGGTAATCCTCTCACAAGATTATCTCTTTTTAATTCAGAAATTAGTTTTATACTAGCATGTCCTAGTTTCTTATGCCATAACCATCTCTCATCCTCTCTAGACATCAGACATGTTACACTTTGATCTGAGAGATCAGACAGTTCAATCTTATAAAGATTTTGTTGCCTTTTAGCTAAAAAGAGGGTTTTGCCACAACACTCTTTAACTATGCTTACATCCTTGGTAAACGAAACATCAAAACCACTATCACATAATTGACTTATGCTAAGTAAATTGTGTCTTAATCCTTTAACCATTGGAACATTAGATATAGAGGGAAGAGGGGGTTTACCACCAATAGTACCAATTCCTATAACTTTCCCTTTCTGATTCCCTCCGAAGGCAACATGTCCTCCTTTATTAAGTTGGAGGTCTAGGAACATAGACCTTTCTCCTGTCATATGACACGAGCAACCACTGTCCAGGTACCAGTAGTGGTGTTTTCTTTGTCCTGTTGAGGACATCTGCAACAAAAATTATTTGATTTTTAGGTACCCATATTTTTCTGGATCCTTTTCTGTTAGTTCTAGAGGTCTGTGAAGACTTCCTTATCTTCTTATGGATACACTTAGACATAACATGTCCAGTTTTTCCACAGAAGTTATAGACAGGTATAGACTTGGTTACAGTTGACTTAACGGATACTGTAGAAGCTTTAGTTGATACTTTATGATGTGTCTGATGGACATATCCAATACCTTCTTTGTTAAGAGAGTGCCTCTGACAGCCAAGTAGCTTAGTCAGATTATCTCTACCATTAACAAATTTAGCAAGATCAGAAGTGAGCTCTTCAACTTTCTGTTGAATTTTTTCAACTTCTTCAGATTGTGATGTTTCACTTGAGATCTTAGCTTCATTAGACTTTTCAGTCTTCATCTCACTATTCTCTTTAGCCAGCTTCTCACACTCTTGAGATTTCTGTTTATGCTTACTGGTGAGCTTTACATCCTCATAGGCATCAAGTAATTCCTCATAGTTAGGATGTACCTCATCGTCTGAGTCTGAGTCAGTGTTGGCCATCAAACAAAGATTGGTTTCTTCCTCTGTTTCTTCATCAGAAGATGTTGACTCCAGATCTTCCCAAGTAGACATCATTCCTTTCTTCTTCTTCTTGAAGAATTTCTTAAAAGGGGCCTTCTTGAGTTGAGGACATTCAGCCTTGATGTGACTAGGCTTCTTGCACTCATAGCAGACAATTGGACTTTTGTCTGTTGAAGTGGTTTCTTTGAAGTTCTTATCCTTGTTGAACCTTCTGAATGGCTTATCCCTTTTGAACTTATTTTTCTGTAGGAGAAGCTTTATCTTCCTGGTCAGGAGAGACAATTCTTCATCACTCTCAGAATCCCTGTGTTCAGACAGGTCAGCATCACTGGATGACTCGTCTGCCTTTAGAGCCTTGGAAACTTTTGTTGACTTTTGATCAACATTCAGAGCAATTGACTTGCCCTTCTTTGGTGCAACTTCATCTCCAAGTTCTTGCTCATGAACAGTGAGTGTTCCACGAAGTTCATCCATAGTCAAGGTAGTGAGATCCTTGGCTTGAGAGATAGCAGTGACCAAAGGTCTCCACTGTTTAGGTAGACTTGTCAGAATCTTTCCAACCTTCTCAGCATTGGTGTAGACTTTGCCAAGAGATTTTAAACTGTTGACTATAGTTTGAAATCTTCCTATCATTTGAGCAACAGATTCTCCTTCCTCCATAACAAACAGTTCATACTTTCTGACAAGCATAGCAATCTTTGACTCTTTGACTTTGGCTGTTCCTTCATGTGTAACAGTTAAACTGTCCCATATTTCTTTGGTAGAGTCACAAGCACATACCTTCTCAAACTCCTCAGGACTGAGAGCACAAATGATGTTATATCTAGCTTTGTGGTTCAGCTCCCATTTTGTCTTTTCTGCAGTAGTCCATTGAGCTTTTGGTTTGTCAATGTTATCACCATTCTTGGGAATGAAAGGACCATCTGTAATGACATCCCAAAGATCATAATTTGAAGATAGAATGAACCATTGAAATCTATCTTTCCAATATTTGTAGTTTTCTCCATTGAAGTAAGGAGGTCTGGTTAGGGAAGCTCCTTCAATCTGGTGACTTCCACTTGAACTAGCTCCAGCAGTCATGTCTATTCTTTAGGACCTTTTACCTCTACACTGTTAGATGCTCAACCCAGAGGCTGAGCTCTGATACCAACTGAAATAGACAACTATAAACACGAGAAGGGGGGGGGGGGGGGTTGAATTGTGTTTATCAGAATTTAAACAAAGTTGAAATCTTTTCGAACACAGAAGTTAGGTTCAGACGAGTGGAAAGATACAGGACAGACAGGTGACCTGTCTGATGAAATTTTAACATAGACTTGGACAAACACACCACTTGAAAAACGGATAATAAAGCTAAGGTAACTAAAGAGTTTATAAGGAAAGAGAGATTGACACAGTTATTTATCTGGGTTCACTCTTCAAAGCAAAGAGCTACGTCCAGTCCTTGGCAGCACCAAGTTTTATCCACTATAGCTGATCAGGTTACAGACTCCAAGTATTGTTTGCACACCTAGCCTCTTCAGGCTCCAAGACAGGTATTCTTTGCACACCTTGCCTGAAGCTCTTTAGGCTCCAAGACAAGTATTCTTTGCACACTTAGCCTCTTCAGGCTCTCTCAGGTTTGTTTGAGAGATTTGGTTTATAATAAATACAACTTCAGACAGACAGATCTTTCACTAACACTTAGAGAGTGGTTTAAATGTAAAGCTTAGGAAAGTTTGCGTAATAACTTTAAATGCTTGAAGAATACAAAATGAAAGAATGAAGATATTAATGCGCAGAGTAATGGCTCTTTAATGCTCTGTATATTCTCTATACTTCATCTTCAATGACTTCTGTATTTATAGTCTTCAAGCATTTAGGACCCGTTAGAGATATTCCCTCAGATGTTGGCTTCAAGCAGAACTTCATTAAATGCAATAGAGTCGTTCTGGGCAGTCATTAATGCAATAGGAATGTTGGTTGTACTCTAATATGAAGGATCATGGCTTTATGCAACGTGATACAGCCATATCAGAGTTGTGCAGAGAGCTTTTTGTACTTTGCTGAGTACAATTCCCTTTTCGTGTAAGGACCAGAGGTACTAGGGAATAAAGCATGTTGGAAGCATTCTTTAACTGGTCTTTGGTTCTGATAACCGAGGTTGCTTGAGAGAGTAACTTCTGACTTTTCTTGATAGGCGTGAGACTGAGTAGGAGAGAAGGCTTCAAGTCTCTTTCTGATGGAACAACTGATGGGTTCACCGGCAAGTGTACCGGGTCGTCGCAAGTAATAAAATAACACGGTAAGAATTTACCGAGGTCGAACTCAGGGATTGGGCTACCAATTTCACTAATCCGCGGGAAATCCGATGTGTTTGGTCAAGCGAGGAAAGTCGTTGAGAGAGAGAGAGATTATGATCAAAAATTCAATAACAAATCAAATAAAGCTAAGGTTTTAAAATCAGAAATTAAAATATCCAAGGTCTCAAATCCACCTACCCAATCATGTATAGTACCCAAGTGATGATGAATTCCTCCCTAAGTTCAATTACAATGTCAACCGGGACCCCCAATTTCTCCTATATCCACTGTCGTGCTCAATAGGACGTATTCGACGATTGGATTAATTACTTACTAGGTCTCATAATCCTAATCTCGAATTCTATTAATTCTTGTTCCCTATAAGGTTGCACTAATCTCCTAAATCCACTGTCATGCTCATTATTCGATTAGTGATTCCAATCCAAGTTCTAAAACGCGAATCGCCGATCAGCCTCAACACGTTTAACTAGTCAATCACGCAACACATATGATCAACACAATCAAATCAGAATTGGAAAACATTCATTGAGAGAAGGGGAGAAAAACATACATCACATGAACACTATACCGCCATGGGCGGCTTCATTGATCCCTCGGATAATGGAATTAGTTCCTCATGCCCGTGACGACGCACAAACAATCCGACATAATCTCCATAATAATAATAATAAAAAAAAAGACGCAGCTCCAGAAGAAAACAAGGATTCGTAACTAAACTGATCTAAACAAGTGGAAAAACTTGGATCTTCAAATCTGATCTGAAACGGCCTATAAATAGGGATTCTGGTTCTCGGACGCTCGCGGGGCGAACAATATTTCGCGAGGCGAACATTAGTTTTGGCGCGCTTTCAATTTGGATTCTCGCGAGGCGAGAGTGTGTTCGCGGGGCGAGTCTTCAAACCTTAATCTGTCACAGCCGTGACCTTCATCACGGCAAGCCCGTGATGGTCTCTGTCTTCCAGGGTCTTCAGTCTCTTGCGAGGTGAGAAGCTTCTCGCTTGGCGAATTTCAGTTTTGGCTCCATCCTGAGTTTGAATGATCGCGAGGCGAAATGTTATTGGCAAGGCGAACCAGAAAGGATGACTTCTCTGTCACAGTCAGGCCTTCAGGTTCACTAGGCGAGCAGGTTACTCGCGAGGCGAGACAGAATGTATGACTGTTGCTGCTTCAGCTGGTCTTCAGGTTCGCGAGGCGATAATCCTTTCGCGAGGCGAGTCTCTCCAGAATGGAAATTTCCACTGTTTCTTGACTTTCCTTGACTCCCGGAGCTTCACTTCTAACCTGAAACAATAAAAAGACACAAAAAGCGTAATTCTATTCAAAATAGACTAAAAACTACTAAAAAAATGCCTAGAACGAGTCAAAGTCTACTTAGGAACAAAACAAGGCAAATTTGGGCGAAAACGAGATTGAACTCGAATAATTTGCACAAAAACCACAGTCTATCTAGTTATAAAACTAGATAAGCCAAAGGCTTATCAACAGCCAACAAAAGCTTGTTTGGTCCTTGATTCTTCAACGAGTAACCTCAGACAAGTGTGGGAACTCATGGGGAGACACGTTGAAGACGTATCTTGAAAGAAGTCAATTATCATAGTCAACAGAGGTTGACTTTCACTTATCCAGACAGGTAGTCACTTATGAGCAGATAGATGATTCTTACAGTTTTAATCTGCACACTAGATAGACAGGTTAGCAACCAATATGAAGGTTAATTAAATCATCAACCAATGTTTAGTTCTCATCAAAACTTAGGGAAATGCACATCAGACATTTTAGAGACTTAACAAATGCCTTCGCTCCATTTATGTTCTATTAGGTTACTTGTGCTTATGGAAAATTTTGTTAGCCCTTTGTGCATACTTTCCTTTCTTTAGCCTACCTAACATCATTCACATGGCCTTATTACAACCCTTGAAAGACCTTTTGATTCATGCATGATGCAAATTATTAGTGGAAATTTGGTTTCTTATCAAGCTTATGGAAGTGCATTTTTTTTAGGAAAGTTGAGCGCATTGTCTTCACCCTTAAACACCTTGAGTGTGGTTAGTAGAGTGAACCAAATTCAGTGAGGAACATGATTTCTGAGAATTTTAGCATCTAATTGGACTAGATTTTGATTACCTCTATAACTCTAGGTTTGTCTTTGCCTATTGCTTGGTTCGTTGTTTGTTGACTCGGGTTCCTCATTCAATATTGTCTCTTGGTGCCGCCTCTTGGTTTGGCCTTAGTTATTGCTTGAGGACAAGCAAAATCTTAAGCTTTAGGGGATATGATGTTTGTGAAACAACATCATATTTTGTTTTTGTTTTGCATGCATTTTGAATTCATTTAGACATATTTGCTTGTTTTCCCCTTAGTTTAGATAACTGCGGTGTCCTTTGATTTATTGTGTAGGAATTGTGTTTTTGGAGGCTTGGCTTGGAGATTGGGATTGCTTTCTCCCTTCCCTCTTCTTCTCTCTTCTCTCTTGGATCAATGGTGCTTTCTATCCTTATGACTCTTGTTATTTCCAATTGGTGATGTTCACTTGAGGGTGGACAAAGCATTGCAGCAAGTTGACTCTATTCAGCATTAGTTAGATGAGGTTGGTTATTCTGATTCTTTGTTTGAGCTTGAAAAACATGCTCAAAGAGAATTAGAGCAAGCTTTGCAATACCAAGAAGAGTTTTGGCATGAGAAGTCCAGGGTCAAATGGCATCTTCATGATGACAGAAACACACAGTATTTTCATAAAATGGCCAACGTCAGAAATGTTACAAAACAAATGAGCATGCTGAAGCATAATGATACTGTCCTTAACACTGGTCCTGAGATTGAAAGTCATGTGCTATCTTACTTTGAAAACATTTTCTGCTCTGAAAACAGCTGTGAAGACAATGGCTTAGTTGAAGAAGTTATTCCTAATTCTGTCTCGCAGTTTTTGGCATGAATTCAGATGGAGCTCCTGGCCCTGATGGCTTGGTGCTTTCTTTTTTTTCTTTTTTTTTTTCAGAATTTCTGGGATATTGTTGATGAGGATGTTTACAAGGCTATATCGTAATTCTTCACATCTGGCTGGCTGCTCCCAAATTGGAATGCAAACTTAGTTGTTTTAATTCCAAAAGTAGCTGAAGCAGAAAAAATAGAGCAATATAGGCCTATAGCTCTTGCCAACTTCAAGTTCAAGATCATATCAAAGGTATTGGCAGATAGATTGGCAAGAATTGCTCCTCACATTATCTCTTCTAATCAGAGTGGCTTCATTCAAGGTAGAAAAATATCTGATTGTATATGCTTAACTTCAGAGGTGGTTAATTTGATTGATAAAAGAAATTTTGGTGGAAACTTGGCCATGACAATTGATATTAGAAAGGCCTTTGATACTCTTGATTGGCATTTCTTGTTGAAAGTGTTGAGGACTTTTGGATTTGATCAGAAATTCTGCTCTTGGATTGAGTCCATCCTGGTTTCAGCCAAGCTCTCCATTTCCATCAATGGGAAACCAACAGGATACTTTCCTTGCAAGAGGGGTGTGAGACAAGGTGATCCCTTATCCCCTCTCCTATTTTGCCTTGCTGAAGAAGTTTTGAGTGGAGGCATTCTAAAGCTTGTTCAAGATGGAAATCTGTCCCTCATTTCAAGCCCTAGAGGCTGTCAAATTCCATCCCATGTGCTATATGCAGATGATGTGATGTCGTTCTGCAGGGGCACTCAAAAGAACCTTCATGCTTTATTGAGTATTTTCCAGAGATGTGGAGCTGCCTCAGGCCAATTTATCAATCCAAACAAATCCACTTTCTATTCTGGATCAATCTCTAATAGGAGGCACTCTGTCATTGCCAATTCCCTTGGTTTTGCTATTGGTAAATTCCCATTCACATACCTTGGAATTCCAATTTTTAAAGGCAAGCCAAGAACATCTCACTTGCAACCAATGGCTGACAGGATCAAATCTAAATTGGCTACTTGGAAGGCTTCTTTATTGTCAATGACTAGCAGAGTTGAACTAGTGAAGCCTTGCATTTTTGGCATGATGCTCTACAGCTTTCTGGTATATTCCTGGCCTATAAAGCTTTTGAAGACTGTGGAAGGTTGGATTATGAATTTTATTTGGTCTGGAGATGTCAATTGCAAGAAAATATGCACTGTCTCTTGGAGAACAGTTTGTAGTCCATCATGTGAAGGAGGGCTAGGACTTAGATCTCTTCGGGTTGTTAATGAGGCTGCTACACTAAAATTGTGTTGGGAGCTGCTGTATTCAACATAGCATTGGGCTATTTTGCTGAAATCAAGAGTTATCAGAAACAGATCTTCTATTCATTACAATATCAGTTCTTCAATTTCCATCTCAGTTTCACTCTCTTTTAGCCTCAAAAGTTAAGGTTTATTCCTGATAACAGCAGCAGTGAGTCATTTTATTAGTCTCGGGTAATTTCAGCAAGGGTCACTCCAGCTCTGACATCAATGAGTTCTCCATTCTTAAGGCTTTTTTAGTGAATATTAAGCCAAGGAAAGCTGTTGTTATCAGGGAAGTCATGTGGTATGCTTCCCCTTGCTACTGGATAAAGTGCAACACTGATGGTGCTGGAAGAGGTTCCCCTGGTCATTCAGCTTGTGCTGGGATTTTTAGAGATAGGAGTGGTGCATCCTTGGGTTGCTTTACAGTGAATCTTGGCATTTCCTTCTCCCTTCATGTAGAAATTTATGGGGCCATGTATGCTATTGAATTAGCCTATGAGATGGGTTGGCATAACCTCTGGTTGGAGGTTCCAGGGGTTTTGGCCTATGTCCCCTTGTTTTTGTCTTTGTTTTTTCCTTTTGTTATTAATAAATATTTGGTATGCCGCAGATGATTGATGGCTTCTGGGGTGCCAGCATAGCTGAGATGTCAGTTGTCATAATGATGCCTTTGCATACCAAGTTTTTGTTAAAAAAAAAAAGTGCATTTTGTTTTTACTTATAGAAGCATAGAGTATAGCTAACCATCAACCATATAGTTTTGGTTCAGAAACATTTTTAAGTAATGACCTTGCACGTGGGGAGAGCTTTATAACACTAGTTTCTCCTTTAGTTGCACTAGTTTTATTGAATATGCCTAAGTTTTTGAAGTACAAATTCTATTCTTTATGGTGATTCGACATGTTTAAGTGAAGTTTAGTTGCATATTGTTCTTGTGATATTCAATGACGCCATTTTGTTAAATTCTCCACCTTTCTAATGAATTTAAGAAGAAGGTACGGACATGCCACTGAAAAATTCTTCAGAAATTGTAGGTTCTTCTAATCCAGAACCAATTACAGGAATCGTTTTGCCATTTCAATCTCTTTCACTTGCATTCAATCATGTCAGCCACTATGTAGATATGCCTGCTGTAAGTTACCTATTTGTAGTAATATTATTACTATAGAAATGGTAGGAAAAGTTCAAAGAACAAAGGTTTGATTTACATGCACGAAGTTGTCTTAACTCTTATATACAACAGTACAACTTTGAATTCACAAAGAAATCAGTTTTTTTAGTTGCCTAACATAACATACGACTTTTTGGTTTAGACTTGGAACCTATTTAAGTTCTTATAGAATTTGATGCCTCTGCATGTCAAAATCATGTCATAGAAATGTTGTACGTACTTTGATCATCTTGTGAAGTTTATTTTGAGGCATATGGTACTTTGGGTTGTCTTATAACGTTAGGAAATTAACACTCAAGGAATCCATAAAGACCGACTTCAATTGCTATGAGATGTTAGTGGTGCTTCCAAACCAGGAATACTAACAACACTTGTAGGTTTTAGTGGTGCTGGGAAAACAACTCTCGTGGATGTATTAGCTGAAAGAAAAACAGGTGGATACATTGAAGGAAGTATTAACATCTTAGGTTATCCAAAGAACCAAGCAACATTTGCTCGAATTAGCAGTTATTGTGAACAGAATGACATTCATTCTCCACATGTTATTGTCTATGAATCACTATTATTTTCAGCATGGCTTCGTGTTCCTTCAAATGTAATGGCACAAACAAGAAAGGTGAGTTTGACAAACCTTGCCATCTTTTCTTGGGTAGCTATTATGAGTTAATAACTTTTAATGCAAATTCTTTTTATTAAAATTCTGATATAATTCTTTTTATTATTCTGATATAGCATCAAGGCCAGAAGTTGGTTTGTCAAGAAAAAGAATTTCATTAAAAAGTTATTAACTCATATTAGCTACCTAAGAAAAGGTGGCAAGGTTTGTCAAAAGATCCGAAAATCTACACGTTCTGATGTAAAAAGGAGCATGTAGATTTTCGGATCTATCCTTGAGTGACTACAAAAATTATAGAAGAAGATGAAATACAAAAATGGATAAGATGAGAAATGGAAGGTAGGCACTACAATTCCAAGGAGAATTGATAAGTCAAGGTGAGGATCGCACAAGGGTCTTGGACTCTTGATAAGATCAAAGGGGTTGGTTCAACAAAGAAGCTAAGAGAGAAAACACTCACACAATTGGAATCAATCCAAAATTAACTCAAAGTTGTCTTTCATCATGTAATAGGTGTGTACATATAGCATAGGGAAAAAAAAAGGGTCATCATAAGATGACATAAACTCCTAATAACTAGGCATAACTATCCACTAAATGGTTAATAAAAGAACATAACTATCCCACTTAAGAAAAATAATAAAAAGTGGTTCCATAACTTCTAAAGGAGTTACCTAGGCATGCAAGCCAAAGGTAGCCATACTTTTAAGTTCCAATACGTGACAGCCACCTTTCCTAATGGGCCTTGCTCATTCATTAAGTTTAGTGTAGCCCAATTAACATAAAACTCATTTAAGGATCAAGAATTCGTATTAAACTTCCATCCCGATTTTCACCATGATAGAAGTCGAATCAGATCAAGAGACTTGAGATATGATTTGTAGATAATTTCCTAATCTTTCCAACGAACCAAAGAATGCATCAATCGGAGATCTGTAGCTCAAGATAAGGCCAAAACAAGTATACGGGCTTATCAAAATGAAAATAAAATTTTCATCAAAAATTAATTTGGTATTAAATTGGATATCATTCTTGGTTTGCATCATTCCCTCCCTCTTGAAGAGAATTTGACCTCGAATTCATTGCTTTTCGGAATGCCTTCATCCTCCGGGTTCAAACACAACTCTTTTGAATCCATGGGGCACCTCTCTTGGAATTGCTTCTTCAATTTTCTTCAAAATAGAGTCATCACCTCTAGGCAAAGAGTTTGCATTAGTAGTCAAACAAACATCTTTACATAGAAAGATATATAAATGCCGCCTTGCCAACAATGCTCCCTTCACCTTATTTTCTTTTATATGAAGACTCTCAATTCTTTTTTCAACCTTTGCCTCAATCTTGTTCTTTTTATTTTCCCCTTCAAAAAATGCATTCTCCACCTTTTTCTCATGGCATTTTTTTTATTACTTCTCCTTCTTTTCTTTCGTCACTCAACGAAACCTCTTCCTTTTTCTCACTCATTTTTCTTTTCTCACTCTCTCATTTCAAGTACATTTGATCTTCATATACTTGTTTTGGTGACAATGATCCTAGAGTAATTTTGTGATTATTAAATATAAACGAGTACCTTTTGTTGTAGACATCATATTTTGCTTCTCGTTCAGCCCTCCAAGGACGTCCAAGTACCAAGTGCCTCGTTTCTATAGGCACAACATCACATAACACCACATCTTCATATCTCCCAATTTGGAACGACACTCGTACTTGTTTGTTCACCATCAAGTCACCGAGGTCACTAAACTCCGGGATGTACCAAAGCTTATACGGTTGTGGATGCTCTAGAATAGGAATCCCCAACTTTTGCACCATGGTGGTACTAGCTAGGTTGATGTAACCCTTTCTATCAATGACCAAGCTACATGTCTTGTCCTTCACATAGCATCTAGGATAGAAAAGATCCTCCCTTCTCTTGGTATCATTTTTTTTCATTAGTGACTCCATGAAGAACCCACACCAAGAAATATTCAAACTTTCGAAAAAACATCGAAAAAAAAAACAAAAGTTACTCTAGGAAGGATGGCTCTAGATACCACGTGATATAATCCTAAAAAGGAGCATGTAGATTTTCGGATCTATCCTTGAGTGACAATAAAAGTTATATAAGAAGATGAAATACAAAAATGGATAAGATGAGAAATGGAAGGCAGGCGCCACAATTCCAAGGAGAATTGATAAGCCAAGGTGAGGATCGCCACAAGGGTCTTGGACTCTTGATAAGATCAAAGGGGTTGGTCCCACAAAGAACCTAAGAGAGAAAACACTCTCACAATTGAATCAATCCAAAATTAACTCAAAGTTGTATTTCATCATGTAATAGGTGTGTACATATAGCATAGAGAAAGAAAAACCAAAGGTCATCGTAAGATGACATAAACTCCTAATAACTAGACATAACTATCCACTAAGTGGTTAATAAAAGAACATAACTATCCTACTTAAGAAAAATAATAAAAAGTGGTTCCTTAACTTCTAAAGGAGTTACCTAGGCATGCAAGGCAAAGGTTACCCTACTTTTAAGTTCCAAAACGTTCCAGTCACCTTTCCTAATGGGCCTTGCTCATTCATTAAGTTTAGTGTAGCCCAATTAACATAAAGCTCATTTAAGGACCAAGAATTCATATTAAACTTCCAGCTCTATTTTCACCATGATAGAAGCCGGATCAGATCAAGAGACTTGAGATATAATTTGTAGATAATTTCCTAATCCTTCTAACGAACCAAAGAATGCATCAATCGGAGATTTGTAGCTCAAGATACAGCCAAAACAAGTATACAGGTTTATCAACATTAAAATAAAATTTTCGTCAAAAATTAATCTGGCCTTAAATTGGATATCATTCTTGGTTTGCATCACCGTACCTTCTTCTAAAATTTATTAGAAAGGTGGAGAATTTAACAAAATTGTGTCATTGAATATCACAAGAACAATATGCAACTAAACTTTGTTGTTTTGGCTTCAACGACTCAAGAGGGGGGGGGGGGGGGGGGGAATTGAGTCTTCAAAAAATCTTTCCCTCTTAAACACTTTTCACAAAACTTTTCAAATCAAAGTTGCAGATTTGTCGCCTCAGGATCTTTTACAAAACAGTGAAGGGCTTTTACAAAATCTTGAATAGAAGGTGATGAAGATAAGAAAGATTAATTCAGAAAGATTAATCACAGAATAGGTTTGGGTTCAAAACTCAATAATAACGAAATACAGAAACTGATTAAACTTTTAAAGATTAAGAACAAGTTATGCAAGTTTCAGATATAAGCATTAACAATCAAGAACAAACTTGTAGGTTTCAGTTTCAATATTAGTTCAGTTCTACCAATCAAGAATGGTTTTGATCAACTCAGTTTTGAACCCAGATAACACAGACTTGATTGCAATCAGAATCAGGTTTAAATACAGTTTATATAGATCAAGAACAGAAATTATATTGAACTTTAAACATCAGAATCATAGGTTCTTGATCATAAACAAAGTAAAAGAGTTTGAGTTTAGAGATACCACACAACCAGATTTATCATGGTTCAGTCACCTCCACTGTGATTGATGTCGTGCGATCCGGCAAGTGCACCAGATTCGTCGCCAAGTAATAAAAAGATATCGATCCCACAGAGACCGTGATCTCAAATCACAACTAATTATCAAATCGATTAAACTGGACTATATATAAAAAAAGGATTTTGAAAAGGTTTTGATTTTTGAAATAAGAGATAACTTAGAAAATCAGATAAGGAATGCAATCAAGTAAAACGGAAAGTAAATCAATTTGGGGTTTTTCAAATCTAAAGAGATTCCTAGGAATTGGGTTATCAACAAGATTGATTATGTTACTAAATTGACTATCCCTTGTTAATTATCAAAATTGCTTTAAAGGCGAATTTATCCTCAAATAGTTAATGCTCCCTCTCGGGTTACAAAAACCGTGCCCAATTAAACCAACCCCTACCTCGTGGTAGTTGAATTTAGATTGAACCCTTTAAGTTTCGTGACAATTCGTTAACCCTCGAAGGACCGCTTCTAACTCTCATGATTTAAGTCCTAAGTCTGATTCTATAGATCCGATACCTAAGTTCACCGCTAGGTTCCTCCTTAGAATATCTACGACACACAAATAAGTGGCCACCGAATTTACGAGTAATTAAAACAATAGAAATCAGATCTAAAGCAAAATCGAAATTAACAAAGATAAAACATCAGTTCATAACATAAATCAGATCTTGGGCATAGTCCCAACCCCTAGAAATAAAGCTACTACTCAAGCATTGCCATGGTGATGACAAGCTTGATTAACAACAACATGAAATAAAAAATAAGAGAAGAGAAGAAGAAGAAGAGAGATCCTAAAATTTTGCCTAAGAGTAGAAGCCCAAAAGTCCTCCTCCATCTCTGCCTAGATGCCATATTTATAGATTAGGGAAGTTTGAATCCCAGTCAAACACAAATTCAGATCAATTCAGTTCCTTCAGATCCAAATATTGCGCGTCACGGCCGTGACGGATTCTGACTTGGAAGTTCTTCACTGGTTGGTCAGTCACGGCCGTGACCACCATCACGGCTAGGCCGTGATCAGTTCTGCCTGTGAGGGCCTGGTTCAGCTGACATGTCACGGCCGTGATGGGAATCGCGGCTTGGGTGTGACCAGTTCTGACTTTAGCCTTCTTTCTTTTTAGCTCTACTCGATCATGGCCGTGATGGTCATCACGGCTAGGTCGTGATGGGCTCTGTTTGGCTCATTTTCTTTACTTTTCAAGCCCCATCATCATGCAAGCTGGCTAATCTTGAGAACTTAATCCTTAATTCCTTCAAAACAACACCACAAAATCGCCTTACCCGTTCCAAGGTAAAAACTAACCAAAATCAAATTAAAAATGCCTAAACTATATGAAAATGCATGCAAAATGTCAATGAAATATGAGGTGTAATCACACTCATCAAACTACCCCAAGCTTAAGACTTTGCTTGTCCTCAAGCAATCACTAAGGCTAGACAAGATAAACAATCAGAGCATGGATAGTGAACCAAGAACCCGAGTAACTAATCCAAGTGACAGGCATTTTCATATAAGAAACCAAGGGACAATCAATTTCAAGTCCAACTAGAAGCTTAGGTTTCCTAAATTCATGTTCTCACTGATTCGAGCACTCTTCTCACCTCACTCAAGTGTTTAAGGGTATATGACAATTCGCTCAATTTCCTCAAGGAAGGTACTCTACCATAAGCTTGACTATTAACCAAATCTCTACTTTATTAATGAAAACACATAAGAATCAAGAGGTCTTTTATTTTGGTTGTAATGGGGCCGTGGGATTAATTGTTAGGTGGGGAAATCAAGAAAAGGAAATTTCAAGAAGGCTAAACAAAATATCAAACAATACAAAGCATGACAACCTTCTAAAATACCTTTTTGGGTTTTAGTTCACTTTTCCACCTTTCTTTCTTTCTACCTTTTATATACTTTCTTTTTCTCATCCCCTTCTCCATTTTTTTATATTTCATTTTATTTATTTGGAGAAAGGGGAGACTTTCAGCTTAAGAGAAATATTTTTCTAACTTTCTCATCACACAATTTATTTTTCAAACTACCTTTTTACCCTTTTTTGCTATACTTTAAAAGGCGTCATACCAAACATTATTCATCAAAATAAATCAAGGTACCAAGAAAAGTATTTTATTCTTTTAGGCTCAAAATTGGGCAACCAAGGGGTAGCATTTAATCAATCAAAACTCGGAAGGCCAGAAAAACACCTAGTGCCTCAATCATTTTCAAATATGTTTCCAAAAATTTTTAAGTTTCAAAACGGTTTCAAGTCAAGTTCTAGAAAATACAATCCAAGAGGAATAAAACACTCTATCACAAAGAATGGGGTAGATTTAGTGAGTACCCCTTTTTGGCTAAAAAATCTCACATTTAGTAGTTTAAAATCAGTGAGAAACACAAATATAAGGAACCACATGTTAATTATCAACTATCAAAAGATCATCTCAATCATTTTTATTTTTTGCCTTATCACAAGAATAAAAAATTGGGTTAAAAAATTCACTATCTCAATTTATTTGGCACCAAGTTCTCACAATTGGATGCATAATCTAAGCAAGGGGCATGCTAATCATGTGATCATGCAAAACTACGCCTATATGAATGCAACATGAAAAATACAAAAATGCAAAAAAATTGCAAAAATACCCATACCCCAAGCTTAAAACTTACATTGTCCCCAATGTAAATAATCAAGTCGGAGAGAGGAGAAAAATGGAACAACTCACCGAGGTGGTAGCGGGTGCTGGCTCACATGCCAGTCAAAGAGATGCTGGAAAATGTGTCACGACCGTGATGCTCATCACGGCTAGGCCGTGATCAATTCTGGTTTATAGGAGCTGGCCTGTCACGGCCGTGAGTTCCATCACGGCTAGGCCGTGATACATTCTGATCTTCAGGGTCCTTCTCATCACGCCCGTGATGGATATCACGGCTGGTCCGTGATCCTTTATGATCTTCTTTGGTTAGCAAATCACGGCCGTGACCACCGTCACATCCTGGGCGTGATGACTTCTGACTTTATTTGTCCTTGCCTTTTTGCTCTTACTTCCTTCATAACCTGAAAATTCTTGGCAAATCCATCAATTAGTGATCTTTCTTTTCTTATCTTCTCAAATTATTCAAAAACAAAATTCAAAAACAAATGGAAAAGGGAAAGAAAACATGGGTTGCCTCCCAAGAAGCGCTTATTTACGGTCGTAAGCTTGACCATACTTCTTTCAATCAATCGGGGTCGGCTGGGCCTAGAAGTGCACGAACACTTATCTTCCATGGAAGTCCTTCAAAGAGCCGATTTTATTCATATGGCCAATTGCGCTTTCGCTTTGCTCTTTTCACTCTGAGTTTCATGGCCTTACTTCCTCCCGACGGAAGTTTTGTTTCCACATGATGAGCAACTCCAACTTCATCACCATTTGGTGCATCAATGTCTTGCCAAGATTTAGAGTCGCTTCCATGTTTAGCTCTTCCTTCACCTCTAGAGACATTATATCGATCCTGCACATATGACTCTCAAAAGGAGGGTTGTTATATGAGTTAGTCAAATCAAAATCTACCCTACCTTCCTCTACATTCAGAGAGAGTTTGACATTCTTTACGTCTATTATCGCTCCAGCTGTGGCCAAGAATGGCCTTCCAAGAATGATAGGGAATTTAGAATTCCCGTTCATATCCAACACCATGAAATCGGTAGGAATGAAAAATTTCCCTACCCTTATAGGAACATTCTCTAGTATGCCTAGAGGAGTTTTAATTGAGCCATCCACAAATTGTAAAGAGAATTTGGATGGACTCAGTTCCTTGGTTCCTAACCTCTCGAAGATAGTAAGCGGCATCAAGCTCGCACTAGCCCCTAAGTCATATAAGGCTTGGTCTATTTTCACTTCTCCAATTGAGCAAGAAATAGAGAAACTACCTGGATCTTTTAGTTTAGGAGGCATATTAGTTTTTATCATGACATTGTGCTCCTCAATTAAGCTCTTATTTTCTATTTCTACTTGCTTTCTCTTGACCAACCATTGTGGGAAAGGTATTGGGGGTTGGTAAGGTGGTGGAGGGACATACTTTGGCTCTACTTCTTCATCTTCGCTCATGTCCTCCTCACATTCCAAATCCTTTTCAACCACCCCAAGCTTATCATCCCTCAAGTATATGGCATTACAATGTCCGTTGGGATTAACTTCGGGTTGTCCCGGAAACGTACCCTTAGGTCTGGAATATGTACTAGCTTGTTGGGCAATCTGAGTTTCTAACATCTTATTATGGATGGCTAAGTTATCTACCTTAGATGCTAACTCTTTTATTGCCTCATTGACTGCCCTACCTTGTTACCTAAACTCTTCATTTTGTTTTGTTTGAGTTTCAACAAAACTTTCCAAAAGAGACTCAAGTTTAGACTTTTGTACCTAAGGATACCACGATGCGGGTTTCCTATTACCTTGGCCTTCTTGGAATTCATGGTTCAGCGTGTTGATGTAGTTCCCGTAGGAGAGGTAGGGGCTATTCTTCCTTCCTTGGTTGTAAGAATTCGGGGGAATATAGTTTGGCAACTTCGGGTTCGTGTCGTAGAAGTTGTGACAAGAGTTCACTTGTTCCCCCGAAGCACCGGATCCATGAGCAATACCATGTGGGCACTCCATTATGTCATGTCCTTGCATTCCACAAATCTCACAAACAATATTAGTAGCACCTATTGAACTCACATTAGCCTTTTCAAGCTGATCAAAGCGTTTATTCAGTGAGTCAATTTTAGACATAATGAGATCAGTGCTATTCATTTCAAACTTACCCCCCGAAATATTTTTCGGGTTATTACCTCTTTCTGAACCCCATTGGTGGTAGTTGGTGGCCACGTTTTCAATGATGTTGAATGCCTCAGTCAGAGGCCTATTCATAAAGGCTCCACCAGCTGCGGAGTCAAGTGACACCTTCGAAGAGTAATCCAATCCGTTGTAGAAGGTATGCACTAACAACCACCTCGCGAGTCCATGATGTGGGCATGACTCTAGCAAACCCTTGTAGCGATCCCAAGCTTCGGATAAGCATTCTCCGTCCTTTTGGAAGAAGCAGGTGATCTGGGTTCGTAGGTAAGCCGTCTTGGATGGAGGGAAGAATTTCTCCAAGAATGCCTGCTCCAGTTGGTCCCAAGTGAACAAGGTATTAGCGGGCACTTGCTTCAGCCAAGCTTTTGCCTTTCTAGTAAGAGAGGAGGGGAATAACCTCAAGCGTATAGCATCGATCGGGGCACCATGAATCCTAATTGCATCGGTGAACTCCAAGAATGTCTCCACATGATCAGTCGGGTCCTCAGAGGGCAATCCTCCGAATTGATGTTGCCTAATCATGCTAATTAGCATAGGCGGTATGGTGTAGTTCTGCCTCGATCTCTAGCCTAGCAATCCCAGTTCGCAAACCCCTCGCATTTGGGGCTGCGTAGTCCTTCAGTGGTTTGGTATCTAGTAGATTTTCCATGAGTGGAATGAGAATCAACCTTTCTCTCTTTCTCTTTGTAGTCTCCTACGTCTATGAAAGGTCCTCTCGATTTCGGGGTCAACCTCAATAAGGCTTCCAAGACTTAGGGATCTTTGCATAAAAGAGAAAAACACAGAGAGATAGATACTCTAGAAAGGAAAAGAGATAAATGAAATTTTTTTTAACAAAAAACAATTAAAAAGAAAAAGAAAAAGTCCAGAAAAATCAATTTAAAAATTAAATTGAGATTCAAGAAAGCACAGTCCCCGGCAACAGCGCCAAAAACTTGATGTCGTGCGATCCGGCAAATGCACCGGATTCGTCGCCAAGTAATAAAAAGATACCGATCCCACAGAGACCGTGATCTCAAATCACAACTAATTATCAAATTGATTAAACTGGACTATATATATAAAAAAAGGATTTTGAAAAGGTTTTGATTTTTGAAATAAGAGATATTTTAGAAAATCAGATAAGGAATGCCATCAAGTAAAACAGAAAGTAAATCAATTTGGGGTTTTTCAAATCTAAAGAGATTCCTAGGAATTGGGTTACCAACAAGATTGATTATGTTACTAAATTGACTATCCCTTGTTAATTATCAAAATTACTTTGAAGGCGAATTTATCCTCAAATAGTTAATGCTCCCTCTCGGGTTATAAAAACCGTGCCCAACTAAACCAACCCCTACTCTCGTGGTAGTTGAATTTAGATTGAACCCTTTAAGTTTCGTGACAATTCATTAACCCTCGAAGGACCGCTTCTAACTCTCGTGATTTAAGTCCTAAGTCTAATTCTATAGATCCGATACCTAAGTTCACCACTAGGTTCCTCCTTAGAATATCTACAAAGCGCAAATAAGTGGCCACCGAATTTACGAGTAAATAAAACAATAGAAATCAGATCGAAAGCAAAATCGAAATTAACAAAGATAAAACATCAGTTCATAACATAAATCAGATCTTGGGCATAGCCCCAATCCCTAGAAATAAAGCTACTACTCAAGCATTGCCATGGTGATGACAAGCTTGATTAACAACAATATGAAATAAAAAATAAGAGAAGAGAAGAAGAAGAAGAAGAGAGATCCTAAAAATTTGCCTAAGAGTAGCAGCCCAAAAGTCCTCCTCCATCTCTGCCTAGATGCCATATTTATAGATTAGGGAAGTTTGAATCCTAATCAAACACAAATTCAGATGAATTCAGTTTCTTCAGATCCAAATATTGCGCGTCACGGCCGTGATGGCCATCACGGCCAGGCCATGACGGATTCTGACTTGCAAGTTCTTTGCTGGTTGGTCTGTCACGACCATGACCACCATCACGGCTAGGCCGTGATCAGTTCTGCCTGTGAGGGTCTGGTTCAGCTGACATGTCACGGCCGTGATGGGAATCACGGCTTGGCCGTGATCAGTTCTGACTTTAGCCTTCTTTCTTTTTAGCTCTACTCGATCATGGCCGTGATGGTCATCACGGCTAGGCCGTGATGGGCTCTGTTTGGCTCATTTTCTTTACTTTTCAAGCCCAATCTTCATGCAAGCTCCATCATGGCTAATCTTGAGCACTTAATCCTTAATTCCTGCAAAACAACACCACAAAACCGCCTTACCCGTTCCAAGGTAAAAACTAACCAAAATCAAATTAAAAATGCCTAAACTATATGAAAATGCATGCAAAATGTCAATGAAATATGAGGTGTAATCACACTCATCAGTGACCTACATCCTGTCCCCACTCCACCTGTGGGTTTTCACACACTAACACACAAGCTTTACTAGGTAGCTTGAAAAACCTTTACACCATAGAACACTCTTCACCTCGAGATACCAGATGTTGCTCACGAATCCGCAAGTGAACGACTTCGTCGTCAAGTAATAAAAAGATCGAACCCACAGAGGCCGTGATCTTAAGTGACTATCAATTATTAAATCAATTAAACTGGACTAGAAAAAGATTTAGAAAAGATTTGGCTTTTAAAGTATTAACTAACAATTCAAATATTTAAAACGCAATCAAACAAAATAGGAAAGTAAATCAAATAGGTGTTTTTCAAATTCAAAAGAGATTTCCGGGAATTGGGTTACCAACAAGACTGCTCATGTTACTAAATTGATTACCCTTCTTGTTAATTATCGAAATTTGCTTTGAAGGTGAATTTATCCAAAATAAGTTAATGTTCCCTCTCGGGATACAAGAACCGTGCCTGATTAAACCAACCCCTACTCTCGTGGTAATTGAATTTAAATTGAACCCTTTAAGCTTTGTGACAATTCAGTGAACCCTCGAAGGACCGCTTCTAACACTCGTGATTTAAGTCCTAAGTTTGATTCCTATAGATCCAATACCTAAGTTCACCGCTAGGTTCCTCCTTAGAATATCTAGACATGCAAATAAGTGCGCACCAGATTCACAAGTAATTCATGCAATAGGAATCAAATCGAAAGCAAATTGAAATTAACAAGAAGTAAAACGTCAATTCATAACATAAAACAAATCTTGGGCATAGCCTCAATTCCTAGAAATAAAAACAACTACTCAAGCATTTCCATGTTCATAGCAAGCTTGATTAACAAAAGCATAAGAGAAAACCTAAGAGAAGAGAAGAAATTGAGAAGAAGAGAAATCCTAGTTTTTACCTAAGGTAGCAGCCCCAGGGATCCCTATTTTTGAGCTTTAGAGGCCTATTTATAATGTAGGGTAACTTGAATCCCAAGCAATTACAAAATTAGATCAAATCAGGTTTTAAAATTCCTGATGTTGCGCGTCACGGTCGTGATTCCGCTCACAGCCAGGCCGTGACAGATTCTGTCTTGGAGATGGCTTCGCTGCTTGGTCTGTCACGGCCGTGACAGGTTCTGACTTTTTCGTTCTTTTCTTTTTAGCCTTGTTCGATCATGGCCATGATGGCTGTCACGGCTAGGCCGTGATGGGCTCTGTTTGGCTCATTTTTCTTACTTTTCAAGCTCCGTCTTCATGCAAGCTCCAACATAAATGATCCTGAGCATTTTAATCCTCAATTGCTGCTCAAAAACACCAAAAACCGCCTTACCCGTTCCAAGGTAAAAACTGACAAAAATTAAATTAAAAATGCCTAAACTACATGAAAATGCATGGAATATGATAAAGAAATATGAGGTGTAATCACACTCATCAAACTACCCCAAGCTTAAGATTTTGCTTGTCCTCAATCAATAACCAAGGCCAGTCAAGTTAAACAATTAGAGCATGGACAGTGAACCCAAAACCCGAGTAACAAATTCAAGTAACAGGAACATCCAATAAGAAGCCAAGAGACAATTAATTTCAAGTCCAATTAGAAGCTTAGGTTCCCTAAATTCATACCTCTCACTAATTCGGGCACTCTTCTCACCTCACTCAAGTGTTTAGGGACATTTGACAATTCACTCAATTTCCTCAAGGAAGGTACCCTACAATAAGCTTGACTATTAACCAAATCTCTACTTTATTAATGAAAGTACATAAGAATCAAGAGGTCTTTTATTTTGGTTGTAATGGGGCCATGAGATTAATTGTTAGGTGGGGAAATCAAGAAAGGGAAAATTCAAGAAGGCTAAACAAAATATCAAACAATGCAAAGCATGACAACCTTCTAAAATACCTTTTTGGGCTTTAATTCACTTTTCCACCTTTCTTTCTTTTTCTTTTTTATTTTTTTAATTTTTTTATTTCTCACTTTCTATTTCTCATCCCCTTCTCCATGTTTTTTTGTTTATTTTATTTTATTTTATTTTTTTGGATAAGGGGAGATTTCCAACTTAAGAGAAATATTTTTCTAACTTTTTCATCCCACAATTTATTTTTCAAACTAACTTTTTGCCCTTTTTGCAATACTTTAAAAGGTGCCATACCAAGCATCATTCATCAAAATAAATCAAGGTACCAAGAAAAGCATTTTATTTTATTAGGCTCAAAATTAGGCAACTAAGGGGTAACATTTAGTCAGTCAAAACTCAGAAGGCCAGAAAAATACCTAGTGCCTCAATCATTTTAAAACATGTTTTCAAAAATTTTTAAGTTTCAAAACGGTTTCAAGTCAAGTTCTAGAGAATACAATCCAAGAGGAATAAAACACTCAATCACAAAGAATGGGGTAGATTTAGTGAGTACCCCTTTAGGGCTCAAAAAATCTCACATCTAGTAGTTTAAAATCAATGAGAAACACAAATCTAAGGAACCACATGCTAAATATCAACTATCAGAAGATCATCCCAAGCATTTTTATTTTTTAGTCTATCACAAGAATACAAAAATTGGGTTTAAAAAATCACTATCTCAATTCATTTGGCACAAAGTTCTCACAATTGGATGCATACTCTAAGCAAGGGGCAATCTAATCATGTGATTATGCAAAACTACACCTATATGAATGCAACATGAAAAATGAAAAAATGCAAAAAAAAAGCAAAAATACCCCTACCCCAAGCTTAAAAACTTACATTGTCCCCAATGTAAATAATCAAGTCGGAGAGAGGAGAAAAATGGAACAACTCACCGAGGTGGTGGAGTCTGACTCACATGCCAGTCAAAGAGCTGCTAGAAGACGTGTCACGGCCATGACATTCATCACGGGCAGGCCATGACTAGTTCTGGTGTCAAGAAAGTCCCCATCACGGGCATGATATACATCACGGCCGGGTCGTGATCAATTCGGGTCTATAGGAGCTGGCCTCTCACGGCCGTGACTTCCATCACAGCTAGGTTGTGATATATTCTGATCTTCTGGGTCCTCCTCATCACACCCGTGAGGGCTATCATGGCTGGGCCGTGTTCCTTTCTGATCTTTAGCTATTGGCTAATCACGGCCGTGATCTCTTCTGACTTTATTTTTCTATGCCTTTTTGATCTTCCTGCCTTTATAACCTGAAAATACTTGGCAAAACCAT
The DNA here is from genome assembly GCA_030762895.1 of Sophora flavescens. Classification (NCBI taxonomy): domain Eukaryota; kingdom Viridiplantae; phylum Streptophyta; class Magnoliopsida; order Fabales; family Fabaceae; genus Sophora; species Sophora flavescens. The sequence continues at coordinate 128,595,667 of CM061064.1, forward strand.
CAATTAGTGATTTTTATTCTCTTAATCATCTCAAATTATTCAAAGACAAAATTCAAAAACAAATTGAAAAGGGAAAGAAAACTTGGGTTGCCTCCCAAGAAGTGCTTATTTACGGTCTTAAGCTTGACCATACTCCCTTCGATCAACCGGGATCCGATGGGCTTGGAAGTGCAAGAACGCCTCTCTTCCAAGGAAGTCCATCAAATACCCTATTTTGTTCATATGGCCACATGCGCTTTTGCTTTTCTCTTTTCACTCTGAGTTTCATGGCCTTACTTCCTTCCAGCGGAAGTTTTAACTCCACATGTTGAGGAACTCCAATTTCATCATTGTTTGGTGCATCATTTGTCAAGCAAAGTTTGGGAGTTGCTTTCATGTTAAGCTCTTCCTTCATGTTTGGAGGCATTATCTCAATCCTGCACACATGACCCTCAAAAGGAGGGTTGTTATATGAGTTAGTATAATCAAAATCCACCCTAACTTCCTCTACATTCAAAGAGAGCTTACCATTTTTTACATCTATTATTGCTCCAGCTGTGGCCAAGAATGGCCTACCAAGAATGATAGGGAATTTAGAATTCTCGTCCATGTCCAACACCATGAAATCGGTAGGAATGAAAAAATTTCCTACCTTTATGGGGACATTCTCTAGTATGCCTAGAGGAGTTTTAGTTGATCCATCCGCAAATTGTAAAGAGGTCTTGGATGAACTCAATTCCTTGGTTCCTAACCTGTCAAATATAGTAAGCGGCATCAAACTCGCACTAGCCCCTAAGTCACATAAGGCTTGGTCTATTTTTAATTCTCCAATTGAGCAAGCAATAGATAAACTTCCTGGATCTTTTAGTTTATGAGGCATATTAGTTTTTATCACGGCATCACGCTCCTCAATTAAGCTCTTAGTTTCTTTTCCTACTTGTGTTTTCTTGACCAACCTTTGTGGGAAAGGTATTGAGGGTTGGTAAGGTGGTGGAGGGGCATACTTTGGCTCTATGTCTTCATGTTCACTCATGTCCTCCTCACATTCCACATTCTTTTTAACTACCCCAATCTTATCATTCCTCAAGTATATAGCATTACAGTGCTCATTGGGATTAACTTCGGGTTGTCCCGGGAACGTACCTTTAGTTCTAGAATATGTACTAGCTTGTTGGGAAATCTGAGTTTCTAACATCTTATTATGGATGGCTAAGTTATCTACCTTAGATGTTAACTCTTTTATTGCCTCATTGACTGCCCTACCTTGTTGCCTAAACTCTCCATTTTGCTTTGTCTGAGTTTCAACAAAATTTTCCAAAAGAGACTCAAGTTTAGACTTTTGTACCTGAGGATACCCCGATGCGGTTTTCCTATTACCTTGGCCTTCCTGGAATTCGTGGTTCAACATGTTGTTGTAGTTCCCGTAGGAGAGATAAGGATTATTCTTCCTCACTTGGTTGTAAGGACTTGGAGGAGCATAGTTTGGCAATTTCGGGTTCGTGCCATAAAAGTTGTGACAAGAGTTCACTTGTTCCCCCGAAGCACCGCATCCAGGAGCAATACCATGTGGGCACTCCATTATGTCATGTCCCTGCATCCCACAAATCTCACAAACAACATTAGTAGTACATATTGAACTCACATTAGCCTTTTCAAGCTTATCAAAGCGTTTATTCAATAAATCAAATTTAGACATAATTAGATCAGTGCTATTCAATTCAAACTTACCCCCTGAAAGCTTTTTCGGGTTAATACCTCTTTCCGAACCCCATTGGTGATAATTGGTGGCTACATTTTCAATGATATTGAACGCTTCAATCAAAGATCTATTTATAAAGGCTCCACCAGCTGCGGAGTCAAGTGACACCTTCAAAGAGTAATCCAATCCGTTGTAGAAGGTATGCACTAACAACCACCTCTCGAGTCCATGATGTAGGTAGGACTCTAGCAATCCTTTGTAATGATCCCAAGCTTCGGATAAGCATTCTCCATCCTTTTGGAAGAAGCCAGTGATCTGAGTTCGTAGGTAAGCAGTCTTGGATGGAGGGAAGAATTTCTCCAAAAATGCCTGCTCCAGTTGGTCCTAAGTTGACAAAGTATTAGTGGGCACTTTCTTCTACCAAGTTTTTTCCTTTCTAGTCAAAGAGGAGGGGAATAACCTCAAGCTAATAGCATCAATCAGGGCACCTTGAATTCTTATTGCATCGGTGAACTCCAAGAATGTCTCCACATGATCAGTCATGTCCTCCGAGGGTAATCCTCCAAATTGATGTTGCCTAATCATGCCAATTAACATAGGCGGTATAGTGTAGTTCTCCGCCTCAATTTCTGTCCTAGCAATCCCAGATCGTAAACCCCTAGCATTTGGGGCTGCGTAGTCCTTCAGTGGTTTGGTATCCGATAGATTCGCCATGAGTGGAATGGGAATCAACCTTTCTCTCGCTCTTTGTCTTTGTAGTCTCCCACGTATATGAAAGGTCCTTTCGATCTCGGGGTCAGCTTCAATAAAATTTCCGAGACTTTGGGATCTTCTCATAAAAGAGAAAAATTCCTGCAAAGAGAGAGGTCGATACACTAGAAAAAGAAAAGAGACAAATGAAAAAAAGAAGATTTAATATATAAAAAAAGGTCCAGAAAAATCAATTTAAAAATTAAATTGAAATTCAAGAAAGCACAGTCCCCGACAACGACGCCAAAAACTTGATGTTGCTCACGAATCCGCAAGTGAACAGCTTCGTCGTCAAGTAATAAAAAGATCGAACCCACAGAGACCGTGATCTTAAATGACTATCAATTATTAAATCAATTAAACTGGACTAGAAAAAGATTTGGAAAAGATTTGGTTTTTAAAGGATTAACTAACAATTCAAATATTTAAAACGCAATCAAACAAAATAGGAAAGTAAATCAAATAGGGGTTTTTCAAATTCAAAAGAGATTTCCGGGAATTGGGTTACCAACAAGACTGCTTATGTTACTAAATTGATTACCCCTCTTGTTAATTATCGAAATTTGCTTTGAAGTTGAATTTATCCTAAATAAGTTAATGTTCCCTTTCGGGATACAAGAACCGTGCCCGATTAAACCAACCCCTACTCTCGTGGTAATTGAATTTAAATCAAACCCTTTAAGCTTTGTGACAATTCAGTGAACCCTCGAAGGACCGCTTCTAACTCTCGTGATTTAAGTCCTAAGTTTGATTCCTATAGATCCAATACCTAAGTTCACCGCTAGGTTCCTCCTTAGAATATCTATGACATACAAGTAAGTGCGCACCAGATTCACAAGTAATTCATGCAATATGAATCAAATCGAAAGCAAATTGAAATTAACAAGAAGTAAAACGTCAATTCATAACATAAAACAAATCTTGGGCATAGCCCCAATTCCTAGAAATAAAAACAACTACTCAAGCATTGCCTTGTTCATAGCAAGCTTGATAAACAAAAGCATAAAAGAAAACCTAAGAGAAGAGAAGAAATTGAGAAGAAGAGAAATCCTAGTGTTTGCCTAAGGTAGCAGCCCCAGGGATTCCTATTTTCGAGCCTTAGAGGCCTATTTATAATGTAGGGTAACTTGAATCCTAAGCAATTACAAAATAAGATCAAATCAGGTTTTAAAATTCCAGATATTGCACGTCATGGTCGTGATGCCTGTCACAGCCAGGTCGTGACAGATTCTGTCTTGGAGATGGCTTCGCTGCTTGGTATGTCACGGCCGTGATAGCCTGGCCGTGACAGGTTCTGACTTTTTCGTTCTTTTCTTTTTAGCCTTGCTCGATCATGGCCGTGATGCCTAAACTACATGAAAATCAATTTAAAAATGCCTAAACTACATGAAAATGCCTGCAATATGATAAAGAAATATAAGGTGTAATCACACTCATCAATACCACACTCTTGTGAAGAGCCTCAATCTTCTTCCTTAGGGATACCTCACCCTAATCACTCAGAAAGACTACCTCTCTCTTTACAATCTAAAAGTAAAGCAAAATTGATTCCTAACTCTCAATAGTTAGATAAACAAATTGAAGCACTTATGAGAATGAAACATTTTTTTCACAATAAGCTCAAGCAAGAAGATGAATGATTTTCACAATTGATTTCGTATAAAATTTCGGATCTGGTTGTGATTGTTAAAAGTGTTCCTTTGATCCCTCTTTATATAGAAATCAAGTTATAGTCGTTGGGATCAATCAAAATAGATTTGGATCTGATTAACAGAATCTACTATCTTGATTCTGGTTCTTGAAATAAGATTCTATATCAGCTCTTAGCATTCACGTTCATCATGAAAATAAGCGCGTCCATCTAGGCATTTTGAATTTAAGATCGTACATCAGATGAGCTAGTAGAGGAGCTCTATATGCCATGTCATTGGACGAAGCTTTCTCATTAAGAACTTAGCAAGTCCAAAGGCTTGAGTGGACGAGCACTTCTGTCACTTTAGTGGACGAGCACTTTCTGTCACTTTAGTGGACGAGCACTTGTATCACTTCAGTGGACGAGTGCTTCTGTCACTTGTAGATGAGCGCTTGTATTACTTTAGTGGACGGGCACTTCTGTCACTTTAGTGGACGAGTGCTTGTATCACTTTAGTGGACGAGTGCTTCTGTCACTTATGTTGGACAGGGTCTTCTATCACTTTTGTTGGACGAGCGCTTCTATTACTTTAGTGTTGGACAAGTTCTTTGGACGAGCACTTCTAATTTCCAAAAATCATTTTCATTAACAAAAACTTATTCCTTTTGATGCAGGTTATGAAAATTGATTTTCTTCATGCATCTTTTTAGTTGAGCTTCTTTGTGATAAGAGATTTCTTTCTCTTACAAATCATCTAAGACTGAAATCTAAAATTCTCCGTTAAGCTTGTGTCTTGATGATTCGTTGATCTCTATCTTTGCTCTTTGATTCCTCCAAGTAGCTCTTTTGATTTCTTCAAGTTCTTCCTTGAATATTCTCCTTTAATTGCACACCGAACTTGTTGATCACTGCTTGATACCTGTCTTTGCAATTTGACACTAAAACACTTGGATACACATTAAGTTGTATTTGTCATATATCAAAATCTCTAAGTTATTAAGTCTAACAAGCTCCCCCTTTTTGATTATGACAAATCTTGTAACAAATTATAAGATCATAGTATAAGTGTAGCAGACGCTAAGTGTTTTTGACAGATTTATATCATGGTATCAGAGCATTCAGAGCAGAAGTATATCAGAGCAAAAAAAATATTATCATAGCAGAATTTGATTTACTCCCCATTAATCATGTAAGCTTATAAGCTCCCCCTCAACATATGCATGTATAATTTGTTAATCCCCTTTCTCTATATCATACTTTCTCCTCCCCCTTTTGGCATCATAAAAAAGGTAAAGAAAAGAAACATTCAAAGCAATAGAGAAGGTAAGCATTTAAACATTCAAACATAGCATATGAAATTGTTCATGATAGAGGGATAGAGACTATATATAGGATTGATCAATTATGCCCAGTTCTCTTCTAATGAAAAGGAAGCTTTCCTTGTTCAAGGGCTTTGTAAAAATATCAGCAAGTTGTTTAATTGTATCAACATATTCAATCTCAATTTCTCTACTTTGAATATGATCTCTAATGAAATGATGTCTGATTTCTGTGTTTAGTTCTAGAGTGCATTATGGGATTCCTAGTTAGGTTAATTGCACTTGTATTGTCCCATCTAATAGGAACTTGGTTTAGTTGCACACCATAATCAACTAATTGTTGTTTCATCCATAAAACCTGTGCACAATGGCTACCAGCTGATACATATTCAGCCTCTGCAGTGGATAAAGCCACACTAGATTGTTTCTTACTGAACCATGATACTAATGAGTTTCCTAGTAAATGGCAAGTTCCATTGGTACTATTTCTATCTAGTTTACAACCAGAAAAATCAGAGTCTGAATAGCTAATTAAAGTACATGTAGCTTCCTTGGGATACCATAATCCCATGTCTTTTGTTCCTAATAGATACTTAATTATCTTTTTAACTGCCGTTAAGTGAGATTCTTTTGGATTTGCTTGATACCTAGCACACATGCATACACTAAACATGATATCTGGCCTACTAGCAGTAAGATAAAGTAGTGAGCCTATCATACCTCTGAATTTAGAAACATCAACAGGTTTACCTTTCTCATCCTTGTCCAGATAACAGGAGGTACTCATTGGAGTAGCCATCTCCTTAGCATTTTCCATGCCAAACTTCTTGATCAACTCATTGCAGTACTTGGTTTGGCTAATAAAGATTCCATTTTCAATTTGCTTTATTTACAGTCCAAGGAAAAAGTTCAGCTCACCCATCATTGACATTTCAAACTCACCCTGCATAAGACTTGCAAACTCATTGCACAACCGCTCATTAGTGGCACCAAAAATTATATCATCCACATATATTTGTACAAGTAAAATGTTGTGTGCCTTTTTCTTAGTGAACAAAGTTGTGTCAACTTTACCTCTTTTAAATCCTTTTTCAATGAGAAAATTACTTAACCTTTCATACCAAGCTCTAGGAGCTTGCTTTAAGCCATATAGTGCTTTAGACAATTTATAAACATGGTTAGACAATTCATTATTCTCAAAAACCAGGTGGTTGACCAACATACACTTCCTCTTGTATAAATCCATTTAAGAAAGCACTCTTAACATCCATTTGATATAATTTAAATCCCATTATGCAAGCATAAGCAAGTAACATTCTTATAGCTTCTAATCTTGCTACTGGTGCATATGTTTCATCATAATCTATGCATTCTTTTTTATTATACCCTTTGGCTACCAGTCTAGCCTTGTTTCTTACAATTATACCATTTTCATCTAGTTTATTCCTAAAAACCCATTTTGTACCTATTACTTGACAGTTCTTGGGTTTAGGCACTAGTTTCCAAACATGGTTTCTTTCAAACTGGTTTAACTCATCTTGTATAGCCATCATCCAATGTTCATCAATTATAGCATCATCTATGTTCTTAGGTTCTACTTGAGACACAAATGCCATATGATTATTCCAAGATTAATCAAATAACTTTAATAGAACATTGTAGACATACTATACAATGATATATAAGTCAACACAAAGATTCACAATCATACATTCATAATGATGATTAGAAAACATATTCAATCAATATTCTTTCTTTATTGTTATCCATTTTGTGTTTGGAGAAGGCTTTATATCATGATTCCCATTTTTGCTCTTGACCTTCAACCACACCTACAAAATAGAATTTCATGTTTGTGCTATAGGTACCCAAATCTGTTTGGGTCCTTTTGAGTTAGTTGCAGCAATAGTTCCTTTAGGAACCCATATATACTTAGATTTATTGTATGCCGATTTTCTGTATTGGCATGTAGAAGTTGTGTGACCTTTTCTAGCACAAAAGTTGCATTTAACAAATGGTGTGTTTGATGTCTTAGGTGCAGCAAAAAATTTCTTGAAAGATTTCTCATGTATCTTAGGTTCATAGCCTATTCCAGCCTTATCATGAACACACTTTTGCTATCCTAATAAAGTATTCAAGTTATCTCTACCATTTGTGAACTTGGCTACGTCATTTTTCAGTTTTTCAACTTCTTTAGTCAATGTACAATACTTAGAACAATTAGATAGATCACCATTCAAATGATTTATATGTTTCTCCAACTTAGGACAATTATCACATATAGGTGGTTCCAAAACAGTAGCCAATCTTTCCTTTACAGCATAATTTTCCGTTTTTAATTCATCTAGCTCTTTGTTTAATATAGAATTTTTCTCTTCTAGGCATGCGATGGTTTTCTTAGACTTATTTAGAAATCTAGCAAGTCTAATGGATTCTTTATGAATTTCTTCAAAAGCATTTTGCAATTCATCATAAGAAGGTTGATAATTAGAACAAAATTCACTTTCTGAATCACTATGATTACTGGCCATCAAACACAGGTTTGCCTCCTTAGATTCAGATTCTTCAGTGGATTCTATATCATTATCATCCCAAGCAATGTAGGCCGTTCTTGGCTTTCTCCACTTCTTGTCCTTTGAGTCAAACTTTTCTGTTTTGTCCTTCTTTTGCAGTTTTGGACAGTCAACCTTCATGTGACCAATCTTTCCACATTCATAGCATCCGATGTTGTTGGAAGAGTTGTCACCTTTGCTGAAATTTCTCCTTTGAAAAGTGGATGGCTTTCTTTTGAAGTTGCCTTTCTTCTTTAGGAACTTCTTGAAATTTCTAACTAGAATTGCCATCTCTTCTTCAGATTCAGCCTCTTGTTCTGTATTATCATCATCATTGTCTTCTACTTCTTTGACCTGTGATTTCAGAGCCAATCCCTTATTTCTTTTATCAGTTTCTTCACTCTCATTCAGTCTGTTCAACTCCAATTCATGTTCTTGCAGTTTTCCAAACAATGTAGCAATGGTCATTGATGAGAGGTCTCTAGATTCTGGGATTGCAGTGACTTTAGGTTGCCATTCTCTGCTCAAGCATCTCATGACTTTGTTAATTTGATCCTCATTTGGTATAGCTTTTCCAAGACCAGCCAATTGATTTACAATGTGTGTGAATCTCTTTTGCATTTCAGACATAGGTTCTCCTCGATTCATGCGAAATAACTCATATTCACGTGTGAGGGTGTTCATTCTTACTCTTTTGACATCTGTGGTTCCTTCGGCTATGTTTGGATTGATGGTAGAAGATGGAATGGAATGAAATAAAACATAATGGAATAGAGTGAAATGGAACGGAACGGAATAAAAATACCATTCCATCGTTTGGGTATTTTATGATGGAACGGAATAAAGTTCCCATACCATTGTTTGAGGAGTGAACAGAATGGAATGAGTTATAACTTTTTTATTCCTATATTACCCTTACTTCAAAATACTAATATTTATTTATTATGCCTTTAGTAAAATAATAATTACCCTTCAACCATCAACCATAATTATTAAACCCCATAAAAATTACTAAAAACATAATAATTATCTGTCTTTCTATTAATTAATTTAAATTGTCAGATTAGCAACAAAGACAAAAATGGTCAGAAACAACAAAAAAATGGATGAAGACATAATAGAAAAAAAATCATACAATAATATTAATTAATTTTAGAGAGTAGAGACCCAACATTACAACACCAAATTCAAAGTAATCCATCATCTCCGTTTGATATTTACTTTTTTTTTTCATTACTTTCATTTTTTATAAATAAAAGCTAGTCCACATTAAATAGAAGGGAAGCAATTGCAGGGAAGAGACTTTCCCTTTCTCCTTCCTGTAGCAGACTTGCGATGAGCTGGAGTGGCTCACGTTCATGTGTAGCTGTAGGATGCAGAACATGACCAAGAGGTAGAGAAAGAAAGCTGCATAATTGGAGAAGACGAAGGAGGCTATGGTGAGATGATTATGAAATATATATAAAGGACTGGGTAAATTAGTAATTTTATTATTTTTTAATTGATGAGATCTTGGTTCCATCCCATTCCTCCCAAATTGGAGGGGAAGAAAAATGAGTGTAAGTAATTGAATAGGATGGAATGGGTTCCATTGAGTTCCATTCCATTCCATCATTTTTTATACAATCCAAAAAATGGAACCCCATACCATTCCATTCCGTCCCCCTCCATTCCACCATCTTCAATCAATCCAAACGTACCCTTCATGTGTTAGTTGCAATGTATCCCACATTTCCTTTGCTGATTTGCAATTTGAAACCCTGAAAAACTCATCATGGCTTAAAGCAGATGTTATAATATTCTTAGCTCGTGCATTATATTGAACTCTTTTCTTATCATCCTCATTCCATTCAGTTTTAGGCTTATTTCTTGGAGCACCATTAGCATCTACAGTAGAGGGGACAAATGGTCCATTTTCTACTGCATCCCATATGTCAACATCTGTTGCCTCAAGAAAGATTATCATTCTTTCCTTCCAATAGATATACTCAGATCCATTGAAGGCAGGAGGGCGTGAAAGGGAAGCCCCTTCATTCAACCCGTCATTGGAAGCCATACTCTTATAGTTGTTAAACCAAACTTAAGAGTTTAGCTCTGATGCCAATTGTTGTTTTGGCTTTAAAGACTCAAGAGGAGGGGGGGGGGGGGGGGGGTGAATTGAGTCTTCAAAAAATCTTTTCCTCTCAAACACTTTTCACAAAACTTTTCAAATCAGAGTTGCAGATTTGTGGCCTCAGGATCTTTTACAAAACAGTGAAGGGCTTTTACAAAATCTTGAATAGAAGGTGATGAAGATAAGAAAGATTAATTCAGAAAGATTAATCACAGAATAGGTTCGGGTTCAAACCTCAATAATAACAAAATACAGAAACTGATTAGCCTTTAAAGATTAAGTACAAGTTATGCAAGTTTCAGATATAAGCATTAACAATCAAGAACAAACTTGCAGGTTTCAGTTTCAGTATTAGTTCAGTTTCAGCAATCAAGAATGGTTTTGATCAACTCAGTTTTGAACGCAGATAACACATACATGATTGCAATCAGACTCGGGTTTCAATACAGTTTATACAGATCAAGAACAGAAATTATATTGAACTTTAAACATCAGAATCACAGGTTCTTGATCATAAATAGAAAGTAAAGGAGTTTGAGTTTAGAGATACCACACAACCAGATTTATCCTGGTTCAGTCACCTCCACTGTGACCTATGTAACACCCCTTTTTGGATATTACCTCCTAATCACATACGGAAACAAATTAAAAGGGAAGTTTACTGGTTACTTCCGGAAAACTTCTATTATTTTTCAGAAGTTCGAAAATATAGGGGTAAAGTTTTATTTTATTTTTTTCTTTTGTGTGGAGTATTTTCAAAAAGTAATAGTGCACACAACTCAAACATAATATCATACCATGCTTAATAGCGCACAAAAGCTAGGTTTATTTATGAATCAAAGCACTTCAACATATAAACTTTCATGAAATAGTCTTTCATACTAAAATTGATAAATTCATTTCAAGGTTCTTCAAACCACTTACAAATAATTTTCTTAAAACGTCCGTCCTAAAGGAAACATCCTAAGCCGGTCGTTCTAAAAGACAACTATTGGAAGGAACTCTGCAGTTCTCACCATAAAATTCTCACCAACCTCTTCAAGGATCGGGAGTACTATCCTTAAGTGAGGTCAGGAACTTCTCGACACCACTAGTCCTCGTGTAACAAAGCACCACAGCAAAGGGCTAGAAACACCTGATATGTTGTAAGGGTGAGATACCAATATATGGATGAATTATGACAACTAAAACACCCAAACACATAGCAACAAGCATATACAATTATTCATGTTCAACATATAAATTCTCACAAAATGATCACATCAATCATCAATCGTCGTCGTGTTTGAAAACATGGTACTTCTATATTCATCACTCTATCCTGATCTCCGGAGATCCCTTCACCATGCAGTTTTTAAAAAACAGTGAGCTGATTAGGCTCAGTTGCCACACAAGCTCAAATTGCCACAAAGGCACACCGTCTCGAATACTTCGTGCACCAAGATATCCGGAATAACACCGTCTCTAATACCCCGTACGTCTACCAAGATATTCAGAATAACATTGTCTCGAATACCTCATTTATCAAGATATCCAAATTAATCGGCACGTCTGCCAAAAAAATTAATGCATGTAAAATATTTTATTTTCGCGGCTTTTCTTTGTGCTTCATTCTTTCCTTGTCGAGGCTTAAAGCTCAGGACCTCCCGTGACTTTTAAATGTCTTAAAGCATTTAATATCAACACAGGACATTAAGGTCCGAGTGTCCAATCACAACAGTCCTAGACTTGTGCACTAGCCCAGAACTTTGTGGTAGTAGAAAAACAATCTTTTCCTTTTTACTCCGTTTTCCCATGTTTATCACAATGTTTGTAGGACATGCAGTTCACAACAATGCATCTAGGACACACAGTCCACATCAACATATATAGGAAACACAGTCCACAACAACTTGTATAGGACACGCAGTCCACAATATCATATATAGGACACATAGTCCACAATGTTATGATACGAATCATGGATCCACATGCCAGAACTCCAGTATCCCGACGTCTCAGTTACTAGGTTCACTTTTCGTCTTATTTTTCGTTCAGTGAAAAAAAAATACAAAACCGAAAGTTTCCGTAACTTATCCAAGTTATCGGACATTTTCTTTTGAACAAAATCTTTTAAATACAAACATTTCTTTTGAAATCCTTTTGTTCAAACACATCAAACAAGCACACAAGGCTTATAGTCATCATAACATAATTATCCCTCAGGATTTCTCCCATTACCTTAAAGCGAAGTGTAAAAGGAGTGTAGTTATCTCGTAGTTTCAAGAGAACGGACTAGGAGTCCGGTGATGATTTTGAATCTAAACAAAACCAAGTATTTATATAAGTTAAAATTTAATAAAATTACCCGAAATCTCTTATGCATGTCTCGACCATGACTAGTAAAGTATGATAAAAATTTTGAATTTTTACAAGCTTTTGGATGTATGATCCTCAAGCATCATAGAGACAAAATAGAGGTTCAAAACTTAGAAATCATTTTTAATCTCTTATCCTCATGTAAAAGTGATTTTCGGCCTACACATAGATGTGTGTAAAAAGTTTGATTTTTCAACTTTCTAGGTACATGCATGTAAATAAAATGATGTTTTAAGCAAATATCTTCCTAAATAAATGAACAAGGCTTCCTCAACTCTTCCAATAGAGTTTCGGCTCTCATAAAAAAAAAACATGATTAGGAAATTAATTTTTCAACCTTGTAAACATATACATGTATTTAAAATAGTGATTAAAGCAAGTATTCTTCTTAGAATAAATATAACTCATAATCTTCAACTTTCCATCAAAATACATGAAATCAAATGATAATCAAAGTTCTTTTCTTCCAAAATTTTAAAATCAAATCATTCTCAACTTGTGAATCACATGCATGTGATTAAATCAAAACATACATCTTTTCAAAAATTAAAACAAAAATAAAGATGAGTATAAGTTGATAGGAATTGGTTTCATGCTAAAAAGAGTTTTCTTGAAGATTTTTGGTTAAGTTCAAAAACATGCAAATTTGAATCACTAACATGCATGTGAGAGTCTTGAAAAAAACACAATTTTCTCTCCCCCCAGGGTTTCGGCCAACACATCAAAATTGGCCTTGGAAAAATCTTTTTTTTTTTTTTTTTGCAACATGCAAGAGTAGTAGATGATAGTAAAGATGAAGATGAGTTCAATTAAATTGGTTTTAGAAACATGGATCTTGATAAAATTAACTTGTAACACAAAATCATTAACATGCATGTAAGCATAGTTTAGGTTTTTGAAGAGATTAAAGAAAAGAGTAGAAGGATTATACCCTTGATGATGTTGATGATGAGAAGTTGAAGATGAATAAACTTCAAAGCTTCCAAGGTTGAGGATGAAGAAAACTTTGAAACTTTTAAGTATGATAATGGAGGAAAGTGTGAAGTGAATGGGTGAGAGAGAAAGCAAAATGAAGCAAGGCATGAGAGGATAGTATTTATAGAGAATTGGGGGAGGGGGCGCTGCCTTGGTGAGGAAGTGAGGGAGTTTTAAATTTTTTTTTATTTAAAGGAAAAAGCTTAATTTAAATAAATGAATAAAAAAATAATAATGTTTTCTTGTAGAATTAAACAAAATGATGACATGCCATAAATAATTTACTATTCACATCAAATCTATAAAAGAGTTTTCAAATCAAATATGATTTTATTTAATTTTGTTCGTCCCGGTTCCATTTGTTTCCCGTCAGTGAAAATCGAACGTATTTTCTCTCATAAATTTTCCACCCGAAAATTTTTTATATTGAAAGAAATTTTTTAAAATCATGGAAATGATTATAATTGGGTTAGGAGAAATTAAAAATTTTATTTTACTAATCGAAATTTATTTTCTGGGTCAGTACAACTTAACTGATAGTGAAAACTCAGACCGGGATCGTCTGAAATTTCTACCAGAAATTTAACAGTAGTTTTCTACTATAAAATACATTATGAAAATAATTTAGATTTATTAAAATGATTTATTCAAAATTAGAATATTAATTATTCCTAGACATGCATAAGTACAGATTATAGAGTAATCGAAAAATGGGGCGTTACAACCTACATCCAGTCCCCACTCCACCTGTGGGTTTTCACACACTAAAACACAAGCTTTACCAGGTAGCTTGAAAAACCTTTACACCACAGAGCACTCCTTCACCTCGAGATACCACACTCTTGTGAAGAGCCTCAATGTTCTTCCTTAGGGATACCTCACCCTAATCACTTAGAGAGACTCCCTCTCTCTTTATAATCGAAAAGTAAAACAAAAGTTAACTCCTAACTCTCAATAATCAGATAAATAAATTGAAGTACTTATGAGAACGAAACACTCTTTTCACAATAAGCTCAAGCAAGAAGATGAACGATTTTCACAATTGATTTCATATAAAATTTCTGATCTGGTTGTGATTGTTAAAAATGTTCCTTTGATCCCTCTTTATATAGAAAACAAGTTATAGTCGTTGGGATCAATCAAAAGAGATTTGGATCTGATTAACAGAATTTGTTTTCTTAATTCTGGTTCTTGAAATAAGATTCTATATCAGCTTTTAGCATTCACGTCCATCTTGAAAATAAGCGCGTCTATCTAGTCATTTTGAATTTACGATTTTACATCGGACAAGCTAGTAGACGAGCTCCATATACCATGTCATTGGACGGAGTTTTCTCATTAAGAACTTAGCAAGTCCAAAGGCTTGAGTGGACGAGCGCTTTTGTCACTTTAGTGGACGAGCACTTTCTGTCACTTTAGTGGACGAGCACTTTCTGTCACTTTAGTGGACGAGCGCTTGTATCACTTTAGTGGACGAGCGCTTCTGTCACTTATGGATGAGCGCTTGTATCACTTTAGTGGACGAGCACTTCTGTCACTTCTGTGGACGAGCACTTCTGTCACTTTAGTTGACGAGCACTTCTGTCATTTTTGTGGACAAGTGCTTGTATCACTTTAGTGGACGAGCGCTTCTGTCACTTATGTTGGACGAGCGCTTCTATCACTTTTGTTGGACGAGCACTTCTATTACTTTAGTGTTGGACGAGCGCTTTGGACGAGCACTTCTAATTTCCAAAAATCATTTTCATTAACAAAAACTTATTCCTTTTGATGCAGGTTATGAAAATTGATTTTCTTCATGCATTTTTTTAGTTGAGCTTCTTTGTG
This sequence comes from Sophora flavescens, assembly GCA_030762895.1. Classification (NCBI taxonomy): domain Eukaryota; kingdom Viridiplantae; phylum Streptophyta; class Magnoliopsida; order Fabales; family Fabaceae; genus Sophora; species Sophora flavescens. Next base: position 128,610,872 of record CM061064.1, read on the forward strand.
ACTAAGAGATTTCTTTCTCTTACAAATCATCTAAGACTTAAATCTAAAATTCTCCGTTAAGCTTGTGTCTTGATGATTCGTTGATCTCTGGCTTTGCTCTTTGATTCCTCCAAGTAGCACTTTTGATTTCTTCAAGTTCTTCCTTGAATATTCTCCTTTAATTGCTCACTGAACTTGTTGATCACTACTTGATACCTGTCTTTACAATTTGACACTAAAACACTTGCATACACATTAAGTTGTATTTGTCATATATCAAAATCTCTAAGTCATTGAGTCCACTTAAACATGTCGAATCACCATAAAGAATAGATTTGTACTTCAAAAACTTAGGCCTATTCAATAAAACTAGTGCAACTAAAGGAGAACATAATGTTATAAAGCTCTCCCCATCAAGGTCATTACTTAAAAAAAATTTTAAACCTAAACTATATGGTTGATGGTTAGCTATACTATATGTTTCTTTAAGTAAAAATAAAATGCACTTGAAATCACCAAGCTAGGGGGAAAAAGCAAGTCAGCAAGGTATCAAAACATTAAATAATATGTTGTCCAAAAGTTGACTTTTTATTCTTCTTGTCATCTTCATCCACGATGAGTGGCTTGAATCGCCCATAGCCAAAATTTTGGAATGACATTAAAAAGGTTTACGGTTTACCAATGCTTTAAACTCCATCCAATTAATTTTTTTTAAAACAAAAGATATATTTACGATTCAAATAATTCAATGCAGCAATAAAGAGAAGGTTGAATAGAAGAGAAAACCCAAGCAATGCTCCAAGGCATATCCAAAAAAAATAATCTCCCTTATAGAAGCCTCTAGACTTGAGAATTGATTTTTTAACGTTGGGTGCATCAAAGCTAGGGTCTATATTTGGCTGCAAAATGTGTAAAACACATTTAACAATACCTAATGTTCATGGAAGCATTTTGGGATTGATGCAAATTGATCTTTGTATTTGCATGTATGTAAGATAGGCGAGAATGAGAAATATATTTGCATTGCTATGGCATTCTGACCATATGTCAAAGGCCAATCATAATAGCCACAGACCATCCATGGCTTAATATCAATTACAGGTACAAAAATAATATGGTGAACAAATTATGTACTTGCTCAAACTTTAGAATATGACAGTAAAGCAAGAAACTTAATCAAAATATTAAGCAATTAAAACTTTTCATGAACTAAAGGATCAATCCAAAATTGAGAAGTGATTAATGAATTACCTTTGGCGATAACAAAACCTCCTAGCACAAATATTAGTTAGCAACAACTTGTGACCTACCAACTGTAGCAATGAACCGGAAAAGAGCGATAGCCATCTGATGAACACTATAACACCCCGTTTTTCGTTAAGTGCTTTTATACATGCTTGTTTGATTGTTTAAGCCGTTGGTTTAAGTTAGAGTTGTTGGTTAAGGGTTAAGTGAGATTTTTTTTTTGGCTTAAAAGTCCCTTTCTGGTAGATAAGCACGCCCGTGCTCATTAGCCAGCACGCCCGTGCTTAAAGCCTGAAACGTGTTGCAATTTTTAAGTTGAGAACGCCCGTGCTCAATAGTGAGAACGCCCGTGCTCAACAGTGAGCACCCTCGTGCTCAATGTACGGACCGCGTCTCGCTGACACTAGTCCAGCACGACCGTGCTTAGTGGGGAGCACGCCTGTGCTCAGTGGTGGCAACCTATAAATAGGCACAGTAACCGAGGGTTTCTGTTTGAACCATTCTCTTAAACCCTAGCAACCACCCTACACGAATTTCTTCCATTTTCTCTCTAAAACCATTGCTTGTTGGTGTTTGGAGGTTCTTTTGGGAAGCTTGGTTAGTGTTGGTTCATCCTAGTGAGGTAAGTGTTATCCCTTTCTAAGTTTCCTCTTCTTAGTTTGAATTGGAAACTAATCATTGTATGTTCTGCTAATCCAAGGCTCGTCACCGGAGCGAGCCGCTTGAGGTTTCGGGACCAGTTCGTTGTTGGCTTTGCGGTTAGGGCTACCTTTAATCCAGGTATGGGGAGAAGGATAGTATAATCTCTAGGCAAGGGGGCGTAGCGTAAGATACGGGGTTCCCATGACCCCATTATGTTGTTACATGATAAATGCCATGTCTTGAGTATGTTGCTTACTGTCATTGATGCTATGATGAACTGTTTATATGCATTATTGGTTATACTGTTATGCTGAATAGGTTCATGTTGAGATTGGCTATATATATATATATATCGTTATTATAGGGTTGTAATGTTATAATTTGGTTATGTTGGCTGAGTTGGTTGATATTATACCATGAATATGTTGGTTCATATCACGACTGTTTGACTGATTTATGTTGATTAAGGTAACACGTTGATAAAGGCATTAATTGGTTAATTTAGAATCCCTAATTGATATAGTAATTAAGGATTAATTACTTAAGGTTGTTAACTAATTATGAATTGTTAGTGGAAGGTGAGTTTTGATGCTAATGGATTAGTTCAAGGACCCTAGGTTCTGATTTGAGAGTGTTTAGAGAGTTTTTATCCAAGAACTAGGCTCTGTTTCCTATGCAGAACAGTACTGTCGTGCATTGAGAACGACCGTGCTGCGTGCTCCCAGTTTGAATTCTGGAAAATGGTCGTGCAGTTAGCACGACTGTGATGCATGAGCACGACCGTGATGCATGAGAACGACCGTGTCTAATAGAGAGCTCGCCCATTCTCCATTTAAGTGGAAGCACGACCGTGCTGGGGACAAGCATGCCCGTGCTTCCCCTCCTGATCAGAAACCAAATTAAAGGAAGTCAATGGGTTTTGACCCTAATTATCCCTAGTAGTGATGTAACAATGTAATAACCAAATAATGGAACTTAGATAACTTGGTTAATGATTAACTAAGAGGATTATAAAGATGAATTGGTTAAGTCGGTACCTAACAGGTTACCGCACGTTGTTGGGCTCTGATGCTTTTTGACCAAAGTGGGCTCGATGCTTTATGGTCGAGGTGTTGTTACGTTGGACCTTGGTGCTTTTTGGCCAAGGAGGCCTTGACCCCATGGTTTGGGTCTAAGGTGTTGATGATTGATGTTGGTGATAAGTCTCGGGTGCTTTTAGACCCAAGCAAAGGAGGTGGTTGCCTTGTTTATTCTTGTGCCATTTGCACAGAGCATTGGAGTTGATGTTGGGGGGATGTTTAACATAGGGGGGTCGTCCTGTTATGATGATTTGACCCAAGTCTCGGGTGGTTCACCCATGGTTTGGTGAACCGTGCGCCCTCGAGGTGCGTATCCAGTTTTGATACGCGGCTATCCATGGGGTTCACTGGTTGCTGAACTGCCGGTGTTGGTGCTGATATGGTCAATACAGATATGTAACTCCAAAGTTGACATCCTGAGTTAGTTGGATCCACATGCATTCATGGAGTAGCGGAGTAGTGTTGCATTGCACCGCATAGCATATGTTGGTTGATGAATATGTTGATATAATTACATGATGATGATATCTGTATCTTGTATGTTATTATAATGTTATGCCAGGATGTATGACCATCTTGCTTCCTATTCCCATGCCGTTGTGATTATATGTTTTCTTACTCCCCTCTTTCTGTTGTTTGTTTGGCAAGATTGGCATTTTGCAGAGGACGGTGAGCAGCCTGTTGAGGAGTGACTCCGAGGAGCCATGACTTAGTTGGATGTTTAGCTTTATCGGTTTTAGTTGTTTAGTTTAGTGGTTTGTACTCCGTTGATTTATTCTGAAACCTTTTTATACCAGCTCTGAATGTGACATCGGGGTTGGGTGTTATTGCTTTACGTCTTTATGTTTTTTATTTTACCAAAACTTATGTTTTATTTCCGTGTTGTTGTTGATGTTCATGTAGGACCTTTCTACCCATGGACCTTCCATTTCAATTAAATAATGATGCATGATATTATATCATTATCCTGTTATATTTAAAGCTTTATAATACATGCGGGGTAGAGGGTGTTACAAACACCAAATAGTACCAATAGTTGTCGAAAGAATCTGATGAAATAGAGATGTGACGTAAGGAATATTTTCTTTCTAGTTTTTAAAAAATTATTATCACCATTAAAGTCAAAACAAAAATATTTTTCACAAACTGATCTAAATTGCTTGCATCCAAACTAAGCAACAAAAAGCACACTTTTACTACCCGTTAACAGCAGGAGCAAATCTAATTGTGTAGTATGTAAGGATAACCCATGTCCCTGAATCCATAAGGAAGAGAGGGATCCTGAGAACCCATATAGGTAGCCCAAATGATAATAAGTAGCTTGATATCCTATTTAAGTCTAAATAAGATTTCATTTCCTGGTAAACACACCCAAATCTGGAGAGATCACTAGATCCTGTCATTCCCCAAGACTTCATCCAATCCCTTGCAGGGACAGTATATAAAAAACATTTGATCTTGTACATCTCTTGTATTTGAAGTTTTTAACACCATAGAGAAAAAGTGGGCAACATTAATATCTCCTTCCAAAGAGGAAAATGGTAGATTGAAGAATATAAAATAGGCTAGATTGCTAGTTCTATTTGATTAACACAAAAGAAGCTACCCATTGAGCTAAATCACATTTCTCTACCATATTGGTATACTTCCCATGCTCACATTTTTTATTGTCTACTTAGTTAAAATAATTCGGTTTAAGTTCTACTATCAAAAATGTTAACACATACTACTACATATATATAATTCAATTTAAACATAGGCATCAAACACCTTAACAATAGCAATATGTTCAATTCCATCTAAAAGCGAGCTATAGCAGTTGGCTGTGAATGGCCCCCACATTGTCTATATTAGTGTAGCACTAGCACGTTCTACTAGTTTATCACTCTTCCTTCTATATCTGACATAAAAATAAGTTTTAATATCCTTACTATGTAACCAAAATAAGCAATAATAAGTATCCAAGCAGCAAATACATAGGCCAAGTAGACTTAGGTAAGGAACAAAAGAAATTTAAAAAACAAAAAACAAATGAGGTGAGAGGTGGGGTGAAAGAGAAAGAGGTGGGCCTTTAATAGATGAAAAAGTAGTAGAGGTGAGAGGAAAAAGGAGAATATGAGTGGTGGGGTAGGGGTAGGGGTTGGGGGGGGGGGGGGGGGGGTTAAAGTCAAAGGGTGTAAGAATCCCCAAAAATTGCATAGTCCCTAGATATCCCAGAGCGGAAGTGGGATAGCATAATTATTGATTTTGTGGTTGGATTGCCAAGGACTTCGAAGAGGCATGATGCGATTTGGGTTATCATCGATAGGTTGACGAAGTGTGCTTACTTCTTACCTATTGACGAGAGTTATAGTTTAGATAAGTTGACCCAGATTTATATCAAGAAAGTTGTTAGGTTAGAAGGTGGACCATCGTGCATTGTCTCTGATCGAGACACTAGATTCACATCTAGCTTTTGGAGCCAATTGCATTGTGCTTTGGGGATAAAGTTGAGACTGAGTCCATACAACTTCGAGAGAATCTAGAGTACGAGGTTTTATCGGTTAGGATTGCAGATACAAGGATTAAGAAGCTTCACAGTAGATAGATTCCTTTGGTTAAGATCATATGGGATGAGACTACAGGAGATTCTACTTAGGAGCGTGAGGCAGACCTACAACAGCAATATCCCCATCTGTTTTGAGGTACGTAAATTCCAAGGACGGAATTTCTTTTAAGGGGTAGTAATGTAACATTTGTGTTTTTACGACATTGTGGATACTTTTAATGACCATGTTTAAGACCTTAATTTAAGGTCTAATATGCATGTTTAGGTATTGGGAACCTTGCATGGAAAGTACGAGATTAACCGACATTGAATTGAATGAGAACGTATTCTAGGGTTTTCTTTATATGGTTTAGAATGTTTAAAAGTGTACAATAGGAATTTAGGTTTTAGGAAAATATTAGGTATGTTTGCGGACTTGATCTTATTCCTTAGGTATAGAGAAGTCTATTTTTCAAATTTCAGGTCAATTGGACTTCAAACGAGCTCAGAATGCGATAAAACGTATGAATCAGGAGTGTGGACAGTATGGGGCGCTGAGCGCAGGTTTCTGGGTGTTGAGAACTAGAATTGTGGACACGTGGCACATTGTGATTTGCGGAGGATGGCGGTGACAGCCTACCAGTGCTGAGCGCTGGCTCATGGGAGCTGAGTGCCTAATGTTTAAAAAAAATTTAAAAAGGATAAAAATTGAGTCTTTTCGTGGAAGTTGGTAGAAGTGTGGAGAATCATAATATATATAGAGAGAAGAGAGGAAACGAGGAGAGAGGAAGTTGGTAGAAGTGGTAAGCCTATGTCCTTTTTATGCCGAAATGCCATCAGGGACGGTATTGAGGTTATCTTTCAATCCATATAACGGTTTTCAATTTCGTCTTAGATTTGGGTTACACGTAACACGTGCTTTATGAATATGTATTCAGGTGAATTTTTGGAGCCCTAGAGGTAGGAGAACCTCACGTGGCAGATTTGAGGAGTATTGGAGTGGGCCCGTTTCGTTGCTCTAAAGGTAGCCTACTGCACTTCAGGTGAGAGAAAGAAGCCTCATATCGCCAGAAATGACTAAGTAGCATTTTTTACATTAACGACGAAGGGTGACCTAAACCCTACTAGTGGGCTAATAATTGACAATATCAATATCAGTTTGGCGACTACCTAGTGGTATCAATGATGATATGGAAATTGTGAGTTTATCGTCGTTGGGTTAATTTTAGGATACTTGAGGTTGTCTGATTTTATCATATTTCAGCTGCTTGTTGTGTGCTGTTTGGATTAACATGCTATTTGTGACTAATTAGGTTTATTTGAATATTTTTTATTTTATTTTATTAGGATTATGGTTGATAACACGCATTGGATGATAATATGTTTTATCTGCTATAACATGCTTAGTTGTTTCCTAGGCCATGATATATTAGATTCTGGAGCGATGTATGTTGGGGAGTGTATGATATATGATTTAGACATGCCTAACCTAATTAATTAATATTTTATTATGATGAGATTGATGATATGATATTATTTGAGTTATTTAGGAGATAGTGATGAGAGGTTAAGGCACTAGGGTATGATTTAATAATAATTCGGTTGCTAAATGACGACTGTAATTCCGGTCGCTAAATAATAAAAAACGGTCGCTACAAGGTTGGTCGCATTGTTTGGGTAACCATTTTTAGCCGTCGAAAATCGGTCGCTAGTTCGGTCGCCAATGTTGGTTGCTGTTAACCTATATTAGCGACGAATTTTCAGTCGCTAGACCACAATATGTAAATGTTAATTAAAGTTTAGCGACCGAATTATTGGTTTCTAATTCGGCCGCTAAACTGGTTTTTATTTAATTTTTTTTAAATTTAATTTTTAAAATAATAAATTTTTTCTGTTTTTCTTTAAAGTTTAGCAAAATTACTAATAAAACACACCAAATTAGTAATGAAATATACAATCATAAGAAATAATGAATATATATATATATATATATATATATATATATATCCACAGTGTCGTACAAGAATCGATTAAAGTCAAAATATGAAAAAAAAATTAATCAGTCATGATGAGGGGGAGGTGGAGGAATCCAATCATCCTCAGCGTTCGTACCACCGACGTATGCTATCTGATCGTCCTCTTCCAGAGAGCGACATCGATGTCAAGCGGTGGAATTGGAGGAGCGACAACAGGCGGCACAATCGTCAGAGCATCACCCTGAGCAACTGGAGTCTGGATCCTCATCTGTTCCAACACCAGCCGTAGTGGCTGGCCCTGCTCGATGCTCGTCTGCATCAGCTGCTGGTGTGCCTGAGTCAAATGTGCAATCTGGTTCGCCATCTGTTGCTCTCTCTCGTTCTTCTCCCGAAGCTCCGCTTTTAGCTGCGTGATGGTGTCCTGCATTTGGTTGAACTGCTCCTGAGGGACGGTATCGGCGTAGGAAGGAGCAGGCGTGCCGGATGATGAAGCGATAAACTTGCCTCCCAGGTGTCCGAGGCCATACACGTGCCCCTTCTTGTTCCTGCCCCCGACGACCTCCAAATAAATGGCATTATCGTCGACGGAGATAGGAGAGCTGGGGCCATCACCAGTCAAGGCCTCATCTTGTGACCGTGAGGCACGTGATATGGCATCGTCATTCTTCTCGTTGAAGCCCACCTACAAAGTATAGTTGAAGAGATTTAGTTAAAATTATAATCAATATTAACAAATCATTTATAATAAATTACAAGTAAACACTAAATTGTTTTTTTGCTTACAGCATAGTTACGGGCCTTGTCGTTGACCCATGTCCCCGACTTCAATTTCTTCGTCCTCTCCACCAACTCCATCAGTAGATAACCCCAATCGGACATTCCGAGGGTCTTGCGAAAATGCCATATGAACCCTATAAAAATGCTTCCAAGCTTCTCCATCAGTTGGATGACACAAGACATCTTGCTCCCTCTCATGCTCACTACGCCACCTCATGTGAGCTGCAGTGGCCATCGAAGAGTACAATATTGTAAGTCTTGGCACGAGCGGAAAGTACCACATCTTTTTTAGCGACCTCTTCTTCTCAATGCCCATCCTAGTGGTTGTCTTATACCGATCCGCACCACAAAATCGACAACATGTTATGCTTTCCGCTGAATCATCCTTATAGTACAACATACATCCATTCGGGCAACAATCAATTTTCACACACCCCAGACCCAAATTTTCCACAGACTTCTTAGCATGATAAAAACTAGTAGGCATCCGATTGTCTTCTGGCAACGCCTTGGACACCGACCTGGTGAGGCGATTAAAACAACCTTCTTGCATATTGTAGTCAGATTTGATACTCAACCATTCCATGCACATCGACAACTCCGTGTACTCCCGACATCCTTCCCACAATGGAGATCGTGCATCACTCAGTATATCATAGAATCTTTGAGCTTCGGGATTCGGATTCTCCTCTATGTATTGGGAACCCATTCCACCATCTTCTCCCCCATCTTATTCTAGTACAACACCAACCGATGGTCCAACATGATCCATTATCATCTGCTCGTATGGATTCAATTCTTCCCTCCGGTCACCACTTCCATAGTACGAACCTTCAAACACAATCGGGTTTAAATCAAGCAACGTCTCACCATGGTTACTCCACCAATAGTAATCAGGCATCAAGCCCTTCTCATAAATATCGGCTACAACTCCATCCACGCTTTTGAAAGATTGACACTTGCATCTTTTGCAAGGACACCTCAAATGATCACCGCCTAGCCGCATAAATCCCTCATGGCTAACAACAAACTCTATAAACTCACCCACTCCAACTCTATACTCTTCCCTAAGACATTTATTCCGATCCAACCTAAGATACATTAATTTCCGATTCTCCAGAATATCCATTGCTGGCAATTAAATAGCCTGACCAAAAAAACATTAACACTTATATATTACGGTGCATTCCAATAACTCCATCAATCTCGTTCTTTTGACAAGGTATGAACCTATCCCATTCGAGAAGAAACCTTTACCACACTCGGCTAATAATAGTTATTCCCTTATTCAAATACCTTATTCTTAACAAAATTTCGACAGCATTTCCCATCGGTCTCCAAGTACACGACTCGAGCACGGTGAGCATCACCGCGATCAAGTATGCACCAGGAGAACAAAAGGAAATGCATCAGACCGAGATTTCAACAAGTATATATATAAGGCATTTGAACATGAAAATGACTATTGTATGAGTGTGAAAAAGTTTTTTCCCAAACTGTCCCACTTGGACAATTCAATATTCAATACAATGAGCATGCATACCTTGATAAGTTACGCATGCTCATTAATATTGAATCTCAAATAGGAAACTAAGGCTTTCATAAATTAATTATTAACTCTAACAGAAAATAAAACCATTAACCTATAAATATTGCAACATTGTTGAGCTTATATAAATTGCAGCGTAAATCAATACAAACTTAGATAAAATATTGTAGCAAACATCCTATTGAGTTCCGCTCTCCACTAACAAGTAGCAGTTAATTGTCAAACACATGCATACTTTCTAAATTATCAGCACACAACCAGCATCCCGCCTTTCGGACAGGATCACATCCTATTGAGCTCCGTTCTCCACTAACAAACAACACATATTGACAAACACATGCATAAATATTAAATTATCAGCATACAATCAGACAAGATCACATCCTATTGAGCTCAGCTCTCCACTACCAAACAACACGATAATTCACATAATACATTACACTGAGTGTTCAGAGAACTTACTTGAGAGAGAAAACACAACCGAGTAAGGATAAGGGGAGGAGCCGGAGCCAACAGAGAGTAGAAGAATATGACAACAAGGACCTATCGTGCATAAATGAAATTAGTCCTTTCAAATCAAATCACTATTCTATATATACAGAATCCAGTACAACTATTTATAAGACTAGAAACACATAAATTAATATAAAATAGAATCAATAATATACGGTTACAAATGTAGAACAACTTGCAACTTGGTACGAGTGTTATCTATCAGAATCAAGTGATTCCTTTTTTTCTTAAGTAATCTCTTACTTCCCAAAATAAACGTAACATATAGAAATATCACCTCACCGTGTTAGTTTAACTTTTTCCAAAGTACACCTCTATACCCATCTATCCCCCTCCATAGGAATAGTTACCCAATCTAATGTTTTTTTGTCTATGCTTTAAGTAATAAATCATTATGACCTTAAGTCACTCACTTAACATTAAACAATCATGTGCCTCTGTTAACAAACATGGGGAAAAATCACAAATAAAGATATACCTAACTAAAGCACATAATCCAAAGCACCAAGCAGTAAGCATAATCAACTTACAACAACAAAAGACACACATGTTTAACTGATCCTCCTACCTAAGTCTCTAACCAAAGAGACAAGGAAGAGCACGTTGGAAATAATAATAGCAATAATATATATAAAAACATAATTTGTGCACCAAAAAGTTGAATTACTACTGACCTTTAACATCAGTTCATGAAGTTTGAAGAAGCTGAAGCTACTCAAAATATATAAATCTATCTATCTTTTTGGCGTATTCTTAGCTTCTCGTCTCAGTACTCAGTAAAATGGATTGCACCGAATTTCCGGACAAAGTAAGTTGTTGTAAACATCAATGTAATGATGAACTTTGTTTATATGTTCAAACTTGACTGCAAACCCATTTTGAGTCCTAAACTCACTTATGGATAGAAGCAAAAAAATTATTATTTATGTGTTTTGCCAAAAATCGGTTTGAGTTTTTCAACTCCTTTACTCTTACCACAGTAGCCTTAAAAATTAATCCCTTCTCATATTCGCTTAAATCAATACAAATGACACAATCAAAATCACATTAGCTCTTTTGAACACTGTTTTAACATTACAATATTTAAAAACATAAATCAATTACTACAGTCTCATTTCTAATTAAATCCTCAAGTTTAAAACTCAAATTTTCAAATGTGCAAACAGCCCAAATTCACATTGACAGTGACTTATGTTTATATACATTACGCCTAACTGATAAATACTGACACAACATATAAACAAGTTGTTGCAAGCATGAATGTACTGATCAAAATCCACACAACAACAATTGAGTAATTTGACATAACAGAATATGATAGCAGGGAAGTGGAAGCAATAGAGAATTTAGGGTTTAGAAAATAAAGAGAAATGGAAGCTTACGCTTTGAAGAGAAATGGAGCCACAATCAGTCACCAATGCAAAGAGTGGGGGAGAGCTGAAAACACAAACCAGAGAAGTCAGAGAAGATGAGGAAAACAGGGAGATGGGGAGGGGGTTGTGCATGATGGGGAGAGAGAGAGGGAGAGGGGGAGAGGAAGAAGGGGGTTTAACTTACCATTATGGTGGCGTTGCGGTGGTGGCTTTGTCGATGCAAATAGTGGCCAGAGGAGGGAGTAGGGGTGGTGGCGGATATGGGGCAAAGGGAAAGAGGGAGGCCAAATGGGGAGAGGCGAATGGAAAAGGGAGGAGGTGCAGAGTGGTGGTGGTTGTGTTGCGGTGGTGGCGACAGAGGAGGTGGTGGCCGGCGAGGGGCTGTTGCGGCGCTGCGTGTGAAGAGAGGAAGATAGGAAAATAGAGAAATGGGGGAAGAGAGGAAGGAAATCGCGATTTAGGGATTTTAGTTTTAGCGACCGAATAAATCAGTCGCTAAATCGGTCGCTAAAATGGTTAGTTTGAAATTTGAATTCATAATTTTAGCGACCGATTTAAAATTCGGTCGCTAACACGCTCTATTTTAATTTTTTACGCGCTGTTTAGAGACCGATTTAATATCGGTCACAAAAGATAACTTAATTTTAACCGTTGCATTTAACTCGGTCGCCATTTCGGTCGCTACAAAGTCATAAATTTATGAGTTTTACTTTCCTTTATTTTGCGACCGAAAATAGAGACCGATAACTCAGCTACGCTCTATTTCGGTCGCTATTTCGGTCGCAATATCAACTCTAATCAGTGTTTGATTTAGATCCTACAATCGGTCGCCATTTCGGTCGCAAACAGCAACCAACAAATTCGGTCGCTATTTTCGGTCACTAAATAACCTTTTTTTGTAGTGAATAGTGTCATTATGTGAATAAGCATCCTAACGGGAATGGGGGTGTGTCTCATTCATTCAACACCCTAACTGGAATGGGGGTGTGCACTAATGCAAATATATATGGACACTTTGCTTGGACGATTGACTTATATCTGTAATTAGTTGAGGAATGTGTGACAGGATTAGGTGTTGGCTCTGTCAGCATACAGGATCAGTTGCGTGAGCGCGAAAGGTAGAGGACGATAATATATTTCGAGGATGAATGTTATTTATACGTGTTTATTTGGTGATGCATGTCTGTGTGCTAATACTGTATATATGTTATGTAACATTTTCCACTTATGATGGTAGCATGTTTCTTATCTCCATATTTCTTTCTGTATATGTTTTATTTTATCGTTATGAGAAGTCCCTGAGGAGAAGCTAGCTATGGAGGACGGAACCCCTTTATGAACCAGATGCTGGAGGACGAGCAGTGGACCCTAGTAGTTGAGTTTAGAGTCTGTGACCCGTGTGTCTTTTTGAGACGTTTTATCTTATGTTGTTTTTGTCAGTTTGTATTAGTATGTATATTATGAGACCCTACTGATGGGATACCCTTTAGTGTATCGACATAGTATGTTTGTATTTATATGCATGTGTGGTGTGATATTTATATTTTGTTATTTATATTTAAAGTTTATTTATTTATGATTTTCTGTATATTTGTATAACGTTAATATCACAATTAAGATTAATTAATTAGATTTTTCTTTAATGAGACATCAGGATGTCTCACTATTAACGGATCAGACCCACCTGTCCCAGGCTGGTAACGTTTTGGGTTCGTACTATTCCTTTTTGGTGCCATTCTTACAAGAATTAATGGAAAGTCAGCACTCATGGGGTATTAACTATAGGCTTGGGCTAAGGTGCACTACCCATATTTAACATTATCCACTATACCACCCATATGTGGCAAATTTTGGACCAATCAAAATGCAAACACCTAAGAGAGCTTATTTTGACTCCTCATTCTATCCGGAAAGGACCTCGTAGACGTCTAACTGATCCCAATCAGTCTTATCAACTGAAAAGAAGGAAGTGTGACGCGCTCTCTTAAGCTTGCCTATCTACCTTCCCAAAGAAGAAGACGCAGAATGAAGCAAGAAATTGAGAATATCCCCTGTTCCTCGCTCCATTTGTCAAGCCTTCTCTTCTTTCTATCGCATTGAATAAGATCTCTCTGCCCTTCTGTAAGCGACTATCCCATCCCGTTCCTTTATCTTTCTTGATTGAGATGTCTCCTTCCTGCCCTTAGAATATCTTACTAGCCTAGGTAAATAATTTATAAAGGAGGGAATAGCTTGAAGCTTCTACGCCTAGGACACCAGAATATCGAACCATGAACGAAGAAAGGCATGAGAAAAAAAAAAGCATATTGGCTATTCATTGTGAGGCCCTAATTCTTGACTGGAGGGGACAGACACCAAAGACCTCTGCCCTTCCATCCCTTGGATAGAGAGGGGGGCAGAGCTTTTGGTTTTTTCATGTTGTAAAAAAAAGAGTTGAACAATGGAAATAGATGGCGAGTGCCTGACCCGAATTGATCGGGTCATGTAGGAACAAGGTTCAAGTCTGGAGTCATTAGGATGCCTCCGCTGCATACATCACTGCACTTCCACTTGACACCTATCGTTAATGAGAAACGGCTCGTCTCGCCGTGACCTTCTCTTGAATTCTCAAAACTTATTTCGCTCCATCCCCGCAGGGGCAGAGAACCCATCGCTGTCTTGGCTGTGATACAGCTGGTGATAGTCGATCGATTCTCCTTCATGGCAGGCTTGAATTCCCGTAAATGAGATCTTCGAACAACCCTTAGTATACCGCATGCTGGTAGTACCCAATATGGCATTTAAACCAGGAATCATTTTCATGACAAGCAGCCCCAACCTCCGATAGCAAAAAAGCTATAACAAATCCTCTGATTAAACTTCCACTAGGTCTAACTTCATACCTTCCCAATCTCGATAAAAAAGAAAACGAAACCTTTCCAGCTTATTCATTAGGGCGAGTTCCTTCCTTGATGGAAGGTTCCGCTCCGGAATTGACAAGTTACATGCTTTATATGAAGTAACCTATCTTACCGGGAAAGAGACAACATTGCTTGCTTTAAAGAACTTCATTCCTGGAATGATAAATGCAGCTGTGTTGGATTTCTTACTCCCGGGTAACTAATATGGAAAGGGAACTTGCTTTCCTGTGTCGGATGGAAAGAACTCTCACTCGGAATGGAATGAAAGCTTTGATAGCCAGACTACTAGTTTTTACTGTTCATATGTTATGATTTGAATATACCACACCAATTCGTTATGTATGGATGATGAGATTCCATTGATACAGAGCCAATCGTTCTTTTTTCTCTGACAGATGGTCAGAACTTCATCTGGGTTCGAATCGCAAGGAGGGGGATGCCGAAGGCAGGGCTAGTGACTGGAGTGAAGTCGTAACAAGGTAGCCGTACTGGAAGGTGCGGCTGGATCACCTCCTTTTCAGGGAGAGCTAATGCTTGTTGGGTAGTTTGGTTTGACACTGCTTCACACCCAAAAAGAAGCGAGCTGTGCATAATCTTTAGGACTATCCTTGTTTTGATAAGATTCGGGTTTTCCTTTGCTTGCATTGCCTGGCCCTTTGGATTGGTTTGCTTGGATTGAAGCCTTCCCGCTCATTCCCTGAAGATTTATTCGAAATTCTTACTTGTAGTTGGCCGGGAACCCTAAATCTGAGACCTGAAGCCCTCTTCTTTGAAGAATGGCAGGATTACTCGCAAGTGGAAATTAAAAAAACTCTATTTTCTATAAGAAATAGTGGTCTATAATGGGAGAAATCTCTGATCAACGATAGAACAAGATCCATTTTGAATCATATTTAAGGGATTCCTTGGTTCGGGCCGAAGAAGCAATGTCACTCGATCATTATCAAACTGACTGCGAGAAAGAGGGTCTTTTGGAGGGAGGAGGAACATTCGGGCGCTTTTTTAAAAATCCTCCACTGCATCCAGGATCACAAGTGGAACGCTAAGCAGGGGGGAGGGGAATTGGGCTGGGCCTACCTATCCCGATAGGACCTCATAAAGGAACGGGAGCTGTTGAGAGGTTCCATATTACCGAGCCGAAGGGTAGCACTTCTGTACGTGATCGTGTCACGTCGTCTCATCCCCGCTTTCAAGACGTGGTTGAAGAAAAGGCTAATACCCTGACTCCGCGGTCGCCTACTCCTTCAAAGGCGAAAGCAGGGGATTCGTTCAAAGAGAAAGAGAACTGCTCCTTCTTCTTGTCTTAGCCAATCTCTCTGTCAACAAAAGCCATTCTTGGCTTGGTCACATTCATTCAACCATCAACCATTTAACCCGGGATCCTACCTTCTTTCTTTTCCAGACCAATATCAATCCATTTTATTCTAGTTATTCCAAAGAAAAATTTCAACAATCACTTAGCCAAAATCACGGAACGATTCGTTTCCATAACTTTGGAAGAGATGATGGAAGCAGGAGTTCATTTTGGCCATGGTACTCGGAAATGGAATCCGAGAATGGCACCTAGCCTCCTCCGTTCCTCGGGACCAACAAGGGGTAGTACAGGAATATTCACCTGTTGTCCATCGACTACGCCTTTCGGTTATTTTGGCAGGAGGAGAAATTACCAAATGTCTAGCATTCCCTCACGCTTGGAGCCAATGAGTCTTTTTTTTCCTCAAATAAAAAGACTATGCCTTCGCTCTATGAATATTCAGTAATAATAGCATGGCACTTCGAGTTCGATATGCAATTTTTTTTTCAAAATCATTCGATTATGTATCGAAAGAGTAGTATGAAAAAAGGGGTATTTACGATTTGATCTGATCTATCGGGAGCTTTCAAACTATTTCTTCAATTAATAGAAGAAAAGGGAATAGTACGAATTCTCTTATATCATTCGGAAGGATATCATTTCATAATTATCTACGACTGTTTATGTCTCTAGCATGACTACTTGATCAAATGTGGAGGAAAGTGGGATAAATGGCCGATACTACTGGAAGGGTTCCTCTTTGGAATGAATCCACTGATTTCTGCCGCTTCTGTAAAGCGTCTGGAGTTACTTGTACTTTTCGTAGAGATAGAGGGAAAGAAGCTTAGTAAGCTAGTAGCACGAAAGTGGCTTCTTCTGGAGCTCGCTCGGGGGACAGAGAGATCTTCTTTATAAGCAATTTCTTGAGTAGGATTTTTGTCCCAGCTGCTAACCAACAAAAAAACCCAGGAATTTAGTTCTTAGCTAGAAAAGTTCCTTTCCTCATAGGCAAGGCGCGACCCCTATGGGCGCTAATAGAAGTGATATCGAAAAGACTACATTTTAGAAATAGAAAAACATTTTGCACAAATTTGAAATCCGTTGAATTTTTTTATCTTTATTTATAAGAAAAGATAAAGATAAAAAATAGAGTTTAAATCTTTAACACAAATCCATATACTCAGAATAGGTCAAAAAAGCCCTAGATGTATCTAGGGGGAATTCACTTTGAGACGAATTCTCCCTAGATACACAATCTACACCACATGGCATGATATTTTATTTCACAATTGAATCAATTTAAAAAAGACCTAAAGTTAGGGATTTTTCAATAGGTAATGTTGCTCCAATACCCAACCATAGGGCCACTGCGGTACCAATCAAAAAGACGGTTGTTGCTACTGGACGACGAAATGGGTTTTGAAATTTAAAGAAAGTGTTGGGACCGAGGGCCAGCGGATTGGACATGCTTTCTTATGCTACTACTACACATCCTATGATCAAAATTTCAAACTTTCTAGTTGTATTTCTACTGTAGTCAAATATATGAATACAATATATTGTAGTATAATATATGTACTCTTTGTATTCATAAATTTAACCCATATTAAAATAATGTTTTTTAATTAAAAAAACTGATTATATTGTAAAATAATATTTTAATATGAATTAAAATAATGTTCGTTGTCAATAATATTTTGCAATATAATTAGTTTTTTTAATCAAAAAACATTATTTTAATATGAGTTAAATTTGCAAATACAAAAAACACATATATTATACTACAATATACTGTATTCATATAGTTTGACTACAATATAATACAACTAGAAAGCTTGAAATTTTGACCAACTAATGTGGTAATTTGATTGACACAAAATTTACCACACGTGTAATATAGTGGGTGGTGTAAAATATGGATGGTGCACCATAGCCCAACCCTTAACTACAATAGCATATGGGATGACAATAATATATTGGTTGCATGCAGAGAAAGGGTCGAACATATTGACCTTGGATTTGGAGATCACAAACTGCAACAAATGAATGACTTGGGAACATCCCATCTTGCGTTATCTGCTGCTTCTTGCTGCCTAAGTGGTGTGGAGCGACGTCTTTTATACATAAAAGGGTAACGGCAATGCTGGTATTATAATGTCATAACTTGTGGTTGGATTGAGGTTATTTTAGAGTTAGGGTGGTATTTTTGATTTTATTATAAAAGCGAATCTCCAGAGGTGGGGCCAGGAAATTAATTTAAGAGGGCCATGATCAATTATGCATAACATGAAATAACAAACAAAATTTAACTAACATAAAAGATGAATTATGTAAAACAAATTTGATATATAATCAATAACTTAATCTAATTGTTTTTAAAAGATAACTTCATATAATATAAATTATTTAATTTTATAAAACAACCCGTCAACCTTAATTTTCTTATACAAATATTGTTGTGAAATAAAGAAACTAACGAGATTATTAATATATTATGCAAATAAAAAATTATTTAAACAAATGTATCATTCAAATAATAATTAAAAAAAAAGCCAAATTACACCATCAACAAAGTCCAACCAAATAAGCTATGATTGAATTCAAATTCCACGAGCTGTTGTGAGTATGTATCTGATAACTACATATAAATATACTTCTTTTTTGTTTAATTTTTTTAGCTTTAATTAGAAAATTGAAGCTTCCAGTTTTTATTTTCCTGCTATGATTTTTATGTGTTGTGGGTTGACTCCATGTGGCCATATATGAATAAATAGTATATTTTAATCTTGTTATCATCTAAACATTTAGAAGGCTAGTTCTTACCTGCCATAAGTTCAATAGCATTTGGATACACACATTTTGCACATGGTGGATTCTAAAATTGCTCCATTAAGATAGTGCATAAAGTTTGGAATATCTTGGTTTCATAATCTATAACAGCTTCTTTTTTTATGGATCATATACAATTATCACTGTTTATGTTGATAGTGAATTTGGAGCAAAAATTATGCCCCCTAAAAGAATTTTGAAGATGCTTCAGAATTCCTTGATCATCCAACCCAAAATGTTCGTGCATCCTTTAAAGGTTTGACTTTGAACTTTATTGTTGGATCGGTAAAGATCATGTAAATATAATTTCATATGAGAAAATGAGAGATACGACGATATACTAAATTGATATATAAATATGTAACAAAAATACACATTAATGTGGGGGAGGCCATGGCCTATATAGGCCTCCCCCACCCTCTGCCCTTGAGTATCCTTTGAAAGTCACAATGCCTATTTATATATTAATATAAATAATAAAATGTAGATTAATATATACATCATACTTATACTGTAGACAATTATATAAATAAAAAAGCCTAGGTCAATATTACCAAGGCCGGTCAACCCACCCTAACCCTAACACATAATTGTACACCGATTGTGTGATGAATTGAAAGAAATGATGGGCAAGGCCAACTCATTGTTTGTATCAATCTAAGTATCTAACTCATCTGATAGATGGACTATATATCCCTCGACATCAACTAAGATGCTTAGATTATTAACTAAACTTAAAGTCAGTAACATGTAATAGTAACCTTTCCCGTTCTTTACCTCAATTCACGTGCCAGTGAGGGGATACACCATACTTCAACCTTGAGCCTTCTATTACTGGGGTGAGGTCAACCTTGGTGAAGTCTGGTTACCCTACCTTTTTTTTTATACTGACAAATATATATATATATATATATATATATATATGAGTACAAGATGTGTAAGTCTATATATAGTATCCCAGTTAGTACAAAAAGTCTTCACCATCAAGCGATCAGAATATATGAGTCCAATAAATTCCAGCAGCTGTCGACAAAAGGCCTGGAAAACAGGAAAATATTCATATCAAATAATGCCATTGTTTAAAATGTAAGTACTTATTAAATTTTTGTTTATATCTTTAAAATATTTGGAATAAGTATCAAGAAAGAACATCCATACTTATATTAGAAAGTAATAGGGCCATGACAATTCTAGGCGCCTATTCTATTTTATTGAATGCAAATAACAATGTGAGTGAAAATTTGGGATTGTGATGTATTTTGCTTGCACTCCAAACACATGTTAAGAAAATTTCATAAATATCATACCATGGTAAATAACTATTAACTTTGGGGTGGCAAACATCATTATGTTTAAAATTATTAAGTGGTTGCCTTACAAAGAAAACATAGCCCAAACATTCCATTTTGATGGTGCAAAAAATTGTATTTTTCAAGATTAGCAAAATGTTTTTCTTTCTTCAGTAAAAACAAAGCACACTTTAAATATTCAAGATGATTTGCTTGTGTTTTGCTATGTATCAAGAAGTCGTCAATGTTGTCAACTACAAGCCTTTGAATTTCTTTTGTTTCTAGCTTGAGGGGTGACTTGAAGTTTACCCAAAAGAAACTCAAAGATAGTACGTAAAGAAAAAGATGGAAGAGACTTGTGTTGCCATATTTTGTGAATATGTTTAAAGTATGCAAGTGAACACAGTCTTACAAGTAATAAAGTGTGAATAAAGATCGTTCCCACGAGGATTTAAATGAGTTGAATACAAATTCTACTTTTAACTTTTCTAGATAGCTTAATAAAAAAAAGGATTGTTTGTTAACAATAGAGTAAAAGATAGTAAATCAATCTCGAGCAGTAACTGTAGATTGCAAAGTAGTAAAGCAATAAAATATGGTTTTCAAATTAGATGGGTAACAGCTAGGAAAATTAATCATTTGTAATTTTAACTGCAGTGTAACTTATGCTTCAGAATGCTACATCATTTAGTACAGGAAATAAATTTTGTTTTCCAACAATAAACTGAGTTTCATTAAATGCTTCTTATTCCTAAGTTCAAATTAAATTCACTCAGATAAGGCTAAGCACGTCCAGCTATTTAAAGTCTTGAAGGCTATTCCTAGCTCATTCAACAGTAATTAATTTTCCAATTAATTACATTAACTTTATCCTTTAAACAAATCCACTAACTAAGCTTTTCCAAACTTAGCTAGCTAGTATTTAAATTCAATTGATCAAGCTAAACCAAAATAGCATTCACGCAGAATAAAGGAAAATGTGTAACATTCATTTGCATAAATCACTCTTAAGTATCAATTACAAAATCATAGCATCCTAGCTAAAGGGATTTAGCTCATAATGAGCATCATGGCAAAACAAATCAATAAAATGGAAAATGAAGGCATAATTGCGTAAAATGAATTACAGAGAAGACAAGGAGGAGAAATGGAGGCTGCTGTACCCTGTACCAGCTGCACCTAAAAGGAGCCTACTTTACACTATTTGTACTAGTGCTCCCCAACTAGGGTTTTTACATTCTCTCTCATACCTCACTTTTTGGGCTTTACATAAGTTCAAACTTAAAATATTCTTTGGCTCAATTCCCAAGTACACTCAGCTGAGGGTTGCATTTCTCTTTCCTCATTGTGGGACGCGCTGCAGGTTCTTTGTCTTGTAGTGAAGGTGTGCTGAGCTATCAATTCTTTTGTCTTGTAGTGATTTTGTCTTCAGAAGCTACAACATTCCATAGCATTCCGGGGCAACTCCTCACACCTGAATATCAGATTTTCCCGCTCAACACTTCAAACATCTTTTCAGTTATATAATTCTAAAATTTATCCTTCTTTTCAGCAATTAAACACTTTCGATCAGCACAGTGACTCAATTCTTATTGGAACTCTCTTTCATTTTACCAAATTTCTCATAACAAACACAATGATTTAGTTATAAAGATAGTAAGAACTCTCATTTCTAAGAGTTATCACACCCCCAAACTTGAATCGTTGCTTGTCCTCAAGTAATGATGCTTGATAAGCAAAACCATAATGTGAATACAATCAAAACAGCATTCTGCAACTCCCATGGCAGTCCTCAGATACATATTTTTCAAAAGCATGTTCAACACAAATTATTCCTTCCCAATCACCTTCTTAAGTGTGTGTGCGACTTCCCTTTACTCTTAATTTAACTTTGTCAAGATAACTCCAGCCAAATCAACTCTCAACATAGTCTTAGGTGCATTTTCCTTTTATCCTTTGGACACAAGGATGAGGGTGTACCAGATTGTCTTCCTAAGAAAGAGGGGTTTTAACACACTTGAGGATTTGTCACTTCACCTTTTTCACCCCACTTTATGATTTTGTCTGTGTATCACTCAATCATCATTCAAATGCAACTCTGTCATTGGCTTGACTAATTTCTATCAATCAAAAGCACATACACGTGACTGCACACAGCAAGAGGGCTTGTTTAGGTGTAAAGGGGCTAAGGTTCAGGTGTGGTATAATTTGGATAGTAGCTAAACTAGGTGGAGTTTAAGATCTCTTGTCCATATCACCCCCCCAAACTTAGGCATTTATATATTTCTAGCCATATTTCTTGTGACAAGGAGGGGTACTTTCTTGATTTGATTTCTGATTTTGATTTTGATTTTTTTTAAAGGAAGGAAAGGCCACTTGAGTGTAAACACACTTTACAGTTTTTTCTGCAGTTCTTCAGATTTCACATTGTTCATTTGATGTGCCTGTTTCCTTCCTCCTTTGGTTGCATAGGTATCCCCCCAAACTTATACCGATGGTCGTCCTCAACCATTTTGGTAAGGGTCCACATTTACAGAATAACTTGATAACATTCCTAAACTCCACCTAACAGGTTATTACATTGTTTTTCAGGGAAATTGGGCTTGTAATGTGGCTTAATACAAACAAGAAGATCTTAGGCTTAAAAGGGTTCACAAAGGGTAATATTGTAGGGTTGGCCTTTTAAGTCTTAGTAGGTAAAACAGCAAAAGTGCCTCAAGCCAATTTGTGTGCATCAGTGATATGTACAATCAATCACAGAAATAAGGCAAGTTCTGCAGAGAAAACACATGAATGAAATGCATAATGAAAGAAACTTATGAAGCCCCAAAGCTCACAGGATTGATGCTGTAGAGTGTTACAACATCACATTTAGTCTCACACCCCCCAAACTTAGGTTCAAATCTAATGTAAAGCTCACCCTCTCTTCCTTGGACAAGGGCCATTGCAACCCAATTCCCCAATTGATTGGTAACTTTGTATGCAATCCTTCTTTTAGGCCCATTTTAAATTAGGGAATAAGTGGTGAGAAGGGATTAATCAAGGGTAATAATGTATTGCACAAGCATTAAAGCACACAAAAACAGACTATCCTCATCAGATACACATGGAATGCAAACACATTTCATTCATTCATTCACATTTTTTTTTCCAAAAAGGCCCCCAACTGCATCATTAATCATTAATCAGTTTGACACAGTGGGGGCAAGACAAGACCACATTCACAGTAAAATTAAAAACAAACAGACAACCCTATTCCACTACAACCATTATCAAAACAGAAATTTAAACTATTGAGAGAAAGGAAGAATCCTGGTCATCTGATGTTGTAGCATGCTGCAGCACCTTGGGTGTTATTTTCTGCTCAAGGCTGTGCCAATCTAGAACTGCTCCTCCTGTTACCACCATTGGTCATTTGCTTCATAGTAGGCTTGCTTGTTGCTGGTACTTCTTTGGTAATTTCCACTTCAGCACTGGGTTCCTTGTCAGCTTCAGCATCCTCCCCTCCACCAGTTTTGGCTTGAGCCTTAGCAGTCTTGAGTTTTCCAAATCTGTTCAAAATGAGCAAGTCGTCCTCAGAATCCTCACTAGATTCAGCATTAGCCTTTTCAGCCTCTCTTTCAGCTTTTGTCGTCCTGATCATACGAGGAGCAGTGTGCTTGATTCTTCCTTTCTTGGGTGGATGGGGTGCTTCTGTTTCATCCTCAACCATATTCTCCTTGCCTCTCTTGGAGCCACTTGGTTGTGCTGGTGGTGGTATGGGATCCCTATGTGGTGCTGGTGGTGTCCACTCAGCTGATTTCGTTGTTATTCACAGAATGCTCACTCAAATTGGGGTTGGCAGGGGTGTTGTCAGGTTGGTTTTTTTGGTGCAGGCTGCTTCTCGGGTTTAGGTTGCTTCTCAGGTTCTGGGGTAGAGTACTTAAAAGGTGCAAAAACAGCTTCAGGATACATGCAGATTGGGTTGATTTGTTGAAATTTGTTGAGTTCAAAAGTCCCGTGCTGCCACAGGTGTTGTTCCTTGAAGAATTCCCAGAAGAGCTGCTGCTGCTTCATATGATGTTGCAGCATCTTATAGCATAAATCAACTTTCTTCTCCAAACCTTCTGGGTGATCCTGCTGCCCAGAAGGTGGTTCTTGTGCAGCCACCTTTGAACTTGACCCCGCAAATCGTTTGATGGCTAGGAAATCTACATCTACTTTGTTTGCAATGACCTCCTCTCCTGGCCGCGCCTTTACTCCACTTCTCAAGCACAAGGAAGTGATCAATGAGGGGAAGAACAAAAGTCCTTTTGGCTTTAAAGCACGGGAAATGATTTCTTTCTCGACTAGCTTGCTCAAATTGATCTTCTTCCCCTTGAGGATGCAGTAAAGGAGAATGAGCCTCACTTTATTCACTGTTTCCAAGTGAGCAGTGGGGAGTATCTTGTGCCTGATGATGTGATACCAAACCTTGGCCAAGGGAGTGAGTCCAGGCCTTGCGATCTTCCAGTTATCATCTTGCTTGATCCATTCAGCACCCTCTACTGTGACTTCCCTCATCATGTCATTTAGGGTAGTTTCTTTGATTCCTGCCAGCTCAGTGTTGTACTCATCTTCAACCTCAAACTCCCAGCGTCTATTTAGAGTGGGAGCAGAGAACGAGACCTTGGACCCCCTCACCATGACATGCTTCTGTTGGGGTGAGGTGAGGTTTGAATAGAACTCCCTCATAAATGGAGCTATGGGGTCCCTGGGGTGAGCAACAAATTTCTTCCATTGGAGGGTATCAATCACCTTGGCTACCTCCCCAGTGAGACCGTAGTTGTCATCATCGAGGAGGAAGAAGCCTTGTTTCCAAATGGAACCTCCTTTTGACAACCTCTGTTTCATATTTCAACTGGCTTTCCTCATCAACAAACGTGTTGTTGGGGGTTTTCAGAGGATTCAGAGGTAGGGACAGTGGTCTTGGTTTTCTTGATTTGGATTTTGGTCTTTTTCACGTTGAAAGGTTGTGGTGGGGTTTCAGGTGAAAGGGACATATGAGAGCAGAATAGGGTTCGGGTGGTAGGGACGAATGAGGGGAAATGGGTATGGCAGAGTTGCTTTAATAGAGGGGAGAAGGTTGAGGTGAAAGGTCATTGGCAAACGTGAGTGGTGGAGGCAAGGGTGGTTATTAATGGGTGGTTTTGGGCAACTTCATTCCCCACATTTTCTTTTAATTCCTCCCCCTAAAACCCTTCAGATTTTGAGTTCAAAATTCAAATTAATTCAAGCCTAGCCCTTTTAGTACGTGATGTACAAGTCAACACCACTCAGAGCTCTGCCAAATAGGCTTGACTTAACCACATTGACCCACCTTGTAGCACAACCTTTGGGCTAAAATTGCTTCAGTCTGCACTCACATGTTAGCAGCATTTATTTATTATAAAATAACACTAACTAAACTAATCAAAATTAAATAAAACTAATTAAATGAAATTAAATGATAAAACAAAGGATATAAAGCTGGACTGCCTCCCAACAACGCTTGGTTTAATGTCCTCAGCCCGACTCCACACTTTTGACTAAGGGTCTGCAAGATGGATGGTGGCCTTCATTCTAGAACAAGGCTCACCTCAATATTGCTTCACCCTTTGGCCATTGAGTTTGAACTCCCTTCCAGAGCTTTCGTCAAGCAATTCCACAGCTCCATGGGGGTAGACCTTAATTAATTTAAATGGTCCAGACCACCTTGACTTCAATTTCCCAGGGAATAGTTTTAATCTGGAGTTGAACAAGAGCACTTGCATGCCTTCAACTAGTTCCATGGGTTGGATTTTCTGATCATGCCATGCCTTGACCTTGCTCTTGTATGCTTCACCATTTTCATAACAAAGAGCCTAAACTCTTCAAGTTCATTCAGCTTCATCAGTCTTGCTTCTCCAGCTGCTTGTGCATCAAAATTCAACTTCTTAATGGCCCAGAATGCCTTGTGTTTCAACTCTATTGGTAAATGGCAAACCTTGCCATAAAACAATCTGTAAGGAGACATACCAATTGGAGTTTTAAAAGCAATTCTGTAGGCCCATAGAGCATCATCTAAATGTAAGGACCAATCATTCCTTGAAGGATTCACCATTTTTTCAAGGATCCTTTTGATCTCTCTGTTGGAGACTTTAGCTTGACCACTGGTTTGAGGGTGATAGGCAGTAGCTACCTTATGCTTTACTCCATATTTTTTAAGTAAATTGTTAAACAAATTGTTGCAAAAATGAGAGCCTTCATCACTGATTATGGCTCTAGTAGCGCCAAAGGGTAAAGATGTTCCTATGCAAGAACTTGGTGATTACTCTGGCATCATTAGAGGCCAAAGCTAATGCTTCTACCCACTTGGAGACATAATCCACTGCCACTAGGATGTAGGCATTTCCATAAGAGACATGAAAGGGGTCCATGAAATCTATTCCCCACACATCAAATAATTAAATCTCCAAAATAGTGTTGAGTGGCATTTCTTGTCTATTAGAAATATTTCCCACCCTTTGACATCTGTCACAGTTCTTGGCATACTCTTGTTCATCTCTGAACAAAATGGGCAAAAAATACCCTGATTGCAGGACCTTTGCAGTAGTTTTGTTCCCTCCAAAGTGACCTCCATAAGGGGTAGCATGGCAATCACTCAGAATATCTTTCATTTCTTCTTCAGCAGCACATCTCCTCATGATCTGGTCTTGGCATCTTTTGTACAAGAAGGGTTCATCCCAGTAAAAATGTTTAGCTTGATGCAGAAATCTCATTTTCTGTTGAGAATTCATTTCCACTGGAATTACCCCACTGACCAAAAAATTCACCATGTCAGCATACCAGGGTGCTGCAGCATCTTCTATCATCAGCAGGTGTTCATAAGGAAAATTTTCTTTGATTTCTCTTTGAGGCTTGGCTTCTACTCCTTCAACAATTCTGGAGAGATGATCAGCTACTTGATTCTTAATACCTTTCTTGTCCTTAATCTCCAAATCAAATTCTTGGAGCAACAAGATCCATCTAATCAACCTTGGCTTTGTATCCTTCTTATCAATGAGGTGCTTGATAACTGCATGATCAGTGTACACCACAACCTTGGTACCTACTAGATAAGGTCTGAATTTGTCAAAAGCAAACACAACTAACCAAAAGCTCTTTTTCTGTAGTGGTGTAGTTGACTTGAGCATCAATAAGGGTTTTGCTGGCACAGTAGATAGTGTGGAAGATTTTGTTGTGCCTTTGACCTAGCACAGCTCCCACTGCAAAATCACTTGCATCACACATCAATTCAAATGGTTTTTCCCAATCTTGGGCTACTATAACTGGTGCAGTGATTAGAGCTTTCTTCATAGTTTCAAAAGCTGATAAGCATTCAGCTATGAAGTCAAATGCAATATCATACTCCAGTAATTTACACAGTGGCTTGGATATCTTGGAGAAATCTTTGATGAATCTTCTATAGAAACCAACATGGCCTACGAAACTTCTGATGCCTTTAACAGAATTAGGTGGAGGAAGTTTTTCAACTACCACAATTTTTGCCTTATCCACCTCTAATCCTTTCTTTGACACTTTATGGCCTAGTACAATGCCTTCCTTGACCATGAAATGACATTACTCCAAATTCAAAACTAAGTTGGTCGCTTCATATCTGTCCAGCACCCGCTCTAGGGTGTCTAAGCATCCCATGAATGAGTCCCCAAATACTGAAAAGTCGTCCATGAAAATCTCCATAGTTTTCTTAATGAAATCAGAAAAAATGGCCATCATGCATCTCTGGAAAGTTGCTGGAGCATTGCAAAGCCCAAAAGGCATTCTCCTGAAAGCAAATGTACCATATGGACATGTGAAGGTGGTCTTCTGCTGATCTTCTGGTGCCACTGCTATCTGATCGTAGCCTGAATAACCATCTAGAATGCAATAAAATTCTCTACCAGACAACCTATCAAGCATCTGATCAATGAATGGTAGTGGAAAGTGATCCTTTCTTGTGGCTTTGTTCAGCTTTCTGTAGTCCATGCATATTCTCCACCCTGTGACTGTTCTTGTAGGAATAAGTTCATTCTTCTCATTCTTGACCACAGTGACTCTACCTTTCTTTGGGACACGCTGCACAGGGCTAACCCATACACTATCTGAGATGGGATAAACGATTCCTGCATCAAGTCATTTGATAATTTTTCTTCGCCACTTCTTTCATTATTGGGTTTAGTCGTCTCTGACCTTCAATGCTATTCTTGGCATTTTCTTCTAAGAGAATTCTGTGCATGCAAAGACTAGGACTGATTCCTCTAATATCTACCATTTACCATCTAATAGCCTTCGTGTTCTTCTTCAAAACTGAAATGAGACTATCTACCTGATCAGAAGTGAGGAAAGAAGATATAATGATGGGAAGGGTTTCCTATTCTCCTAGATAAGCATATTTCAGATGAGTAGGCAGCTGCTTCAATTCAAGAGTGGGAGGTCTTTCAATGGAGGGAACATTCTCTTTGAAGGTATCATCAGTCAACTCCAGGGACTCATATCTTCTGATCCAAGATCTGTGTGCCATTTTCTCTTCAGCTAGAATCTTCAGCTCCTCATTCCCAGAATCAGTTTCATCGTGAATTCCAGATTCTGTTTCTAAACATTGCCTTGATGTTAGAAGTTACTCTTGCATAAGGGATTCAATACCAGTAATAGCAGAACAGCTCTCCATCTCTTCATCAGGATATTGCAAAGAATTAAAGACATTAAAAGTAACTTGCTGATCATTAACCCTCATAGTGAGATCTCCTTTTTGGACATCTATCAATGTTCTTCCTGCTGCAAGAAAGGGTCTTCCAAGGATGACGGGAACTTCCTTGTCAGCTTCAAAATCAAGAATAATGAAATCAACTGGAAAAACAAACTTGTCCACCCTGATTAACACATCATCAATATTTCCTTTAGGGTAGGCAATGGATCTATCAGCCAATTGCAGAGTTACTATAGTTGGTCTTGCTTCACCAATTCCCAATTGCCTGAAAATAGACATTGGCATCAAATTGATACCGGCTCCAAGGTCACACAAAGCCTTTCCACAATAAGTATTCCCTATGGAACAAGGAATTGTGAAACTGCCTGGGTCCTTCACTTTCTGAGGTACCTTGTTTTGCAGTATTAAACTGCATTCGTTTGTCATAGTCACTGTTTCAAATTCTCCCAACCTCTTCTTCTTTGTGATAATGTCCTTCATGAACTTGGTGTAATTAGGCATTTGTTGCAGGGCTTCCACCGGAGGTATGTTAATGTGCAATTGCTTCAGAATTTCCAAAAATTTGTTGAATTGCTTCTCTTTAGCTGCCTTCTTCAACCTTTGTGGAAAAGGAGGATGAGGCCTCTCTGGAATCATCTTAGGTTCAATCCACTTAGGAGTGACTTGCACCGTATCTTCAGGCAGTAGAACCGAGTCAAGCTTAGACTTTTCTGTTTCAGCTGGTTCAGTTGTCTTTGTTCTCTGCTGCTTAGATGCTACATCATCCTGTAGCTCTTTTCCACTTCTTAAGTTTATGACTTTAACCTGCTTCTTCCCTTTATCATTTGAGGATGATGGAGACTGTGGATGCATGTAAGGTACCAGAATTAGTTAATGCAGTTGCCAACTGACCTACTTGATTCTCCAAGTTTCTTACAGTAGCTCCTTGATTTTGAATTTGAGCCTTAGTTTCAGTCATGAAAGCTTTCAACATTGCTTTTAAAGATGAGTCTTTTGCAGGGGCTTGGTTCTGCTACTGCTGGCTATTCTGTCCCTGTTGTTGGTATTGTTGTGGGGTGTTTCCAGTTGAGGAATTCAATGTATTGCTGTAATTCCCGTAGTTGAAATTCGGGTGTTGCTTTCCAACCAGGATTGTAAATGTTGAAATATGCATTGTTCCCTTTATTCCCCACATAATTGCGTAAAACGAATTACAGAGAAGACAAGGAGGAGAAATGGAGGCTGTTGTACCCTGTACCAGCTGACACCTAAAATGATATTACACTATTTGTACTAGTGCTCCTCAACTAGGGTTTTTACATTCTCTCTCATACCTCACTTTTTGGGCTTTACATAAGTTCAAACTTTAAAATATTCTTTGGCCCAATTCCCAAGTACACTCAGCTGAGGATTGCATTTCTCTTTCCTCATTGTGGGACGCACTGCAGGCTCTTTATCTTGTAGTGAAGGTATGCTGAGCTGGCAATTCTTTTGTCTTGTAGTGATTCTGTCTTCAGAAGCTGCAGCATTCCATAGCATTCCATGGCAGCTCCTCTCACCTGAATATCAGATTTTCCTGCTCAATACTTCAAACATCTTTTCAGTTATATAGTTCCAAAATTTACCCTTCTTTTTAGCAATTAAACACTTTCAGCACAATGACTCAATTCTTATTGGAACTCTATTTCATTTTACCAAATTACTCATAAAAAACACAATGATTTAGTTAAAAAGATTGTAATACTCTCATTTCTAAGAGTTATCAACTTGGTACAAAAAAATTTGGAGTAAAATAAATACAACGGATGGTTTTCCAAAAGTATTTTCTTTACTTCTTTTTCTTTTAAAACTATGCATTCTTTGCCATCTTGTTCTTTAACCTTATCGTTTTCACAAAAGTGTTGCTCACTTGTGCCAATAGCTTTTTCCATATTCTTTTGTGGCACATTGTTTTATTTTTCATTTATTTCTTAATATTCTTTTTCACTATTGGATTTTCTCTAAAAGCTCCCTTTTCTCTCTCATTTTCTTTTGATCCTCACCAATTTCTTTTAGGAGAGAGGGCTACAAGAGTAGTCTTTTTGTTGTGGTGCATGAAGGTAAATCTATTGGAAAGGCCATCATGTATCACTTTCCTTTCAAATTTCCATGGCCTTCCTAACAACACATGCCCCACCTCCGTTGATACCACATCACACAATACTTCATCTTGATAAGAGCCAATGGCAAAACTCAACAATACTTGTTAGTTCAGCAAGATTTTACTTTTTTCACTTAGACATTGCAACTTGTATGGCCAAGGGTGTGGATTGGTTTTGAGACCAAGTTTGGTCACCAATCTTTGACTAGTTACATTGGTGCAACTTGCTCCATCTATGATTAATGCACATAACTTGCCATGCACCATGCTCCATGCACCTAGTATGAAAAATATTTTCTTTGGCTCTCATCCTCTTCTTTTACCTTGACTCCTAAGAGTCTTCTCACCATCAATAGGTCTCCTTCAAGTGGGATGATTTCATCTTCACCACTCTCAATTGAGACTCACTTGAAGAGGCACATATGACCTCTATTTCATCATTAGTTCTAGAGATCATTGTTCTTTTATTAGGACATTGAGATGCTATATGTCCCTTACCTAAACATTTGAATCATTTAATATCTTTAGATGTATTTGAAGAAGGGGTAGAAGCGAAAGGTATAGAGTTAGGAAATGTGGCCTTTGATCCACTTTTACCAAAAACTTCAAGTTGTTTTGATGAGTCACCCTCCTTCTTGGAATTGTCTTTCCAAGATGAATTGTTGTTGTTCAAGAAAGGTCTCTTGAAGGACTTATTTCTCTTCACTTGTGCTTCAATCTTGATTGCATGATACACCAAGTCTTCCAATTCTACATAGTTGTAAAGTTCTACTACATCTTGGATTTTTTGGTTGAGTCCTCCCAAGAACCTAAACATAGTTGCATCTCTATCTTCCTCTATGTTTGCCCTAATCAATATGACATCCAACTCTTTGTAGTATTCTTCTGCACTCATACTTCCTTGCCTCAACCTTTGAATCCTATGGTGTAGGTCTCTAGTGTAGCTTAAGGCACATAGCTTTTTCTCAAAACCCTCTTCATCTCTCTCCAAGTACTAATTTGTTCCTCATCATTCCTTCTTCTTTCCTTACATAATTGATCCTACCAAATTAAAGCATAATCATGAAATTTTAGACTTGCTACCGTTACTTTCTTCTCATCACTATAATTGTAGCAAGAAAAGATGTGCTCCAATTTAGTCTCCCATTCTAGGTATGCATCCGGATCACTCTTCCCCTTGAAGCTAGGGATCTTCACCTTCACATTGTGTAACTTGTCATCCTACTCATTCCTTCTTCCTCTATTCTCATGTCTAGGTCTCCATCTATCAAACCTTCTTGGCCTATCCTCATTGTCTTCCAAATTGAAGGAACCTTTATGTGAGTTATCATGCCTTAATCCTTCTTTGTTCTCAAGCACTTCTAATCTTTCAAACACTCTTTCTATGTTCCTTGTAATTCTATCCAACTTCCTATTCAAATTCCTTGTCCTTGGTGATGATGGAGGAGAATCTTCATAGTCATGCTCATGTTGTGAACTCATATTGCAATTACAAATTGACAATTACAATAAAAATTCAAAAAAATAAAAAATTACACAAATCAAATGAAGATTACATCAATAAGAACAATTACACCACAAAAATCCAAAGAATTAATTACAAACCAACAAGGAACAAATACACTTAAAGATCAAATGAAAGAAAAGAATTACAAGTAAAAATTAATTTTACAAGGACCTCACCACTCACTCACCATTCACTCAATGATTGCCACTCATGTATATCACTCAAGTAGACTTTTACAAGATGTTTTCACCTTGTCTCTTTCCACTTAAGAGTTTCCTCTTCAAGGGATCTACAAGTTGAAACAAGATTCTCAATGATTAGTCTTCAATAAACAAGTGACAAATCAACCAATGACAATCAATCCAAAAGAGGTCAAGAATTTGGAAAACAACTAATACAAAAATAATGGAGTTTAAAAGACAAGAAAGAAAAGGTTAAAGAAGAATTGCACACTTTAATTAGATGTGAAGAAGACAAGTTGGAAGAGATCAACAATGTTCAATTCAAATTTAATCAAAGTGTTTTGTGAACACTTAATGAATTGTGATACACCAATATATGAAGGATGTATACAAAATCATGAATGTGAAAGTAGTGGCAAGTCTTTTACCTTTGCTAGAATTTTCCACAATTTGCATATTTACCCCAAAACTTTGTATATTTATGGTTTTGGCCACATTTTTCTTTTTACACCAGATTTTTTTTTAAAATTTCAGCCACTTGATTTTTAATAATTACTATTTCACATCAATTACATTGAAATTTCAAATTTAAACTTAGATCCTTCAATTATAAACAAAATAGATGAATACTGGTGTAATACTTGGAAATATGATCAATTCAAGTAGTGTAAAATAATTTCCAAGTAATGAAGCACATCTCAAGTAATTAGAGACCTAAATATTTCATTCAAGTGGATGATAAAAACATCAATTCCACAAATTGAATTTCATTAAGATCTATTAGGTTCTAATAATATGAAATCATTGAAGCACTTTTGATTAAAATTTGATCAATCTTACTATTGGGAATTGAAAATTGAATTTGTATTTTGATTTTGTTTTAATTCACAAAGTAAGGAAAATAGATCTATGCTTGAATTTTCAAGAAGCAACCAAAATCACATGTGATCAATTAACACATGCAAGAATGGTGCCTAGAATTAGAAGTGAAAAAGTGGAGGAAAAAAATTTTCACCAAAATTCAAGCAAGATCAATTCAAACACATTTCAAATTCTAGATCCATGATCACAATTGGATTCAAATTACTTTTCATCATCCAATTCTTGTGATTAATGGAGCCAACTAACACATGATTTTCATCATGAAAATGGCTCCAACTCAAATATCATCGTAGAATTTGAAAATTTTGATAAAAAATTCAAAACAATTGAAGATCAAAGTTCTAGCTCATGATACCACATGATGTGATCTAGGATTGATCACTTAGCATTTTAGGATCTACTTTAATCAAATTGTTTTAATATTTTAGATCAAACACAATTCAAGAACACAATTGACACGAACTTGATCTAGTGAAGAATCAAGAGGAAAATGAAAAGGAGTAGAAGAGAAGATAATTGATATGAATAGAAATTAAGAACATGAAAGAAAATCTAAGCTATGAAAGGGTAAATTGTGTAACACCTCAACTTGGTTACATCACATATAATAGTTATACGTGTCTAACTATTATATGTGTATCATAATAAACAAACCTCATCATTTCAATAAAACATGATTTTTGAAAACTTAATAAAATCTCTTCAAACCAGATTGTTTCTTACAATAAATTACATTTTTACATCAAAATAATAAAATACATAACTTAACAACTTTGACATCTTCACTTTCTCACGTTCATCCTTGCTAAAACATGCATCCACATCTGGTTGCACTACTAACGTGAGACCATGTCTCAATGAGGAACTACAATCATTTAATAAAATAGCAGTACAACCAGCCGGAGGAACTCTGGAAAATCCCCTCAAGCTAACATCAATACTATAACCATGAAAAATATATACTCTATAATAAAATTACTTGTATGCTTTTACCTCAAACCTTATCATAAAGTACTTTATACCTTTACATCAAACTTTGTCATAAAATACTTTTTATGCTTTCACATCAACCTTATGTTCTAATAAAGCACCTTATCATAGGAAACATCATAAATATCATTATAACATCATAGGCTTTAATTAATAGAACATCATCTCCTACGAAACATCATGAATATCGTGATAACATCATCACATATGCATCAACATGAATAACCTTATAATCTCATCACATAGGGAATGTATCCTCGACCTCTTTGGTATGTGAGCTCACTACCTGACAGGGCATCCCACTGCCTTACCTCAATGCAAATGCCATGAAAATGACCGTCAACACAATAAGCACATTCCCTTAACTTAACATTCATAAATAACTTCATAATAACATCATATAGCTTCTAATGACCTTCAACATTATAATAATTTTATAGAACATCAACTTATATATTATCTTCAAACATTTCATGAAAAGCAAATTATTTATAAATCATATAGCATTTATAAAGCATAATAACTTTAACATTTTCAACATACAAATCCTTTCTTTTAAGAAATCATTCACCAAAACATCATTTTGGACATTTTCTTCATATTCATCAACATTTAACAAAACCCATGGTTCATGCATTTCATCAAACACCTAGGGTGCTGTCACTTTTCTCACAAGAAGAAGTAACTTCAAAAAGCCTAAATACTCATGAAACTTTCTCTTATAATGTTCCCTTCTTACAACTTATCTAATAATCAACAATATAAAGATGGGTTTGGTTATCTTGGGTTCCTTAAATCAACATATCCCTTGCAAATAAGCCCTATGCATGTATAAATCTTCAAGGACATCAATAATCTAACATCCTGAAGCATAAAATCCTTCAAATTTACCCTAAAGCCTTCATACATACATTTTCTAGTATAAACAACTTATTAAAGCTTAGAGGGGTTTAAAGATTGTAATTCCTCACCTCACTTGGAGATCTTAAATCCTTGTACCTCTTGCTCCTCCTCATCTTCTTCTTCTCTTCCTCATCTTCTTGATCTTCAACCTCCAAGTAGCTTAATCTTCCTCCAATCCTTGTTATCTTCTTGATTTCCTTGAATTTCCTTCATTTCCAAGCATTTCTCTCTATATTCTCTCTCTCTAGAATACGATTTCCAAACCCTAGAAGACCATTTTGTGTTTCTGGTTCGAACAAGGTATTTATAGAAGTTCTGCTGTCATAATCGATTATTGAATAGGATAATCAATTATTTTACAGCATATAATTGATTATGGAAACTCAATAATCTATTATTTGAGTTCATTTCCTGTTCTTTCAGTTCCAACGAGCTCATAATCGATTATGTAATCGATTATATACATTCTGGACTCATAATCGATTATATAATCAATTATATACATTCTGGACTCTAGGTTCTCAAACTAAGGAGCTTCTAATCGCTTATGAGGGTCTCTATAATCGATTAATTGCTATCTGTTTGTCATTTCGCTATTCCAGAGGACCAACAATCGATTATACTTAGAACATAATCGATTATAACACTCAAAAACCAACTTTTTACTTGTTTTAACCATCTCTAATCAATTCTAATCCTCCAAAACATCGATATGATATAAACTTAGACTTAGATAAAGGTCTTCAAAACATCGGGATGTTTAAAATTGCAATGAAGTAAAGAACAAGAATTAAAGAACAAGAAAACAAAAAAGGAAGAAGATGAGAAGATGAAGAAGGCACCACTATTCAATTCTTGGAGAAGAGATTGAATTGATAAGCCATTGAAGATTCACCACTTGAATAAGGATATTCAAGATAAGAATCAATTGCTTCAACTCATGAACCAAGAAGAAGAGAACTCTCTCTCTCAACTCAGCTCTCAAGTATGAGAAGTTTGCAAATGAATTCAAAGTTGTGAAATGAGTTATTTCAAGTCTATTTATAGATGAGGGCATGAAGCTCCTCATCCTCTAGTTGGATTTTGTGCCTCCCTCATGCTAATTCCCAAGTGTTGGTCTCTCTTGGCCCAATGTAGGCTTCCTATGTTGGGCCTATTGGTGCAAGAGGCCCAATTCATCCTAAGCACAAAGAAAAAGCCTAAAAGCCTAAACTACCCTAAGTGCTTTTTGGATATGCACTTTTACTATAAAAGTTCTAGTCTATACATAGGTCCTAATCCCTACCTTTATTACATGAACTCTACTCTATACAAAGGTCCTAGTCCCTATTCCTAACTAGGTGGTCAATGGCTCAATGCATAAGTGATTGACCACCACCTTGTTGATTGTGTCTTGGACTCTTCTTAGCCTTGCCCTTGTCATGGGTCCATGCAAGTCTTCAATGCTTGGTCATTGGCTTTGTGTGTCCATGCTCACATCAACTAATGTGTATTAAGTGTGTAGATCATAAAGTAAGAGTATTATGGCAAAACAACAAGTCTTACAGATGTGTGTGCGTTGCGATGTGTCTGAATTAAGACTCAGTATCTACAAACTAAGAACATGCGTCTGACCCTACAACTTGACTTCAAGTCCTTCGCTTCTCTTATATTCTACGATCAAGAATATTCCCTCACATTTTCAAATCAAGAAAATCGATTTTAGAAGCTCAAAGCATCAATTCATGTTTGAAATTCCTTTTATTGTAAAAGGTAAAGTGAACATTATTTAATCTCAGACCTATGTTGCACAAATAAGGAAAGTCGCGTTGTCCAAGTCTGAAAAGCAACAAACACTGCTCTGAATTAAGCTGCACTCTGATAAAGCAATGCCAACATATACGTCCAACTTGTCATGAAGCTCTCCAACAATCATAAACATTAAATGCAAATCCAGAATGACTCTTTTGCATTAATGGATGAATAACAAAAGCTTACTCATCTGAAGAACTCTCCACAACAGATTTATCACTGATGAGTATAAATAGAAGATTTTGAAGACTATTGAAGATAACCACCTGAACATATTCACTCAAGTATTCAATACTCCCTTTGCATTCAAAGCTTTCTAAAGTTCTTATTAAAACACTTCTCTACTCAATTATTTGTATTTATTTAGAATTATTTATTGCAGTCATACCTACCTTAAATACTTATTCACTCATTGAATGTGATTTGGTTGACTTGCAAAGTTGTAATCTGTGAAGCTACTGCTTCTTTCAACTCTTACCATTTGTAGAGCCTGAAGAGGCTTCCTGAAAGAATATTTGTTTGAGCCTGGAGAGGCTAGGTGTGCAAACAATACTTGTTAGTTGAGCCTGTGGAGGCTAGGAGTGCAAACGATACCTATCTGTAACCTGATCAGTTAGAGTGTTAATACTTGGTGAAACCAAGGACTAGACGTAGCCTAAGATTTGGGGTGAACCAGTATAAATCTTTGTGTCTCCTTTTCAATCTTATCTTTTTAGTTTGGTTTATATTGTTTTTGCTAACTGCGTTGAAAAGTGTAAAGTTTTCATATATCATGTTTTACATTAGACGCCTTGTAACATCACTGACTGCTTTATGGATTGATGACTATCCTCACAAACCAACACTGGTCTTTTCAGTGTGCTTTGTCCCCACTCACACTCTTCCTGGGAAAACTTCCCAAGAGGTCACCCATCCCAGAATTGCTCCAAGGCAAGCACGCTTAACTATGGAGTTCTTAAGTGATGGGTTCTAGAAAAGAAGATGCATCTTGTTGGTATAGGTAGTACCAATCAATTCATATAAGTCATCCTCAACTGCATAGTCCCATACCTACACAGACTCAAGATCCCTCTCATTCGGGTGTGTAATCAGCTCATTCATGTACCCTTCCGCTTAGAAGCCTGCCAGGAGCCGCTCCTTGTCCATGCCTTTTTGTACCAGCGACCACTCCCCGCCCTCGTCAGCATCGGGTGTCACATGCCCACCAGCTTCCGCTTGGTTCGTTCCTGAACAACACCGTACTAGGAGAGGTGCCACTCTGATACCATTTGTAACATCCTTGACTGCTTTGTGGATTGATGACTATCCTCACAAACCAACATGGGACTTTTCAGTGTGCTTTGTCCTCAATCACACACCTCCTGGGAAAACTTCCCAGGAGGTCACCCATCCCAGAATTGCTCCAAGGCAAGAACGCTTAACTATGGAGTTCTTAAGTGATGGGCTCCAAAAAAGAAGATGCATCTTGTTGGTATATGTATTACCAATCAATTCATATAAGTCATCCTCAACTGTATTGTCCTATACCTACACAGACTCAGGATCCCTCTCATTCGGGTGTATAATCAGTTCATTCATGTACCCCTCCGCTTAGAAGCCTGCTAGGAGCCGCTCCTTGTCCGTGCCTTCTTTCACCGACGACCACTCCCCACCCTCGTCAGCACCGGGTGTCACACCCCTCTATGTGTCTGAACTCTTGTTGTTAGAAAAACTTGTTATTTTCGAAAAGTTAACTAAAACACAATTCAAACCCCTTCTCGTGTTTTATATCTGTTCATTTCAAAGGAGTTCCATCAATTAAGCACATACCTTGGATCAACTCCTCGGACTCGGAGGCCTCAGCTCCACTAAGAGTAAATTCTCTTCCACTAGTCTTCAGTCAATTGGCTTGGGAATGCTGATTCCTGTTAGCACTATGCGGTTCTGACATTGCTCCACCACACTCTCGACTGATGTGGCCAGATTTGTCACACTTGAAGTAGATGACGTCAGTCTCCATGCACTGAGTGGTGAAATGATCCTGCCAGCACTTGTCGTGTCTGATGGGCCTAGGAGTAGAAGAATCCCAACTCCTAAACCTACCCGAAGAGAACTGTGGCTTCTTGCCACTCTACTTGAAGTCTCGGCTGACTGGAGCTAAACGGTGCTTTCTCTTGTCCTTCTGATCACTCTTCCTACTGGCCTGAGCATCGGAACTCTTATAGCTTGACACTCTAGATTTGTAGGCATCCTCAAAGATCCTACACTTTTTCACCAAAACCGGAGAGACACGGATCTCCTGATAATTGATAACTTGCTTGATCTCTGGACGCACACCATCCTCAAACTTCACACACTTAGAGCGATCATCAGCCACATACTGATAAAGAGTGTAATAACGAGCAAGCTCCTCAAACTTCGCAGCATACTCCCCCTGGGACATGTTTCCCTGCTTCAATGCTAAGAACTCCATCTCCTTGTTGTCACGGATGTCAACTGGAAAGTACTTCTCCAAGACTTTGTCCTTGAAGGCATTCCAAGTCACTGTTGTACCCTCATCTTCCATACGTTGACGACAATTCTCCCATCAATGCTCAGCTTCCTCTGTCAGCATGAATGTAACGCCCTTCTTTACATTAGTAACCCATTCATAAAAATAGTAAAAT
This sequence comes from Sophora flavescens, assembly GCA_030762895.1. NCBI lineage: Eukaryota > Viridiplantae > Streptophyta > Magnoliopsida > Fabales > Fabaceae > Sophora > Sophora flavescens. The sequence goes on from CM061064.1 coordinate 128,650,588, forward strand.
CCTTTAAAATTGTTTAATAAAGGTAAAATTCATAACATACGAATTCCAAAAAATTATTTGAGTCTGAAAGTAATCTCATAATAATAAAATAATTATCAAAGTAGAGATAAAAATCCAATACTATGAAATAAATTGAAAATCCTCAAAACTGGGCGTCTACTACAATCCGAGAAAAAAAAAATAATAACGACGTCTACATGGTCCCCATAATCCATCTCACAATACTAACCAAACTAAAAGCTAAAAGATATATTCCTCAAGTCTTTGCATCCTCAACGACGATGTCCTCAGGCTCTAAAAACAACACTATTTAATGAGATATAAAATCCAAGTGAACAACAATACAATTATAAAATGTTTCGAAAATAGTGTTGTTCTTAGCCGGCGCGGTAACCGGAAAAACTGTCCATGGTATCCGCAAATTTGTGAATATATTAAAATACACTTAACAACAACAGTAATATCAACAGCTCAAAAAATATAGCATAAGGACAAATCACTTCAATGCATCCTGGGGCGGAGCTAGAAAATTTCGATGAGGGGGGCCAAAAATCTAATTTACATAACATGAAATAGTAATTAAAAATGAGTATAATTTTTACATAGTGTCAGTGTATTTTTTTTATATGCATACATTCAATGATATCTTGACAAATCAGCATAATTGTTATTTCTCTCTCATAGTTATTAAAATAAAAGCACACATGTCAAAATGTTAGTAGATGTCAATGTAAAACTTTTTGCACTGAAAGTGTATACTACTTTAATCCATAAAAAATTAACTAATATATAAAAACAAATTATATGATACAAATTTGATAATAACTTAATATAATATAAATTTCTCAAATTAATGTACAACACGACATTTCATAGAGTAAAAAATCATCTATTATCATATGTGGTCTATTTTTATCAATTTTTTTTTTAATGTAAACAATTGTATCTATCTAAGAATTCTAAAAAAGTGTAATTTAAGTGTTTGAAATTGTACTTATTTTAATTAAATTTGAGTCAATCATTTTTTATAAGAGTTAATTGATATATATATAAAGATGACAACATGGGGAGGGGGACCATGGCATCCCTTCGTCCCCCCTCTCTCCGCCCTTGAATGCATCACATTCCACATACCAAATAATCTAAACAATAATCCAATTGGCTCGGAGGCCTCAATCTTAAATTGGTCTCTTGCTGACATGCCATAAATCTCACACATCACACGACAATGGCGTCCCCTTTCCCACCCTTACTCATGAGGAGTGTTTCAATGTCACCCTCCTGTTAGGGACATTTCTATTTCGATACCTCCCATGTGCACATGGCGATATTTCTCTTTTTTCGACACCCCAACGTGTGGCGGTGTTACATTCGTTACCCTTTATAGGCGGCATTGCTCTTTTTCGACATCCCAATTATATGATGATGTTACTTTCAATACCCTATTACGACGGTATTACTTTTTGATACCCCTATCATAGGTGGTATTGCTGCAAACATCATACAACATATTGTAATTCACATATGTCATGTCTCATGTATGTAACAAAATATTTTCCACAGTTTAAACACAGAAATTTCCACCAATAACAAACAATCATGAATATCACAACACATCATACATGAATAAGCACATTACAACATCAATTAATCAATTTATTCCTCTTTCTAACAAAATCCCAATTTTTTAGAATTTAGGTTATTTACAACATGCATCTCCATTAAAATCTCTCAAAATCATAGGTAAATCCTTGTTAACACAAAAAACACATATACCATGGAAAGGATTCTAAATCGTATTATTTCTCACCTCTTGAAAACTTCCAAGTAGCTCTAAGCGTTTCCTACGGCGAATCCTAGTGTTTGCCAATAGTTCTCATCATCTTCCTCTTCCTAGACTCCCTCTTCCACAACTCTTTCTTCTTAATCCTTGAATTTCTCCTCTTCTTGGTTGTTTGAGTTTATAGGTGTAATTAGGGTTTAAAAAGCATCTTAAGATTGTCAAGATTCTATTTATAGAGCCCGTAATAGCCCAAAACGTGTAAAAACGTGCCAGGCCCACTTACCTAGCATACAACTCTGTATTTCGCATATATTTTGAGTTGTAGATATCCAACAATTATGAACTTTATGTTGTTGGAAATATAAAAGAAATATCTACAACTTTCATTAAGACCATAAAATTTGAAACGGACGTTTATATGGTCAAAACCGGGATAGAATTTAGAAAAATGGTTCTGCCATTGGAACCCAAACAGTGTGTACGAATATGGTCATAACTTGAGCTATAAAAATCCAATTTGAACGACTTTGGTGTCTATGGAAAGCTAAGAGACATATCTACATTTATTATGAAGTCATTGAGTCTAAAAAAGTTAATTTTGGCTGTTAAATATCCATCTAAATTTTAGCATCGGGTCATAGGAGATCTCTTGTGAGAAATTGGGCCTAAAACACTCAAAACTATCTATTTAAATTCTTTTAAATTACTTATGAGATTTAAACACTTCTAAACTTGAATTATAATCATTATAATAATTCATTTCCTATTAAATTACCTGGTAGCTAATTTTTGGGATGTTACATTTCTCCCCTCCTTTAAGAAATTTCGTCCTCGAAATTTGCAACTATATTTAACTAAACATGTACATAACAATAATTTAACGATAACTTAATAATTCTTCATCCTACCATACCTTTAGAACATGCACTTCTATGTTGAAACAAAGACCACAAAACAAGATGAGAGATGATATATTCAAACATGAGAAACCTCTTCTTTTTTTGTTTTTGAACTAAAGATAAGAATCACAATTTTCATTTAAAGGGCTTTAAGACCATACTTTATTTAATCAGATATATAACAACATTCAGGAAAGTATCAATCACATAACACTCATCTATGATTAAAATCCTAGAGTAAAAATTGGAGTGTAGAAATATGATGGACCTTTATAATTCACATATTCAAACATACATCGATAATCATTTATAATAAATCCTCATAATTCACAACATAATATGGCTATCCTACTGTCCTAAACTTTTGTTGTTTGAACATATGCATAGAAACATAGTTCCAATTCCTACTTTAACTCACATAATCAAATAACAATTCAAATCAAACAAATACAATAAGCATGTTATTAATATCGCAGAGGGGTTTATGATTCTACAGAGACAAATTTCAACACATAGGCTCCAAATCAAATATAACCAATAAAGATGTACATTGACTCATTAAGGTTAAATTCAAAAGGAAATCAAGCTAACTCTTATATATACATATATATTATAATTGTGTACTCAAATTTTATTTCATTTTAGGCATGTTCATAAAATCAAGTAATTTTAAAATAAAATAGGAAAGAATATAAAAAAAGTCTCACGGCATTACATATAAGCACAACAATTTGAAAATCACATTTTACTCAGATTTTTCCTTATCTTTATTATCAACTTTCAATTAGAAAGGAGACTATGTCAAAGTTAAAGATGAATTCTAGGAAACATAGTCATAGGAAAACAAAATGTTCATTCTTAATCGCTACCCTTACAAAATTAATTTCAATCATGAAAGCAAAACATAACTGAATGCTAGAAAAAATTTATTGTGGTCATCTATACTATGTACTACTGGGAACAAACAATCAATTCACTTGTTACTTAGTTTTTTTTCTTCTTAAGTTCACACATATATTTCTTTATTGTTATTATTAGAATTAAAGATACATTTCATAATAACTTCTCTATTTTCATATAATTGTTTTTTTACAAATCACACACCAAGTACTAAGTCTATTAAGAGTTTCATTCATCTTATAAATGATTTAGGGTGAAAGGAATAATGGTGTTTCTAGCCTGCCACAAAATAAATATCAATATTTAATCCCAAAGGAAACTCTATAATATCTACAAGAATTCTTCTTAAATCAATCACTTTTAAATTATAAAATCATATATTAGAGTCACAAAACAACATGCTTAATGATATGTTAGATAAAAATCTAGATAATAAATTATGAGAAAATGACATTGATATACTATGACACATCAAGTTGTAAAAAAGGTCTTGCTATTCATTATGTTACCTTTTTTTTTATATAGCATTACATTTGCAAAATGGTAACCTAAATGAAGCAAAACAACTTTCATGTGTCAAACATTAACATCTCATCCTATCATAGCAATGACAATTTTATTAAGAGAGAAAAGTGAGTTTTTGTTTTCACTATTTCAAGCAGCATAACTGTAATAGATTTCTTCTCAACTATCTTTAGAGAAAACAAGAAGTTAAATTTTTCTTTTCAAAATAGTTAACCACACATGGAAGGATCAAGTAAACAACTCATCAAGATAAGAACTTATATATACATACAACAACACATCATGATATTCATTTTCACTTTCATACATCGAGAATTAGCTGGCCAAGTCATAATCAATTCTCCAATCATGCACAATAATTTCAATTAATTATTCATTATTGATAATTATGGTAACACATATTTTCAAAGGCGACATGTGATGACATCAATCTTTTCTTAAGCTCTCGGAAATTCTCTTCACACTCATCATTCCACTCAAAAGATTTCTTTCCTATCCAACTTGGTAAGAGGTAAGGCTAGTCTATATAGCCGCTTGATGAGCTTTTTTTAGTAACCTGTCAATCCTAAGAAACTCCGCAAACTGGTTCTTGAACTCACTTAACTCTAAAGGTGCCATCCTGTAAGGTGCTACAGATACTAGTCTACTCCATAACACTGGATCTATGCTAAACTCAATCCCTTATTGAAACTTTCGCGCCACATGTATAGCCACTACATCACCGTTTGCCTCTATAGTAGTAGTGAATAAGAGTATGTATCCTTGAGCTCTCTCAACCAAGAACTTATCACAAGAAACAACAAATACAATATGGGTTGAAACTGAAGATCGAAAAAAAAGTTTGGATGTGAAGAGATAAATATAGTTATGTCAGAGTACTTTATGGAAACGAGTACATATAACAATTGTAACACCTTGTTTTTAGTATAAGTGTGTTTATGTGTGCCTTGTTTGTTAGGAAGGTTTAGAGTGGGCTAAGTGGGGTTTTTAAGCTAAAATCCCTTCCTGATGCATAAGCACACCCATGCTCATGAGTTAGCACACCCGTACTTAAGGCTGTATGTGTCTCGTTGACGCTGAAGTGAGCACGCCTGTGCTCATTAGGGAGCACGACCGTGCTCAACAGTCAGCCACGTCTCGCTGATGCTAAGTGGAGCACGTCCGTGCTCAATGGGTAGCATGACCGTGCTCAAGTCTCAGGGTTTATAAATAGGAAAAATACGTGAGGGTTTTGTGTACAACCCTTATTTTGGTTTCTCTGCCTCCAAAACAGAAAAACCACACTTCCACTTTCTCTCCTTTGAACCCTTCCTAGTTCTTGGAATCCTTGAGGCGTTTGGGAGAGGAATGTGCACGTTAGTCTATTGTAAGGTAAGCCGGTTGTTCCCCTCTGTCCCCTTTTCTCTTTTTGAATTGGGAACTAATAGGCTAACCCTGTTTGTGTTGTCCAAGGCTTGGGATCGTTTGTCGAGCCATTCATGGGAACCGATTTAGGAGCGTCTTCAGTTTAACAGGAATTCTTCATACCAGGTTTGGGGAGAAGGAATAGTATGAGTATGTAGGATTGGGGGTAGCGTAAGATGAAGGGTTCCCATAACCCTTTATGTCTGATAATATGTTGTATACTTGTATGCCTAATTGTTATTTGATGTTAGACTGCTTGCCATTATGATATTAGCATGACTCCTATTAATTGATTAATGTTGTTATGAAGGTTGTTGTTGTTGAATATTGTTTGTTCTGAATATATTGATGTGATGATGCCATGATTATGTTATTATGATGTATTGATTGTTGATTGACATTGTCATGCTTTAATGTTAAAAGACTAAAATGTTAAAAGACTAAATCTGTTAAACAATGTTAAGGAAGGTTGTTCCCCTTGTTCATAAGACTGAATGTTAGTAACGAGTGAAGATTATTTAAATGGCTTTGTCAAGAACCTTAGGGACTGATTTATGAGTGATGAGGGACAATTTAATGAACTGAGATTAAAGGACTAATTCCCCTTAATTTGTAAGACATGAACATTAAATCAATACTAATGAAACCGATGATCAGTGGATTAGTAATAACACCTAGGATTGAATCTGAGAATGTCCCAAACAAGTGGCAATAGGGTCTGTGACACTTCTGCCCAGAACAGCAGGGCACGCAGTTAAGCACACCGGTGCGCAACAGGGAGCACGTCCGTGCTCCCATTGAAACCCAGAACATGGCCGCACTTTTGAGCATGCCCGTGCTTAACAGGCAGCACGACTGTGCTTACCTGGGAAGATCAGCACGACCGTGCTGAGGGGTGAGCACGACTGTTCTCACTTGTGCATAAAAGAAAAATCAGAATTGTGCAGAAGCAGGGGTTTCGTCCCATATGCTCTAAAAGACTTGATAAAATACCAACAGAACATGAAGATCAAAATACAAGTGATAAGATTGTTGTACCTTGGTAGCCTTGTGGCCAAGGGGGCCTTGATGCATGATGGTCAAGGTGGTAATCTCTAGTGCTTAATGGCTAGAATGATAAATGATAATGATGTGGTACCTTGGTAGCCTAGTGGCCAAGGGGGCCTTGATGCTTGATGGTCATGGTGATAATCTCTAGTGCAAAACGACTAGAGTGATTAATTAATGAATACGAAACGTTAACGATAATCCTCGATAGCCGAGTGATCGAGATATTGATGGTGTTAAAACGTGGGTAGCCTGTGGGCCCAAGCGGAGGTGGAGGTTATGTTTGTGTGTTGTGTTGAGCATGCATTCACGAATCGGGGATGATAGTGGAGGATGTTCAACATAGGGGAGGTCATCCGAGAGTAAGACGATCTGGCCGTCCGCGAAAACGTACAACCGTGGTAGCACACCCCATAATAAGGCGTGTCTGTTGTCCTAGGGGTCCATCCGAGGTCTGATGGGTTGCCCCGGCATTGGTTCTTATTGGCCAATGTGAAAATGTAACTCCGATGTTGACTTCCTGAGATAAGATGGATCCAAGTGCATAACGGAGTAGTGGAGCAGAGTTGCATTGCATAGCATACACGTTATATTATGATGTTGATGTGTTATATTGTTGTTTGCTATAACATGACCGTTGATGTATGCTCATCTTGCTAACTGCTTCCTTGCCATTATATTCATATTCATGTTTCTTACTCCCTATTTCTATGTTTCTTGTTGTGGCATATATCTTTTATGTAAACGGCAAGCAGCCAGTTGAGGAGTGACTCTGAGGAGCCGCGACTCGTAGTTAGGATTTACAATATTCAGTTGTTAGTTAGTTTGTCCAGTTTGTATCCAAGGTTGTTTTACGGATTGGTTATACCAGCTCTATATATGACATTGGGATTGGGCTTTGTTTATCTTATGTTCATGTTATGTTTTATTTAATTTTTCCGCGTTTGATACAATGTGTTACCTTTTACCTTAGTTATGTTCATTTTAAATAAATGATGTTTTATTTTAAATTACCTTACCTTTTAATGCTTTGTATGTATGTAGGGTACAGGGTGTCACATTTAGTGGTATAAGAGCAGTTCGGCCCTGTCTGGACGTGGTATGAATGTATTGTAAGTCTATTGTGTGCTCTTGTTTGAATTGTCTATACTCGTTATAGACAATGATGTTATATGTTAGGAGACGTGGCTTTTCTTGCTTTAAGTTCCCTGTATTTAACAAGTTGTCTTGGGCGTTTACAGGAACTGATGGCAGGGAAAGGAGGCATGAACTACCAGGCTATCACTGATGTTTTGGCACTCCTTGCCAACGTCATAGGCCAAAACCAGAACACCAACAACAACAGGGGACCAACTGAGTTCCAGGGGCTTGACAAGTTCCAGCGGATCAATCCGCTATCTTTCAAGGGAGCTTACGATCCTTAGGGTGCCCTGTTGTGGATGAGGGAGACCGAGAATATATTCTGAGCTATGGGATACAACGATCAGCAGAAAATTATCTTTAGGACTTTCATGCTGACCGAGGAGGCGGAGCACTGGTGGGAGAATTGTCATCAGCGCTTGCAGGTGGAAGATATTATGATCATATGGAATGTGTTCAAGGACAGATTTCTTGAGAAGTATTTGCCGGCAGATATCAAGGACAAGAAGGAGATGGAATTTCTGGCGCTGAAGCAGGGCAACATGTCGGTGGGAGAGTATGCGACTAAATTTGAGGAGCTCGCCCGTTACTATACACTGTATCAGTATGTGGCGGACAATCGTTCCAAATGCATGAAGTTTGAGGATGGTCTGCGTCCAGAGATCAAGCAGGCTATCAGCTATAAGGAGATTAGAGTTGTAACAGGATGTTTTTATTACGTTGTTTTAACAGTAAAAATATATTTATTTATATTTTTATTATAGACTTAAGAAATGATTTTGGAGAAAACAAAATCATATTTGGAACTTACTCTACGGTAGGAAGCTCTGGTTAAAATTTGGGTTTAAAACTCAGATGGAAACCGGTTTGCGTTTTTAACCGACAATATGATTTTTATACTGACAGAAAACCCTAATTTGACCTGAAAACTGAAATTTGTATATTTTTTATAATTTTTCCGTGAGGAATTCTACTTTCCAAATTTATGATCAGAAATAAAATATTATGTGTATTCGGGTGAATTTTGGCGCAAGTTCGAACGGAAAACAGTCGGTATTTTCACTGACAGTAAGATTTTAATGATCAGAATACCTAATTTTGACTCGCGAACGAAATGGTTTATATTTAAATCATATTTCCAAAGAGTTTGGTTAGTTTGAAAATTTTCAGTCGAAAACGAAATATTATGCTTTTATACGGGCGTAAAACCCTAATCAGGGAACCGACGGAGTCGAGAAGGGAGGTGCAGAGACAAAACCGGACACCGGAGGAGCTGAGTCATGGGGTGAGTCACCACCATGACTCACCAAGCATTTATGAAGCAATAAATGTAAATTTAGGTGAAATGACCAAAATGCCCTTTTAGCTTAACCTAACCAATGTTTAGTTAAAATTCTAACCATGGTTAAGAAACCATGATTAATTTTATGTGGACAAGGGGCAGCCACATCTACCTTAATTGAAAGCCACATATTATTAATATGATTAGCCAAATAACCCTAGTTAAGTCAATTATTAACTATAGTTAATCTTTATATATTATTATATTCTTAAAACCTATTAATCTAAAACCTAAAAACCAAACAAAGCCTAAGATCTAGCCTATATATACCCCTCAAAACCGTGGCCTCCCCCTTCCCCACTTCTCTTCATCTTCTTGTTGGTGTAAGCCCTAGAGGCCAGTGTATTTCTTAGACTTACATTTGTATCTTGCCATTATATATATATGTATATGATATGAGGCATTCCAGTTTATTGTGTTACTTGTTTAAACATAATAAAGTCCTTAGAATAGAAATTTCAGTTTAATAGAATATCAAGTACATGACTTGATCGTGAGACACTATTGAAAAATGAAATCCTATTCTTAAATATCCGTAGTCAAGTATTTTATTAATAAGGACAATAATAATACATTGAGACTATTATATGTGCAGACTGATGACCATATCTCACGGGTCATGGATATGAGATATCGAGTCGCCACATAGGTACACATTAGAGTAATGATGTACTGGATTGACCCACCATAAGAACACTACATGGAGCGTTATGTGAGTGTCATAAGTAGTTCTCATAGTGTCAATGGTGTATGCAATCCTTCGACCTCAAATCGCTACGATCCCTACATGAGGAGTTGTGTGATTTAATATCGTCAAACGTCATCTGTAATAGGATGATTATAAAGACGGTCATTGGCCATACCACGAGCCATGAAGAGGGATGTGAGTGACCTAGATGGAATTTGTCCCTCCTACATAACAGGAGTAATATCTGTGGGCCCCCTGATAGAGTGAGACTGTAAAATGCATGGCCGTGCTGAAATGAGTCAATATGAGATATTGACCTCATTTGTTGTTAAGTCTACTCGGGTATCAGGGAACATGATATTGAACCATACAAGGGTGACACATTCTATGTCTTGTGTTCAATATAGATATATGGACAAAGGGATAATAATGCACATGAATATTTGTCACAGAAAGGTTTCGTTAAGTCACTGACTTTCTCACTACTTAGGTGGCAGTGATGTATTTCTAGATACCGCTCACTGTTTGTAATATTAAATGGGATTTAATATTACTACTAACATTTTGGGAACCTATAGGGTCACACACATAAGAGCAGATCAAAAGAAGCATTAAAAGGAGAGTTGGACTCTTCTATTGTGCCTAGCGCATAGTACATGGGGCTTAGGTCAAACGCTGCTCACTAACTCACTTAAGGAGGTGCTACTATAAGTAGACCACTTAAGCTATTGTGCCTACACGGTTTTTACCCTAGCCGCACATAGAGAGTGACAGTGACCAGCAGGTCTCGGTTTTCGAAGCTAGCACTGCGAGGCAGAGACGCTTCGTGTTCGTGACGTTGGACGTTCACAGGATCTGCTCGTGTGGATACCTTAGAGACATCGTTCATGCGGTGTTCGTGATAGACGATTTCAATCAATTGTCATCGTTTCAAGAGGTAAATCTTCTAACCATGAATCATGACCATTTGCAAGGATCCTTCGATGGGAATTTTTTTCGCTGCATTATTTTGTTTTGTACGCAAATTCCCAACAGTGGTATCAGATCCACTTGCGAAACCATGATTCTGTTACGTGGTTTACCTGTTATGTATGATAACATGTTAATAATGTGAATCGTTTTTATGAAAATTGTTTTCTGAAAATCGTTTGCATCCGTTTTTGTGAAACCTTGTTTCTGTAATTTTCGTATGCATATGATATATGCGTCTATAGCATATTTATGTATATATATGCGATATGTACATTGGTTATGGAATCCTTATTATGTTCTGCGATGGCGTCAAGTGTTGATGTTAAACATGATCGGTTTCAGTTCTCTGTTGGCGGCGTTAAAGGGTGTCAGACATGAAAAGTTCATGTTCTTGCGGCTGAGGTTCCAAGGGTTGAAACCCTAGCCGTCGTTCCTTGCAGCGTGAAGTGTTCACGGGCCTTGCGGTTTTAGGGTTGAGAGGTTGAAGCCCTAGCCGCCAAGGAAGCGGGAACCCCGTGCTACCTCTGCGTAGTGTGTTATTTCGAAATTCAATTTTTGAAATCTTTTATGTCACCATTTAATAACAACATCAATTATAATAAATGAGATTTATTATATATGATATGGTTTCAAAATTTAGATTTTGAAATACTTAACTAAATTACAATAAATGTGATTTATAGTAACATCAATTACAATAAATGTGATTTATAGTAACATCAATTACAATAAATGTGATTTATTATATATATGTTATGTTTTCAAAATTCAGATTTTGAAATCTCTAATTAATAAAATAATAATAATAATAATAATAATAATAATAATAATAATAATAATAATTGTGTATTATTATTGTTTGTTACTATTTATTTGGTAATGTATGGTGAATGGTTATGGCCTTAGTCCTTTAATCTTTTGGTTTATATTTTGAAATACGGCCTGCGTGCCGTGCCTTTCTCTTATATTCCATATGTATATTCTTTTCTCATCTCACTCCCCTCATATGTAAAATGAGGTTTCTGTTTATGTAATGTAATGATGGAGACAAGAAGACGTTATCCTATGGGAGATCATGCTTGGAGAAGCCTGGACGCTCCTAGGTTTCAGTTTAGATTCTCTCATTGGCTTGGGAGAATCAATGCGTTAGGGGCCACAACCATATCACATTTATTTGCCTTATATATGTATGAGATGCATGTATGTGTATAGTATGTTAAAAGGGGTTTAACTAATATATGTATGAGATGCATGTAAGTAAATAGTAAGTTAAAGAGTTTAACAAATGACGAGATCAAATTTTAATCAAATCCCTCAAAAGGAAATATTAAGTCACATTTAAAGGCCTTCCAATGCATGGCACTCGTCAAGACTATGATCGATTAAGTGTGGGTCCGCCAAAGCGGGGTACCTTTATCTATACTAGTAAGACGCGATGGGACAAATGTAATGTTCAACTGCTATCCATTGGGTCTGACTTAACTAAGCCAATTTCAATAGGATCGAAAGGCTTAGAGGCTTAAAAGTTGGGCTTTAGTCCATGTGATGGATTAGAATAAGAGTTATTCACCCAACTGTCCAAGAGTTGCATGAGATGCAATCGGAAAGTGTTTCCTACCTATATAACCGAATTTTGAGTGATCAGCCAAAGCTGACTTAAAGCTAGGTGAAGGCCCACTAGAAAATCTTCCAACGGGATTTTCCGAATCAATGATGAGGGTCATTGTTTTGAGTAAAATAGTGGGAGGCGTATTTAATTAAAGACCTTATTAAATAACTTCATGGCATGATACTTATATTTTGCATATTTATCTCTGTAGATTACCATGGCATCAAACACATCAAGTAACCTGTCATTGCGATCCGTCCTTGAGAAGGACAAACTATCCGGAACAAATTTTCTGGACTGGTACAGAAACTTGAGGATTGTCCTCAAACATGAGAAAAAGCTGTATGTTCTTGAGGAGCCTATTCCTGAGGAGCCACCAGCTTCAAGTGCTCCTAGGGCTGTGGGGATGCTTATAAGAAGCATCGAGATGACGCCTTAGACGTCGGCTGTCTTATGCTTGCTACCATGACCTCTGAGCTGTAAAAGCAACATGAGACCATGGAGGCGTACGATATGATCGTGCACCTCAAGCTGCTCTACCAAGAGCAAGCAAGGCATGAGCGGTTCGAAGTTTCCAGAGCCCTTTTCCAGTGTAAATTGGCAGAAGGAAGCCCTGTGAGTCCTCATGTACTCCAGATGATCGGGTACATTGAGAATCTCGAGAGACTGGGATTTGCTTTAGGCCAAGAGTTGGCCACCGACTTAGTTCTGCAATCGTTGCCTGAGAGCTATAGTCAGTTTGTCATGAACTATAATATGAATGATCTTGACAAACCTTTGCCAGAATTGTTGAGCATGTTGAGAACTGCTGAACAAAATATTAACAAAGGAAAGGGGGAGGCCATTTTGATGGTCCAGGCTGGAAATAGCAAGAAGCAGCCCAAGAAGCCCGCACACAAACAAAAGGGCAAGGGCAAGGGCAAGGCCATCAACAAGATCAAGCCCAGTGCTTCTGGCTTGAAGCCTGTGGGTGGTGTGGCTAAGGAAGGCAATTGCTTCCATTGTGGTCGGACCGGACATTGGAAGAGGAACTGCCCAAAAAACCTGGAAGAAATCAAGAAGAAGAAGGGAAGTGAGACTTCCACTTCAGGTGTGTTTGTTATAGAAGTCAATTTATCTACTTCTGCATCATGGGTATTAGATACTGGATGTGGTTCTCACATTTGTACAGATGTGCAGGATCTAAACAGGAGTAGACCATTGGCGAAGGGCGAAGTCGACCTACGAGTTGGAAATGGATTAAAGGTTGCTGCTTTAGCTGTAGGGACTTATGTATTGACTTTGCCCACTGGGCTTACTATTCAGTTAGAGAACAGTTATTTTGTGCCTGTAATTAGCAGGAATATCATTTCCGTTTCTTGTTTGGACAAGATTGGTTTTTCTTTTATAATAAAGAACAAAAGTTGTTCTATTTATTTGGATGATATTTTCTATTCTAGTGCACACATGAGTAATGGGCTTTATGTCCTTGATCTTTAAATGCCCATCTATAACATAAATACTAAGAGGTTCAAACCAAATGAGTTGAACCCATCTTATCTTTGGCATTGTCGTTTAGGCCATATAAATGAGAAGCGCATTTCGAAGCTCCATAAAGATGGACTCTTGGACTAATTTGATTATGAATCATATGAGATATGTGAGTCTTATTTATTGGGAAAGTTAACTAAAGCTCCATTCACCAGAAAAGGTGAAAGAGCTAATGATCTTTTGGGTCTTATACATAGCGATGTATGCGGACCCCTAAACACATTATCTAGAGGTGGTTTTCAGTACTTCATCACATTCACTGATGATTTCAGTAGATATGGATTTGTGTATCTTATGAAACATAAATCGGAATCCTTTGAAAAGTTCAAGGAATTCAAAAATGAGGTGCAAAACCAACTTGGTAAAAATATTAAAACTCTTCGATCAGATCGAGGTGGTGAATATTTGAGCCTAGAGTTTGATGATCATCTGAGAGAGTGTGGAATTTTATCTCAACTCACTCCACCTGGAACACCACAATGGAATGGTGTTTCTGAGAGGAGAAATCGAACCTTAAGTTGGACATGGTTCGGTCTATGATGAGTCATGCAAACCTTCCAAACTCTTTCTGGGGATATGCTCTATTAACAGCAACTTTTACACTTAACCGTGTTCCATCCAAAGCGGTAGAAAAGACACCATATGAGATATGGACTGGTAGACGACCCAGCATGTCTTTTATGAAGATTTTGGGTTGTGAAGCATACGTAAAACGTCAAGTTTCTAATAATCTTGATCCCAAATATGATAAATGCTTCTTTGTGGGGTATCCCAAAGAAACCAAGGGGTACTATTTCTATAATCCTTCCGAAGGCAAAGTGTTTGTCGCACGGACTGGTGTATTCCTAGAAAAGGAGTTTATCTCCATAGGAACCAGTGGGAGGAAGATAGAACTTGAAGAAATTCAAGAATCACAGAGTAGTGACCTACCATTGGTGGAACATGAGCAACCTTCACAAAATGTTGTGGAGGAACAACCTGCTCCAGTAGCACAAGACCAGCGTAGGTCTAACAGGATACGTCACCAGCCTGAGAGATATGGATTTCTCATGACTCCACAAGGTGATGTATTGCTCATGGATCAAGATGAGCCTGTGACTTACCAGGAGGCCATCACTGGCCCAGAATCTGAGAAGTGGCTTGAGGCCATGAAATCTGAGATGGATTCCATGTACACCAACCAGGTATGGACCTTGGTAGAGCCACCTGAAGGGGTGAAACCCATAGGGTGCAAGTGGGTTTTCAAAAGAAAACTGACATGGATGGTAAGGTACACACCTTTAAGGCGCGATTGGTCGCTAAGGGTTTCAAGCAAATTCATGGTGTCGACTATGATGAGACCTTTTCACCTGTTGCGATGCTTAAATCCGTCCGGATCTTACTTGCTATCGCTGCATACCATGATTATGAGATATGGCAGATGGATGTCAAAACTGCTTTCCTTAATGGAAAGCTTCTTGAGGATGTGTACATGACACAACCTGAAGGCTTTGGCATTTCAGAGGATGCCGGAAAGGTATGTAAATTGCAGCGATCAATCTATGGATTGAAGCAAGCTTCCAGAAGTTGGAACCTTCGTTTTGATGATCTTAGAAGACGATGACGGATTCATCAAAAATGAAGATGAACCTTGTGTCTACAAGAAGGTTAGTGGGAGCATTGTTGTTTTTCTGGTGTTATATGTAGATGACATATTGCTCATTGGAAATGACATCCCTACACTACAAAATGTAAAGACATGGTTAGGGAATTGCTTCTCTATGAAATATTTGGGTGAAGCTACCTATGTATTGGGAATCAGGATATATAGGGATAGATCGCCGAAATTGCTTGGCCTAAGTCAAAGTACATACATAGACAAAGTGTTGAGACACTTTAACATGCATGAATCCAAGAAAGGACTCTTGCCTATGTCACATGGTATATGCCTATCAAAGGCACAATCCCCTTCCACTCAAGAAGAAAGGGATCGCATGAGTAAGATTCCATATGCATCCGCAATTGGATCTATCATGTATGCCATGTTATGTACTCGACCAGATGTATCGTATGCTTTAAGCATAACGAGCAGGTGTGCGTCGATCCCGGTGAAAGTCAGTGTCTCATTGTCAAGAACATCCTTAAGTACTTAAGAAGAACTAAGGATTCGTTCTTGGTATATGGAGGCGAGGAAGAGCTTGCTGTAAAAGGTTACACCGATGCTAGCTTCCAAACCGATAAGGATGATTCCAGATCGCAATCTGGTTATGTGTTCTGCCTGAATGGCGGGGCGGTGAGCTGGAAGAGTTAAAACAAGAGACAGTCGCCGATTCTACTAGAGGCTGAGTAGATTGTCGCCTCCAATGCAGCAAAGGAGGCTGTTTGGATCAGGAAGTTCATTGCTGAGCTTGGTACAGTTCCTAGTATTGTGGACCCCATTGATCTCTATTGTGATAACAATGGGGCCATTGCACAAGCTAAGGAACCTAGACCTCATCAGTGATCCAAACATATACTTAAGCGCTTCCATCTCATTCGAGAGATTATCGATAGAGGAGATGTGAAAATATGAAGAGTACCAACACTTGATAACGTTGCTGACCCACTTACGAAACCTCTTGCTCAACAGAAGCACGAAGGTCACACTAGATCGATGGGCATTAGATTTATGCCTGATTGGCTCTAGTGCTAGTGGGAGATTGTTGGTGTAAGCCCTAGAGGCCAGTGTATTTCTTAGACTTACATTTGTATCTTGCCATTATATATGTATATATATATATATATATATATATATATATATATTTATGATATGAGGCATTCCAGTTTATTGTGTTACTTGTTTAAACATAATAAAGTCCTTAGAATAGAAATTTCAGTTTAATAGAATATCAAGTATATGACTTGATCGTGAGACACTATTGAACAATGAAATCCTATTCTTAAATATCCGTAGTCAAGTATTTTATTAATAAAGACAATAATAATACATTGAGACTATTATGTGTGCAGACTGATGACCATATCTCACGGGTCATGGATATGAGATATCGAGTCGCCACATAGGTACACATTAGAGTAATGATGTACTGGATTGACCCACCATAAGAACACTACATGGAGCGTTATGTGAGTGTCATAAGTAGTTCTCATAGTGTCAATGGTGTATGCAATCCTTTGACCTCAAATCGCTACGATCCCTACATGAGGAGTTGTGTGCTTTAATATCATCAAACGTCATCTGTAATAGGATGATTATAAAGACGGTCATTGGCCATACCACGAGCCATGAAGAGGGATGTGAGTGACCTAGATGGAATTTGTCCCTTCTACATAACAGGAGTAATATCTGTGGGCCCCCTGATAGAGTGAGACTGTAAAATGCATGGCCGTGCTGAAATGAGTCAATATGAGATATTGACCTCATTTGTTGTTAAGTCTACTCGGGTATCAGGGAACATGATATTGAACCATACAAGGGTGACACATTCTATGTCTTGTGTTCAATATAGATATATGGACAAAGGGATAATAATGCACATGAATATTTGTCCCAGAAAGGTTTCGTCAAATCACTGACTTTCTCACTACTTAGGTGGCAGTGATGTATTGCTAGATACCGCTCACTGTTTATAATATTAAATGGGATTTAATGTTACTACTAACGTTTTGGGAACCTATAGGGTCACACACATAAGAGCAGATCAAAAGAAGCATTAAAAGGAGAGTTGGACTCTTCTATTGGGCCTAGCGCATAGTACATGGGGCTTAGGTCAAACACTGCTCACTAACTCACTTAAGGAGGTGCTACTATAAGTAGACCACTTAAGCTATTGTGCCTAGCCGCACATAGAGAGTGACAGTGAGTAGCATGTCTCGGTTTTCGGAGCTAGCACTGTGAGGCAAAGACGCTTCGTGTTCGTGACGTTGGACGTTCACGGGATCTGCTCGTGTGGATACCTTAGAGACATCGTTCGTGCGGTGTTCGTGATAGACGATTTCAATCAATTGTCATCGCTTCAAGAGGTAAATCTTCTAACCATGAATCATGACCATTCGCAAGGATCCTTCAATGGGAATTTTTCCCGCTGCGTTATTTTGTTTTATACGCAAATTCCCAACACTTCTTCATTTTCATCTCTTAAACTCTTAAGAACATAAGCTAGTTGGTGGAAGAAATCATCAAGTCTTTTGCAACTTCCTTGTTAGATCTTCATCTCCTTAAGGTAATCTCTTCTTCCATGATCATTGTTTTTCATCAATAATCATCTCTTCCATTCTATGATCTTAATCAACCTAGTTCATGGTTTTTATTTTCTTAGATCTATAACTTAAAAGAACTCTAGAAAATTGTAGAAAAATCCTAAAAATGTGAAACCAATTGCTATGATCTCTAAATGACTTCTACTATCATCATTTAAGAACTTGTAAGCAAAAACATTTTCTTTCCTATTGTTCTTATCAAGGCCTAAACTGTCATGAAAAATGGGTTTGGTGTTTTTGCTTCTATTGTGAAATCTAAGGCTTGAATTAAGTTCTCTAGTATGTATGTTATCTAAATCCAAAATCTTGAATCCAACTCAATTTTATAACCTAATTTCTCTATGAAGGCCGAATGTATGTCTATGTAGGTTAGATGAGTCTTTCTTCAATTTTTACTTGAATAATGACTTGTCTAAGTTAGCTAAAGTCTCTAGGTTATAGATCCAAGGGTTTGTAATCAAAAACAATTTCTAGCCTATTTTAACCCTTATGGCGGAAACCCTAACCTAATTGGTTAGAGGATTTTGTTTCATAGTTTTAACTATTAACACTTAATCTATGCTAAGTTAATGCTTTAGGAATTAGTATCTAAAAGATTGAATTGAGAAAATAACCCTAGACTTATTTTTATGACTTGGCCAAACCTAGCACCATATGACTATATTTAGATTTGTTTGATTAATTTGTTAATTTGTTGGTCTGGTTGAAGATGGTTTTGATAACTCGTGGCGGGATATCGAGGATCGTCGATTTCATGTTTCTGGTGGTAGCTTAGGTGGGGGAAGAATCAACCTATCGTCGGAATCGATAAGTAGTAGATTATCTGATAATTGTGTAGGGTGACCTAAACCCTACTAGTAGTCGAGTAATCGACAAGACCAAAATCCCATTGGAAACCTTTTCTGTTAAACTAATGGTGATTCGGGGATTGTAGGTTTATCGACGTTAGGATGATTTTATCTTATCTGAGGTTGATTGAATTTATGATTATTATTGAATTGCTTATGTGATATATTGTGGTGTTTGAATATTTTCTGATGTTATGTTATGCATGATCTGCCTTGTTGTTAATATTGTGCTTAGTGGATTTTAAGGAAAGATTAATATGTTGTTCGAGAGATAGTTGTTTGTTGTGGGTGTGAGAATAATGGTGACTTAGAGGTGCCTAAACTAGATGATGTATTTTAATGCGGTGTGGTGACCCAAAATATGTGTTGAGTTCTAGTGGAGGGTTAAGGCACTAGGATGTTGTTAAAATGGGTTGGTGAGATTCACGTGTATTGGTAATATAATACACAAGGTCGGTATTGTTGTTCACAACCGTGTATTGGTAATATAATCCACGAGGTCAAGAGTTCTCGCTAGACTGTTCCACCTTAGAAATAGGTTGTGCAGCTATAGTGTCATTGAATTTCATTGAGCACCCCCGGGAGTGGACGAGGTATGCACCGGAAGCATCGTGCAGCTATAGTGTCATGCTTAGCATGAGCTTTCTCACCATGGAAGAGAATGTGCACCGGGAATTTGGAACCTGTTGCTTGAACAATTGACTGACATTCCCTGAGAGGAATGCGTGAAAGAAATCCGTGGTGGCCACGTCAGTATAAAAGTCTAGTTGTACGAGTTTGGGGTAGAGGATGATACATTAAATTGAGGATGCTTTGTTAGTTAGGTTTTGGATGATGTTATGTTTGTGACAATTACTGTACAATTTACTATTACTCTTTTCCGCTTTTGATGATAGAACTGCTTCTTATCCCCTATGTTTTTGTATTCTTGTGGGCAACAAGAGGAATGATTTATTTTTATTCTTTAAAAAAAAACACTTAAAAATAAAACAACATATAAACCAAAAAAATAAAAAATAAAAATAAAGCAAAAGAAAAGAAAACTCCCCTATCTCGCACTTCCAAAATTTGGTCCAAACTTGAGGCCACCATCATTAGTGCCTCCTATCCTTCCTTTTTGTCATGAGATACCATGAAACATAACTAAATATATATCTCAAAACAGAGAAAACATTAGCACATGATAGGCAAGTCATAAAAGAAAAAAACAACTAAATATATATATGAATAAAATTTTATTTCTTTTTCTAAATTTTTTATTTTTTATTATTTTTTATTATTTTTTATTTTTTTTAAAAAGACTAAAATAAAAAAAATTAACAAGGAAAACAAAAACTAAACTACCATTTGGGAAGTCTCCCAAGAAAAATTCTTGTTATAGGAGTTAGTGAGATTGCTTACCCTCCTTAGAAGGCGAGTGAAGGGTAATGTTAACCTTGTTCCTATTCAAATCACCCCCAAAGTATAATTTCAACCTTTGGCCATTTACCTTAAAACTTCTTCCATAATTTGGCTCTGCAATCTCAAATGCACCACAAGGACTCACTTCCTTAACAACAAAAGGACCTAACCATCTAGACTTTAACTTTCCAGGGAAAAGTCTTAGTCTAGAATTATACAATAACACTTGTTGTCCTGGTTCAAATTCTTTCACAATTATTTTTTTATCACGCCAACTCTTGATTCTTTCTTTATAAATTTTATAACTCTCATAGGCTTGCAAGCTAAAAACTCTTCCAGCTCATCTAACTGCAACAACCTTTTCTCACCCGCAACTTTCAAGTTAAAATTAAGCAACTTCATCACAGCCCAATAAGCTTTATGTTCCAACTCAACTGGAAGATGGCATGATTTGCCATACACTAACTGATATGGGAACATTCCAATTGGATTTTTGAAAGCTGACCTATATGCCCAAAGCACATCATCCAATTTTCTAGCCCAATCTTTTCTTGAGGAACCTATCACTTTTTCTAGGATCCTCTTCAGCTCTCCATTTGAAATTTCAACCTGTCCACTAGTTTGTGGATGGTAAGGGGTAGCTATCCTATGTTTCACACCGTATTTATTCAGCAATGATTCAAATTGTTTATTACAAAAGTGTGACCCCCCATCACTTATCACAGCTCTAAGCACCCCAAACCTTGTAAAATGTGTTTCTTAAGGAAAGAAACCACAACCTTGGCATCATTGGTTGATAATGACACAACCTCTAACCACTTGGAAAATAGTCTACAACAACCAAAATATATTTATTTGAAAAAGACTATGGGAATGGTCCCATAAAGTCAATCCCCCAAACATCAAAAATTTCAACCTCCAAGATGGATTTTAGAGGCATTTCATTCCTCTTAGAAATGTTCCCTACTCTTTGACATCTATCACATTTTTCAACAAAATTGTGGACATCTTTAAACAAAGTAGGCCAGTAAAAGCCACATTGCAAGACCTTAGTGGCAGTTCTTTTGCCACTATAATGCCCACCATATTCAGACCCATGACAGTGCCACAAAAGTTTTTCAAATTCATCATCAGGGACACATCTCCTAATGATCCCATCAGCACATCTTTTAAACAACAATGGTTCATCCCACTCATAAAATTTAGCATCATGAAAAACCTTTTTCTTTTGCTCCCAACTTAAATCAAGAGGGACAATACCTACAGCCTTATAATTTTCAAAATCGATAAACCAAGGGAAAGAATTTACCATCATTAATTTTTCATCTGGAAACTCCTCCATGATGGAAGGAATGTCCTTGTCCCCCTCAGCTTGGACAAGTCTAGAGAGATGATCTGCCACAACATTTTACTTTCCTTGCTTGTCTCTTATCTCCAAATCAAATTATCGGAGAAGCAATATCCACCTAATCAATCGTGTCTTAACATCCTGCTTAGAAAAAAAATACCTCAAGGCAGAGTGATCAGTGTAAACAATGACTTTAGACCCAACAAGGTAGGATTTAAATTTGTCAAAAGCAAACACAATAGCAAGTAACCCTTTTTCAGTTATGGCATAATTTTTCTGAGCATCATTCAACATATGACTTGCATAATAAACCACATGAAGAATTTTATTTTTTCTTTGTCCTAACACTGCACCTATAGCATAGTCACTTGCATCACACATAATTTCAAAAGGTAAACTCCAATCAGGAGCAACCATCACAGGTGAAGAAATTAGTTTTATTTTATTTCATTAAAAGCATCCAGATATGCATCATCAAACACAAAATTTACCTCTTTTTCCAAAAGGTTAGTCAAGGGCTTAGCAATTTTAGAAAAATCTTCTATAAACCGCCTATAAAATCAGCATGCCCAAGAAAACTTCTTATCCTTTTCACATTAACTGGTGGTGGTAACTTCTCAATTACCTCCACCTTTGCTCTTTACACCTCAATTCCTTTTGCAAAAATTTGATGACCAAGAACTATACCTTCTCTTACCATAAAATGACATTTTTCCCAGTTAAGAACAAGGTTAGTTCCTTGGTATATTTTTAAAACCAAAACAAGGTTGGATAGGAAAATATCAAATGAAGATCCAAACACAGAAAAATCATCCATAAAAATTTCTATGCATTTTTCAATTAAATCAGAAAAGATTGAGAACACGCACCTTCGAAATGTGGCGGGTGCATTACACAACCCGAAAGGCATACGCCTATAGGCAAAAACCCCAAATTGACAAGTAAAGGCTGTTTTTCTTGATATTTCAGGGCTACAGAAATTTGATTGTAACCTGAGTACCCATCCAGAAAGCAATAGTACTCGTACCCCGCCAACCTTTCTATCATCAGGTCAATGAACGTGAGCGGAAAATGATCTTTCCTTGTAACTTGATTAAGCTTCCGGTAGTCAATACACATCCTCCAACCAGTGACTTGCCTTGTAGGAATCAACTCATTGTGTTCATTCATCTCCACAGTCATACCACCTTTCTTGGGAACCACCTAAACCGGGTTCACCCACTTACTGTCAGAAATGGGATAAGTTATAACTTCATCAAGTAACTTTATCACTTCTTTCATCACCACTTCCTTCATAGTTGGATTAAGCCTCCTTTGATGTTGAACCACTGGTATAAAGTCCTCCTCTATAAATATTTTATGCATGCAGAATGTAGGACTTATCCCCTTCAAATCATTGATGTTCCAACCAATGGCTGACTTGTAATCCCTTAATACTCTAAGTAATTTTTCCTCCTCATTTTCTGACAACTCCACATTCACAATAACTGGATTCTTCCTTTTCTCATCTAGAAAAACATATTTCAGATTTGAAGGCAATGGTTTCATCTCCATGGGTGGCTCCTTTTCCACTACCACTTCTTCTTTTTCCAATTCTTGTTATTTTATATTTGAGGAAGACGTAGATTCCAAAGCTTCCAATTGATAGATACATTCCACCACCTCATAATTGACTTCCTCATGCACCTCCTTAATTTCTTTGTCTTTCATCAAAGTTGCTTCCAAGGGACTTTCTGCAGTACTTTTTTCAAATTCCTCTAGGACCAATGAATCCAAAACTTCAACCCGGAAACAACAATCAGAA
Organism: Sophora flavescens; assembly: GCA_030762895.1. Taxonomy (NCBI): domain Eukaryota; kingdom Viridiplantae; phylum Streptophyta; class Magnoliopsida; order Fabales; family Fabaceae; genus Sophora; species Sophora flavescens. The sequence continues at coordinate 128,674,067 of CM061064.1, forward strand.
TCTTGAGCATGCTTCACTGCTTCTTTGATTGAGAAAACCAAATTTTCATCTTCTACTCTCAAAATTAGTTCACCTTTCTGCACATCGATCAAAGCACGACCTGTAGCCAAAAATGGCCTACCAAGAATAAGAGGAACTTTAGCATCCTCTTCCATATCCAGCACTACAAAATCTGCAGGGAAGATGAATTTATCAATTTTAACAAGTAAGTCTTCCATAATACCATAAGGATATTTTACCGAACGATCTGCCAACTGAAGAGACATCATAGTAGGCTTCACTATACCAATTCCCAGCCTTTTAAAAATTGACAAAGGCATCAAATTGATGCTGCTCCCAAATCACAAAGAGCCCTGCCAACCTCCATATTACCAATCCCACAAGGAATGGTGAAGCTTCCTGGATCCTTCAACTTAAGAAGCAATTTTTGTTGAATGATAGCACTACACTCCTCTGTAAGCATAATAGTTTCCTCTTCATTGGCCTTCCTCTTCTCGGACAACAAATCCTTCATTAACTTAGCATAACTTGGCATTTGTTCCAATGCCTCGGTAAATGGAATATTAATCTGCAGTTTTTTGAACACCTCCAAGAACCTGGAAAAATGCTTGTCTTCATTCTTCTTCTTCAACCTTTGAGGATAAGGAATTTTAGGAACAAAGGGCAGCGGCTGTGTTGGCTTGTCAACTTGTGAATTTTCAGATTTTTAAGCTTCTTATTTCTTCTCTTCAATCACCACTTCCTCCTCCCCTTGCTTTTTATCATGAACAACTTTTTCAGCATCCTTTTCTTTAGAAGACTCATCTTGGACAACATTGTTCAAAACCTTGCCACTCCTCGAATGAATTGCTTTGCAGTGCTCTTTTGGATTAGGAACAGTATCACCTGGCAAAGTACCTGAAGCTCTTTCAGACAATTGTTTAGAAATCTGCCCAATTTGCATGTCCAAATTCCGGATAGACGCCTCTTGATTCTTGAAGTTGGCCCTTGTCTCAGTCATAAAATTTGAAGATTGCTCCACAAAATTAGAAGTATTAACAGACAATTTCTCCAAAGCACTCTCCAAAGATGACATTCTGTTTTGAGGTTGTGATTGTCCTTGGAATGAAGAATTCCCTTGTTGTTGTTGTGGCTTGAATTGATTCTGACCTTGTCCACCCCATGAGAAATTAGGATGGTTCCTCCAACCTGGATTGTAAGTGTTTGAATAGGGGTTAATTTGTTGCCCCAATGCATTCACTTGCTCTCTCAGTAGATTTGTACCACAATCACCATTACGATGCTCTCCACCACAAAAATCACTCACCAAGGTAGGTGTATTCAGTGCATTAACTTGGCCATTCCCCAACAAAGTAGCAAGTTGTTGAGAAATCACCTTGTTAAATTGTTGCTCAATTAGATTACTATCCACAACATTCACCCCCTAGACTTTTCTGTTTTGCCTATCATGTTGCATATTAGCACTGTTGGCTACCATGGTCTCTAGTATTTCCAAAGCCTCTTCTGGACTCTTCAAATCAAAAGCTCCTCCACATGCAGCATCCATCATCTGTCTTGCATTCGGATCCATCCCATTATATAAAGTTTGAGCTAACAACCAATTGGGCAAAGAATGATGAGGACATTTTCTGAGTAGCTCCTTGAACCTCTCCCAAGCATCATACAAAGTTTCTGACTCTAGCTGCACAAATGAGGTAATTTCACTCCTCAATTTGGCTAACCTCGATACTAGAAAATATTTTTGCACAAACTTGGACTCCAAATCATCCCATGTTTAGATACTGCCCTGTTGTTGTGACTGAAGCCAACTTCTAGCTTTATCCTTCAATGAGAAAGGAAAAAGCCTCAATCTAATGGCGTCATCTGAAGCTCCATTGAACTTCACTGTATCACATATCTGCAAGAAATTCTCCAGATGATGATTGGGATCCTCTTAAGCTCCTCCACCAAACTGGTTCTGGTGCATCAAATTAATGAGTGCAGGCTTGATTTCAAAGTTGTTAGCCTGCACAGCAGGTCTCACAATAGAACCCCGGGCACCTTCAGTATTGGGCTTGGAATTAATCCATCAATGTCCGCCTAGCAGGTTGCTCGGCCATGACTGTTTCAACTTCAACCACCTGTTATTGTAAAAGTGCTTGTTCCTTTTCTTGTTGCCTGCGAAGCTTGACTGCCTTCCTGTTACTCTTAGCTGTCTTTTCAATTTCAGGATCAAACAAAAAAATAATTCTTGTCAACAGTACCTCGCATACATAACTCAAAAGAAAATCAGTGCACACTGATAATATAAAATAAAAATAAAATTGCAGAAATCTTAATAACATAAAATAAAATGCTCAAATCGAGATTTCCTTGGGCCAACTAATATTAACATAAAATCAATCCCCGGCAACGGCGCCAAAAACTTTTTGAGCATTAACTTGGCAAGTGCACCAAATCGCTAACTGTAGTAATAAAAATATCGTCCTCAGTGATTGAATCGTTAACTACTAACGTGCCAACTCAATTTCGTTTGAGCGACCGAATGGTTTGAAATTGGTTTTCACCTATAAGTAAGAACATAAATTTAACAAGGAACATAGATTTTTTTTGGTATTTTCAATTAAGAAAATTAAGTAACATAAATTTTGGGTTTTAACAATCAAGAAAAAAATTGTTAGAGGATCGATTTCCATGTCTTTCCTACTTGTTCAATCCTGGAAATTAACTTGAACAGTTTATCCAATTTCAGGAAACTGAGTTTTGTAATTTATCCCCTAATTTCTTAGGTGGAGAAATCTTTCTGTCTAAATTACTAATTCAATTCCTTGAGTATTAGATAATTAACAGAAGCATTAAGAACGATTTCAACTCAAATGTTGCTAAGGAGCTGGATGGAGCTCTGTATGAAACGGAGGTTACTGAGGAGTTGAATGGAACTCCTTACGAACCAGACGCTGGAGGGTGAGCCGTGATCCAGGGTGATTAGGGTATAGATAGTATGGCCAGTGTATCTAAGAAGGAGTATTTTTTTATATGTTTCCGCTAAGTATGGCTTTTATTTTAAGTTTATGCCTATGAGGGATCGTACTGAGAGGATACCCTCAATAGTGTTTTGGTTATGTAATAAATAAACCGGTGGGTATTTATATATTTCAACCTTGGTGTGTTTAATTTGCAAAAGTTATATGATTGTTTAAATAAAGTTTTAATTTTTACGCATTTTTCACGCTAAGCACGCGATTAAGGAATTAATTAATAAGGTTTTAAGCTAATAAAACACCGGGGCACAACGGGGTGTCTCAAGAGTCTTCCCAGTTCTCATGAACAAGTGCAGTATCTATGAAGATGCCTGCAAGTTTGGAGGGTCAGCCTCCAAGGGATCAGACAACCAGAGCAACAAGAGGAATGATCAAGGAAACAAGTCGAGGTCGTGCCTCGCTCCAGATGGCAAGGACTTCAAGTGGGATGGCAAGAAGTCTCAGTTTTCTTCAGACAGATCCAGGAGATGGGATTCTTTCGATTCTAGACCTCTTCGATGCGGCAAGTGTGAACAGAACCACTTCACCAACCAAGGCAAGGAAACGAACATCATATACTTCAAGTGTGACAAGTATGGCCACATCAGCCAGAACTGTGAGGGAGGAAAGTCGGAACCACAGAGTGCGAGCAAGGGTCAGAAGCCTCAATCCAACCGACTGAAGATCACAGGGAGAGTCTTAGCTGTCAGTGGAGCCAAGGCCTCCGAATCTGAAGATTTGATCCAAGGTATGTTCCTCATTAATAAGTTTGTTTGACTATATTGTTTGATTCGGGTGCGACCCACTCGTTTGTGTCATATGAATGTTCTAAGAGTCTTATGTTGCCCGTGACACTTCTTGAGTGTGATTTAGTGGTTGCCACACCCACGAATAAACCCGTTCTTTCTTCTTATGCATGCAAGAATATTCTTATTGCCATAGACGGTAGGGACTTTATTGTTGATCTTGTATGTCTACCTCTGAAAAACCTTGATGTTATTCTTGGCATGGACTGGTTATCTGCCAACCATGTTCTTCTAAATTGTTTTGATAAAACCATATTTTTTGGAACTTCGGTGGAGTCTATGGATCCTAGATTTCTCTCTTCCAACCAAGTGAAAGCTTCAATGAAAGAAGAAGCCCAAGTGTACATGATGCTAGCTTCCCTGGAAGTCGAGAGCCCTCCTAATGTCGACAGTGTGCCTGTTGTGCGAGAATTTCCTGAAGTGTTCCCGGGGGACGTTTATGAACTACCCCCAGAAAGAGATGTGGAGTTTGTCATGGACTTTGTGTCTGGACTCCCGAGGACTCCAGCCAGTTATGAAGCGATATGGGTTGTTGTGGATAGACTGACTAAGTCTGCCCATTTTATCCCGATGAACATGGAATACCCTTTGGAAAAGTTAACCAGGTTGTACATCAAGGAGATAGTTAGGTTACATGGTGTACCTTCTAGCATTGTGTCGGATAGAGGCCCGAGGTTTACCTCTAGGTTTTGGACTAGTTTGCATGAGGCTTTAGATACCAAGCTTAGGATAAGTTCAACTTATCACCCGCAGACGGATGGTCAGTCTAAGAGAACCATCCAGTCCTTAGAGGACTTGCTTAGAGCCTGTGTGCTAGAGCAGTCAGGTAGTTGGGACAAGTTTTTACCCTTGATAGAGTTCACATGCAACAACAGCTACCATTCCAGTATTGGGATCACACCTTATGAAGCTCTTTATGGGAGGAGATGTAGGACACCCTTGTGTTGGAATGAACCTGGTGATAGTGTGGTGTTAGGACCTGAGATAGTGCAAGAAACCACCGAAAAAGTAAGGATGGTTCAGGAAAGATGAGAACGGCACAAAGTAGGCAGAAAAGCTACCATGACAAAATGAGGAAGGCGCTCGAATTCCAGGAAGGGGATCATGTATTCTTGAGAGTTACTCCAACAACTGGGGTCGGTAGAGTGATGAAAGTGAAGAAACTTACTCCCAAATTCATCGGTCCTTACCAAATTCTTAAAAGAGTCGATGAAGTTGCTTATCAAATAGCCTTGCCACCTTTCTTGTCTAAACTTCACAATGTATTTCTTGTGTCACAACTTCGTAAATACATTCATGACCCAAACCATGAGAGAGTCCCCAACACGATTCAGTTAAAAGAGAATTTGACCTTTGAGGTACAACACCTTCGAGTTGAAGATCGGTGGGTGAAGCAGTTGAGAAGTAAGGAGATTCGTTTGGTTAAAGTCGTTTGGAGTGGGGCGACTGAGGAAAGTGTTACACTGGACCTAGAGAGCAAGATGATGGAGTCATACCCGCATCGCTTCGTTTGAGGTGAGTAGAAATTTCGAGGACGAAATTTTTATAAGGGGGTGGAATTGTAACACCCCGTTTTTTGTATAAGTGTGTTTATGTGTGCCTTGTTTGTTAGGAAGGTTTAAAGTGATCTAAGTGGGGGTTTTAAGCTAAAATCCCTTCCTGACGCATGAGCACGGCATTGCTCATGAGTCAACACGCCCGTGCTTAAGGCTGCATGCGTTTCGTTGACGCTGATGTGAACACCTCCGTCCTCATTAGGGAGAACGACCGTGCTCAGCAGTCAGGTGCGTCTCGCTGACGCTAAGTGGAGCACGATCATGCTCAAGTATTGGGGTTTATAAATAGGAACAGTACACGAGGGTTTTGTCTACAACCCTAATTTTGGTTTCTCTGCCTCCAAAACAACAGAAACCTCTTTTCCTCTTTCTCTCCTTTGAACCATTCCTAGTTCTTGGAATCCTTGCGGCGTTTGGGAGAGGAACGTGCACGTTAGTGTCTTGTAAGGTAAGCCGGTTGTTCTCCTCTGTTTCCTCTTCTCTTTTTGAATTGGGAACTGATAGGCTAACCCTGTTTGTGTTATCCAATGCTTGGGATCGTTCGTCGAGCCGTTTGTGGGAACCTATTTAGGAGCGTCTTCAGTTTAACAGGAATTCTTCATACCAGGTATGGGGAGAATGAATATTGTGAGTATGTAGGCTTGGGGGTAGCGTAAGACGAAGGGTTCCCATAACCCTTTATGTTTGATAATATGTTGTATACTTTTATGCCTAATTGTTATATGATGTTAGACTGCTTGTCATTATGATATTGGCATGACTCTTATTAATTTATTAATGTTGTTATGAAGGTTGTTGTTGTTGAATATTGTCTGTTGTGAATATATTGATCTGATGATGCCATGATTGAATGCTTTTAACAAGATTATGTTATTATGATGTATTGGCTATTGATTGATGTTGTCACGTGTTAATGTTAAAAGACTAAATCTGTTAAACAATGTTAAGGTAGGCTGTTCCTTTTGTTCATACAACTGAATGTTAGTAACGAGTGACGATTATGCAAATGGCTTTGTCAAGAACCTTAGGGACTGATTTATGAGTGGTCAGGGACAATTTAATGAATTGAGATTAAAGGACTAATTCCCCTTAATTTGTAAGACATGAACATTAAATCAATACTAATGAAACTGATGATCAGCGGATTAGTAAGAACACTTCAGATTGAATCTGAGAATGTCCCAAACAAGTGGCAATAGGGTCTGTGACCCTTTTGAGCACGCCTGTGCTTAACAGGCAGCACGACCATGCTTGTAGTTGACACATGCAAACATAAGAAGGGGGGATGAATTGTGTTTGTTAATAATTTTCGAAAACAACCTTTAAAATAATTTTTACACACAAGAAGATTAAAATCAGAAGCAAGCACATAGAAACAGATCTTTTAAAAAGCTTTAACAAAAGCAATATCAAAACCCCTCAGTTAGTAAGAATCGAATAAAGTTGTAAGAGTTTAGGAAATAGAAGATTCACACAAGATGTTTTATCCTGGTTCACTCTCTTCCAATCAAGAGCTACGTCCAGTCCCTTCTACTTGAAGGTTTTTCCCCACTATTTTCCAAATAGATTACAACCAAGTATTCAACACCTCTTCTGGCTACAAGTATTTCTTTCTTCTTTCTTGCCAAGCCTCTTCAGGCTCTAACTCTAACAAAGATTTAACGTTTGATCTTCTTAACTCACTATGTGTGAGGATATGAAAGTTTAAGATCAGATGAATATTTTCACAATATTCAAACTAAAGAATATAGACTCTTGCTCTTTAAAGAATATTAGAATGAGTGATTATTGATTGGCAAAAGTTGAGCTAGCAAGGTTGTGCTGGCAAGAGTTATTCTTCAGTATCTCAGGTCTTCTATTTATAGTGACCTTCTTCTTTACTGGTATTTCTTCAACGGTTATTTTGAATAGTCCCGTTTAGAGATAGCATTGAATGCATGATATCCGTTGTGACTGATAGCTTGATCGTGGAAATGCTGAATAGTACTCTTGGTTATCGAGATGGCATGAAATGGAGGCTCACTAATTTGAGTATTGCAGCTTAAGAACTTTTTGTTCCTCCTTTGTGTATAATCCAGGTTTTTCATCCATAAAGTTGTCATCGTACAGATCGTTTTGCAGTTTCTCATTGTACGATTCTTTTTTTTGCATTTCTTGATGGTACTATGTTTCTTTTACAACAAGGTAAAACATTTAAGCAGATAAAACAAATGTCAAGAACAAAAAATCTATTGAAATAAATTCAAGAGATTCAGATTCCATTTATTCATTCAAAGATGGAGCTCGTCTACTTAAAACTCCGTCTACCTAGTTATATGTGAGACCAAGTCTGTTTCAACAAATTATTTTGCTCGTCCGATGATGAGGCATATCCTCTCGTCTATCAAGTCTTTGTACTTGCTATACCTCAATAAATTATAAAGATCTTCGTCTAGTGATATGGCAGATAGAGCTCGTCTACCTGACTATTATATTTTTAAGTTCATTCAAATCTACCAATTTTTTCGTCTGCTAACGTGGCAGTTAAAGCTTGTCTACTATCAAGTCTTTGGACTTGCTGAATCTAAGAGGTTATTTTGATTTCCTTCTAGTAAGCATTTAGAGCATCGTCTACTTAAGAAAACCAGTCTACTCAAATAAATAAATAAATAACTTTTACCAAAACATTGAGCAGCCCGTCTACAATGGTGGACGCGTATTTTTCAATGAAAACTTATCCCAAGTTTCTATTACGTATAATTGAATATTCCTGCATAACTGAAAGCACATGTTAGATTTCAACTAACACTTTGCCAAGAAAATTTAATTCTTTTGTTAACGTCAAAACTTAGAGATTAATTAAATCCAAATCACTTTGGTTCCAACAAACTCCCCCTTTTTGACGATCACAAAAACTAATTAAATTTGAAAAGCAAAGTCTAAGAGAGCCTGCAGGGCTCCCCTTAAGACAAAGCATTCGGATAAATAATCAGTAAAAGCATATGAGACAAACTTCATATAAGCTAATAGACATGTGCAATACCTTATCAAACTTAGAGTATATATGAAGGAATAAATAAGCATAGTCAGCAGATATCAGAGCAAATAGGCAAACATAAGTATCAGAGCAGTTATCGAGTAGAAAACAGAATATGCATATGCAGACAAATATGAGCTTTTAAAAAAATGACTTTATATATATATATATATATATATATATATATATATATATATATATATATATATATATATATAATCTCTTTTCTTTCCTTTCTCCCCCCTTTTGTCATCAACCAAAAAGGTAAAAGGAGTGGACCATCATTGTCAGTATATATAAAAAGAATTCAGGTTAGGCAGGAGGAGGTGGAGGGTTCTGAATCTGGCTTTTCTTTAAATCCATCAAGAATTCCAGTATTTTGTTGACAAATTCTAAGGTTGGATCCATTGATGTTTGAACTTGTTGTTGGACATCCTCCTTAATTTTCTCAGTCATCTTCTCAACCTTTTAATCAACTATCTTGCCAACTCTGTCATCAACTATTTTGCCAAGTATCTCTTCAAGGTTCTGTGGCAGAGCATGTTGTCTTGAACTTTCAGCAGATTCTTGAAAGGTGCTTAAGGCTCTGGACTGTTCAGGGTGAACTGAAGGGTGCATCACAGCTAAAGTAGTGGTTGAGAAGGGTGCTTTCTAGATGAGCTTTGTTTGGACATTTACTTAGTAGTTTCTTCTTCAGGACCACCTAAACCAGCAACAGTGGCATTCATGCCAGGTCCTTCAACAATAATATCATTTTCAAGAAGCTTTGACAGAGGTGAAGACTGGGCAAGATTAATGACAAGGAGTGGTGAAGGGCTCACTGATATTTCCTTTGCCCATATGATGGGGTAGGAGAATTCAACATTTTGATTTGTTATGGGAAGGCCCCAAAGGTCTTTATAGATCATGTAACAAAAGTTAGAAAGACCACACTTTCCTCTGACTTTGGGAATTTCCTTCTTCTCTTCTTGGGTCAGTCTAGAGGAAGATGTTTCTCGTGTTCAGTGAATAATCTGAGATTTCCAGAAATCTACAGCACGTTGTTCATTGATCAACCCAATCGATTCAGAATGCAAATAGAAGTCCAGCATCGAGTAGTCAAAAGTTTCTTGATGTAGATCAAGCATTGCTGATTCAGCTTCTGGCATAATTCCTTTGAATCTTTTGTTCTTATTGTCCTTGTCCTTATTCAAATGAATCATCTGCAGTCTTGGACAGATTCTGTAAGGCACGATTCCAACTTTGGTTGCTTCACTATGTCTCAGCCAGGATGAAGGGACAAAATTTACGGCTCTATCAACTCTGAAATGACTGAATTTCCACTTCAGCATTTTATAGATGAGCTAATCCACAAAGAAATCAGAGGCCCTCCTATAGACACTGGGAAGCTCGAAGGTTATCCATCTTGTGTTATTGTCCAAGATTATAGGAACATGTTTTGAAGATCTTGCTCTTCTTTCATGGATGGTAGGAAGATTCTTTCTTAGAGGGCCTGTCTCCCAGACACTTATCACATGTCTCTGAACTCCATCAGTGATGGGTATGACAGGTGGAATTTTAACAAGGTTGGGATAGATTTTTCTGTGGGGGAATTTGTTTAGGGCCAGGTGAGTGACTAAAGGTTCTATGTTGTTGTGCATTTGTGAAGTCACTTTTGTGATTAGTTTGCAGTCAAGATGGGGTAAATGGAAGGGTTCAACAAGTGGGCTTATTTCTTCTCATACTCGGTAGGGGGTACCACCTGTTAGGAATATGTTCAGGTTCAGGTTGGTGAGTGAGAAACAAAACTCTCCATTCCCTTTTTACTTTGGCCCAATCCTCAGATTTGCCATCATAAATAACAGAAATTGGGGTGAAGGGAAATAAGGTTCTTAAGGGTTTTAGGAAGGGAGCACTAGGGGAAATGTCATCATCTGGTTGATTGAACCAGGGATCATCAGTAGGGATAATTGGTTGAAATTGTGGTCTGGATGAGTTGGCTATTTGTGAGTGAGTAGGTGAAGATGTAGGCAAGTTTGTGGTTTGGTCAATTTGTGTTGGTTGGGGTGAGACGGGTATGGGAATGTATACATCATTAGTTATGGTTTGATTTAACACATCATTTGGAATAGAGACAGCAATGTTATCATCAACAAGAACAGTATCAACTCTATTTTCTAGACTAGACACTAAGGCATCTACTGCTATTTGAACATGATCACTAGCAGAGATGGTTACCATAGAAGTCTTAGTTGTTCTGGTCTTTCTTGCTGGTTGCCTTCTGGGTTTTGTTGAGACAGGCACAACGGTCTCAGCAGCAGCAACATAAGTTTTCTGCTTCTTCAGGATGGTACTGATAGGAACTCTGTCCTCATTAGCTTCCTCGTCCTCATTGTGCGAGAAGATAACTCTTACTTGCTTCTTCACAGCAAGAGCGTCAGAAGGTTCCTAGATAACAATGCCACCAGCTGGTCTCTTAGGGGCAGGTTTCCATGCTGCGGTGGTCCTTTTCTTGATATTCTTCTTTGGCGCCATAGCCTCAGTAGTGTTTTGTTCCACCATTTCCTCTTTCATTTTCATTAACTCCTCAATTTTGGTCATTGCAACAGTAGCATAGGTACTGAGGTTCATGCTAGCTATATTAATTTTACCAAAGTCTGCAGCTGACATTGGTTTTTCAAATAAGATTGTAGCTTGCTCTTCAGGAGTCCTTGCAGCAAGAATTTCATGGATTCCTTGAGCCTTGAAAATCTTAGACAGAAGATGGTAATAGGGAAATACCGAAAGTTTGGTCTTGTTGATCACAGCATCTCTGAATCTTACGTACATGATTTTAGTAAGATTGATTTTTGTCTCCGTAACAAGATGGCAAAGGCAAAACTTATGCAGAGCTGATAGGTTGTCCTTGGAACCAACCTTATGAAGAACCACCTTGTTTAATAGTTGATAAAGAATGCGAACGATGTCCTTCATTTCAACAGCCTTCCATGAGTGAGTTCTGATTGTGTCTTCTCTCATGAGACATACTTCAATGGTCTTATAGCCACCTAAATCAGTTTCCCATGACTCAGTTAAAACTAAACCTTCTTGAGACAGAAAATGGCATCAACAATAGTCTTCTCCGAGACTATGATCCTCTTTCCTAACACAACAGAGGAGAAATCATTGTCGGTCTCTTGAACATTCTTCCAGAAATCCCTAATCAGGTTGGGAAAGACAGAGACTTTCTCTTTGAAGAGTCCTCCCCACCCAGCTGCATTAACATACTTGCTGATGTCTAAGTTGTAGTCTTGAAATATCCCAAAGTTGAAGTGGTGCTCAATGGTGATGTTGAGCTTGTCCGCGTTGAAGGTTGAAGAAGAAGCCATTTTGGTGAGAAGAGTTAGGGTTTGGAAAACAAAGAGAAGAAGAGCTCGAGAGTTTCAGGGAAATGTAAAGTTATCTCAGAGGGAAAAGATTACTTTTAAAAGATTCTTGAAACCCAAAGGTTTATCAAAAAGGAAAGTCTTTTGACAAGACATGTCATTATGGATAAAACGACATTGATATTTGGGAACTCTAAAAGATTTTGATGGGATTGATGGAAGTAATAACTCAACAAAGAGAATAAAGGATAAATTTGTCATTTAGACAAAATAAATGCATTTAATAAAAATAAAAATATGCTTAAACACAGGCAGATTGGACTCGTATGAAATTATACAATGGATGCGGTAACCAACAACAGTGGACGTGACATATAGTAGACGTGCAGCACAACATACAATAGACGCAAAAATTTAACAGGCATTGGACGTGTATAAGTAATAGACGCAAGATTAACAAAACCAATTTTTCTCAAGGTAGGACGCCTAAATTAATCCACACATATCATATTAATATGCTTCCTAATAAAGATAAATCTGTCATCTGCAAGAGGTTTAGTAAAGATATCTGGCCATTGATGGTCAGTATCTACAAATTGTATATCAAACACACCTTTTTGCACATAATCCCTAATGAAATGATGTTTAATCTCTATGTGCTTAGCTCTATAATGCAAAATTGGATTCTTAGATAGATTTATTGCAGCAGCATTATCACACATAAGTGGAATACAACTTACAAACACATTGTAGTCCTCCAATTGATGTTTGATCCAGAGAAGTTGTGAGCAACAACTTGCAGCTGATATATACTCAGCTTCAGCAGTTGATAAGGCAATGATACTTTGTCTTTTGCTTGACCATGAGACAAGATTAGCTCCAAAGAAGTGATATCCTCCATTGGTGCTTTTTCTTTCAATTTTATCTCCAACATAGTCAGGATCACATAAACCAACTAATCTGTAATCTTCATTTTTCTTAAAGCACAAACCAAGATTAGTAGTACCTTTTAAATATCTAAAGATTCTCTTAACTGCTGATAAGTGAGATTCCCTAGGATCAGATTGAAATTGAGCACACAAACATACATTGAACATAATATCAGGCCTAGACACAGTAAGATATAAGACAGATCATATCATACCTCTGTATACCTTTTGGTCTACCTTTTTCTCTTTATCATCTTTGTTCAGTATGGAAGTGGGGTGCATAGGAGTATTCATTGGCTTACAATCATCCATCTTAAACTTCTTCTGAAGCTCTTTTATGTACTTAGTTTGGTGGATGAGCACATCGTCCAAGGTTTGTTTTACTTGAAGTCCAAGGAAGAATTTGAGTTCTCCCATCATGCTCATTTCAAATTCCTTCTACATTAACTTAGAGAATTCTTTGCATAGAGACTCATTAGTACCACCAAAAATAATATCATCAACATTTATTTGTACAACTATGAAATTAGACTTAATGGACTTTCTAAATAATGTTGTGTCAACCTTTCCTCTATTGAATCCATTTTCCATAAGAAAGGAACTTAGTCAGTCATACCAAGCTCTAGGAGCTTGCTTAAGTCCGTACAAAGCTTTCTTAAGCTTATATCCATGTTCAGGATGGGTTTCACACTCCAAACCCGGAGGTTGCATAACAAAAACTTCTTCATTAATAAAGCCATTTAGAAAAACATTTTTAATTTCCATCTGAAAAAGCATAATACTATGATGTGCAGCAAATGAAAGTAGAATTCTAATAGCTTCTAGTCTAGCAACAGGTGCAAAAGTTTCAGTATCATCTATACCTCCCTCTTGAGAGAAACCTTGAGCAACAAGTCTTGCCTTGTTTCTTATTACCTTACCATTTTCATCAAGTTTGTTTCTGTAAACCCACTTTGTTCCAATCAGTGATTTGTCTTTGGGCAGGGAAACCAGAGTCCAAACATCACTTCTTTCAAACTGATTGAGTTCTTCTTGCATAGCTAGAATCCAACCATCGTCCAACAGAGCCTCGTCTGCTGTTTTTTGTTCCAACTCAGAGACTAGTGCACAATTGTCTTGTTCACTGAAGGTTGATCTGGTTCTTAGCTTGTCATTGGGGTTTCCAATGATCTGATCTTGTGGATGATAGTTCTTGAAGTACCAAGATTTTTGAACTGTACCATGTTGAGAAGTGGAAGTTTCTAGTTGTTGAGTGGGGTCATCTTCTTGATCATCAACTTTTATCTCAGGTGAGTCTCCTGGAATGCTTAGATCAAGATCTGCAAAAGCTTCATCTAGCTCTGATAATTTCTTATCAGGCTGTTTGTCATCAAACTTGACATGAATACTTTCCTCTACTATCAGAGTCCTAGAATTATAAACTCTAAAGCCTTTAGATGTTTCAGAATATCCTAATAGTATTCCACTATATGTTTTAGCATCAAACTTACCAAGTTGATCTTTAGTATACAGTATATAGCATTTACAACCAAAAGGATGAAAATAAGATATGTTGGGTTTTCGTCATTTCCATAGTTCATAACGAGTCTTATTCAGGATAGGTCTAATGTATATTATGTTCTGAATGTAGCAGGCAGTATTAACAGCTTCAGCCCAGAAGTATCTAGGGATAGAGTTGTCATTGAGCATAGTCCTAGCCATCTCTTGAAGAGATATGTTCTTTCTCTCTACCACACCATTTTGCTGTGGTGTTCTAGGTATTGAGAATTTGTGAAAGATACCACTCTCTTCACAGAACTTACAAAATAGATCATTTTCAAACACTCCCCCATGGTCACTTCTGATTGAAGTGATACACATGCCTTTTTCATTCTGTACACGTTTGCAGAATACAGAAAAGACCTTAAAAGACTCATCCTTGTGAGTTAGGAACATAACCCATGTCCATCTAGTGTAATTGTCTACTATGATAAGACCATATTTCTTACCACTGACAGAGGCAGTCCTTGTTGGACCAAAAAGATCAAGGTGTAGCAACTCTAGTGGTCTATTGGTACTAACAACATTCTTGGATTCAAAAGAACCTTTGACTTGTTTTCCCTTTTGACATGCATCACAGAGAGCATCAGATTTGAACTTAAGGTTTGTTTTTCCTCTCACGAGGTTATGCTTGTTTAGTTTTGAAATTAATTTCAAGCTTGCATGACCTAGCCTTTTGTGCCAAATCCATCGCTCATCTTCAATGGACACTAGACATGAGACACTTTGATTTGAGAGGTCCTCCAAGTCAATTTTATAGAGATTGTTTTGCCTTTTAGCAGTGAATAAAAGTGATCCATCATCTTTCTTGACAGTACACATGTTCTTATCAAAAGAAACTGCACATCCACTGTCACATAATTGACTTATGCTCAGTAGATTGTGCTTCAAGCCATTTACTAAAAGAACATTATCAATGGAGGGAAAAGGATGTTTACAAATTTTACCTATACCAATGATTTTCACTTTCTGATTTCCTCCAAATGTGACCCAGCCACTATCTTTGGACATAAGGTTTTGGAACATAGACCTTTCTCCCATCATGTGTTGTGAGCAGCCACTGTCCAAGTACCAAGACATCTGTTTTCTTCCTGTTGTTAAGCAAATCTGCAACAGGTATTATCTTATCTTTAGGTAACCAAACTGACTTGGGTCCTTTCCCGTTAGTTGTCACTGGAAGAGTATGCTTAGCATGTTTAATGTGTATGCATCTAGATGTAATATGCCCATCTTTTCCACACATTTTGCAAAAGGTGTTGGACGAGCTAGACTTAGCCTTAGCATATTTATCTAGAACTTTTGAAGTTTTATGCTATATAGGTGATTTTGACTTTTTGTGAGATGCTTCTTGCTTCTCTTTGTCATAACCAAGGCCAGATTTATCATGAGATGACCTAGAGTACCTTAAAATGAGACTAAGCTTATCTGAACCACCTACAAGCTTTGACAGAGAATCTATCAGATATGTTACATCTTGTTTCAGTTTTTCAACTTCACAAGAAACATTAGGTTCACATTCCATTTTGTTAGCTAGACTAACATTTACTGATTTTAGTATGTCATTTTCAGTTTTAAGGTTTTGTTTCTCAGTGCAGACCCTATCATATTCTCTAGTTAGTTTAGAAATTTTTTTTTAGACTCTTATATTCTCGTGATAGTATAGACGACTCATGCAACAGTTCATCAAAAGCATTTTGAAGAGTGGACGACTCAGAGTCCATTACCTCAACATCAGTGTATTCGCTTTCTGATGCAGCGTCTGCCATGAGACAAATATTTGCCTCTTCCTCAGCCTCATTTTCTTCATCTGATGAAGACAGATCAAGATCCTCCCATGTAGCTATTATGCCTTTCTTCTTTTTGAAGAATTTCTTTCTATCCTCTAACTCAAGGCAGTCATCTTTGAAATGACCAGGTTTCTTGAATTCAAAGCACATGGGTGGACCTTTTTCCTTGGAGTATGACTTCTCCTTGGAAAACTTTTTGTTGATTTTCTTCCTTCTGAAACCACCTTTCTTTCTCCACATATGTTGAATCTTCCTGGAGTTGAAGGACAATTCATCCTCATCTAATCCTTCATCATTATCAGAAGATTTAGACCCATTTGATGACTCAGCAGCTTTGAGAAATTTTGATGAACTTGCTTTCTTTGCCTTTAAGGAAATAGATTTTCCTTTTCTGGAATTTTCTTCTTCATTAAGTTCAAGTTCATGAACCTTGAGAGATCCAAGAAGCTCTTCCAGAGAGAGTGTATTCAGGTTTTTGGCTTCCTGAATAGCAGCTACTTTGGGTCTCCATTGCTTGGATAGACTTCTCAGGATTTTTATAACATGATCTCTATTTTCATAGACTTTTCCAAGAGATCTAAGACTGTTGGTGATGGTTTGGAATCTTCCAAACATTTGGCCTATTGTTTCATGTTCACCCATCTTGAACAGCTCATACTGATGAACCAGCATGCTGATCTTTGATTCCTTAACTTGTGAGGAACCCTCGCGAGCTAGGGAAAGAGTATCCCAGATTTCTTTAGAAGTATTGCAGTTGTGAACTTTGTCATGTTTAGATCTGGTTATAGCACACATGAGATAGTGCTTAGCCTTCAGATTTAGCTGATGTTGGTTTTTCTGCTATTGAGTCCATTGGGCTCTAGGAACAGCAACTCCAGCTTCATGTCTTGGTTCAGTGTAGCCGGTTTCCATCAGCTCCCAAATATCTACATTCTGTGCATCTAAGAAGGCCATCATTCTCTTCTTCTAGTAGTCATAATCTGTTCCATCAAAGAGATGAGGTCTGTTGATAGCTTATCCTTCTGCATCCATGGTTGTTGGATCGTAGTCCCTCAGCACTTGTTAGATGCTCAACCATTTTGAATCTGAGCTTTGATACCAACTGAAATTGACACAGGCAAACACAAGAAGGGGGGTTGAATTGTGTTTGTTAATAATTTTCGAAAACAACCTTTAAAACAATTTTTGCACACAAGAAGATTAAAATCAGAAGCCAGCACAAAGAAATAGATCTTTTAAAAAGCTTTAACAAAAGCAATATCAAAATCCCTCAGTTAGTAAGAAACAAATAAACCTGTAAGAGTTTAGGAATAGAAGATTCACACAAGATGTTTTATCCTGGTTCACTCTCTTCCAACCAAGAGCTACGTCTAGTCCCTTCTACTTGAAGGTTTTTCTCAACTATTTTCCAAATATATTACAACCAAGTATTCAACACCTCTTCAGGCTACAAGTATTTCTTTCTTACCAAGCCTCTTCAGGCTCTAACTCTAACAAAGAGATTTAACGTTTGATCTTCTTAACTCACTTTGTGTGAGGATATGAAAGTTGAAGATCAGATAAATATTTTCACAATATTCAAACTAAAGAATATAGACTCTTGCTCTTGAAAGAATATTAGAATGAGTGATTATTGATTGGCAAAAGTTGAGCTAGCAAGGTTGTACTGGCAAGAGTTATTCTTTAGTATCTCAGGTCTTCTATTTATAATGACCTTCTTCTTCACTTGTATTTCCTCAACGATTATTTTGAATAGTCCCGTTTAGAGATAGCATTGAATGCATGATATCCGTTGTGACTGATAGCTTGATCGTGGCAATGCTGAATATTACTCTTGGTTATCGAGATAGCATGAAATGGAGGCTCACTGCTGAGAATTGCAGCTTGAGAACTTGTTGTTCCTCCTTTGTGTATAATCCAGTTTTTTCAGCCATAAAGTTGTCATCATACAGATCGTTTTCCAGTTTCTCATTGTACGATTCTGCTTTTTGTATTTCTTGATGGTACTATGTTTCTTTTACAACAAGGTAAAACATTAAAGCAAAAAACAAATGTGAAGAACAAAAATTCTATCGAAATAAATATCAATCATTCGAAATAAATTCAAGAGATTGGGATTGCATTTATTCATTCAAAGATGGAGCTCGTCTACTTAAAAACTTCGTCTACTTAGTTATATGTGAGACCAAGTCTGTTTCAACAAATTATTTTGCTCGTCCGATGACGTGGCATATCCTCTCGTCTATCAAGTCTTTGGACTTGCTATACCTCAATGAGTTATAAAGATCTCCGTCTAGTGACGTGGCAGATAGAGCTCGTCTACCTGACTATTCTATTTTTCAGTTCATTCAAATCTACCAATTTTTTCGTCTGCTGACGTGGCAGTTAGAGCTCATCTACTATCAAGTCTTTGGACTTGCTGAATCTAAGAGGTTATTTTGATTTCCTTCTAGTAAGCATTTAGAGCCTCGTCTAATTAAGAAAACCAGTCTACTCAAATAAATAAATAAATAAATAACTTTTACCAAAACATTGAGCATCCCGTCTACAAGGGTGAACGCGTATTTTTCAATGAAAACTTATCCCAAGTTTCTATTATGTATAATTAAATATTCCTGCATAACTGAAAGCACATGTTAGATATCAACTAACACTTTGCCAAGCAAATTTAACTCTTTTGTTAACATCAAAACTTAGAGATTAATTAAATCCAAATCACTTTGGTTCCAACAGTGCTTGCCTTGGAAGATCAGCACGACCGTGATGAGGGGTGAGCGCGACTATGCTCATCTGTTCAGAACAGAATAACCATACTTGTACAGAAGCAATGGTTGCACCCCATATGCTCTAATAGACTTAATAAATACCAACGGAACATGAAGATCAAATACAAGTGATAAGATTGTTGTACCTTGGTAGCCTAGTTGCCAAAGGGGCCTTGATGCATGATGGTCAAGGTGGTAATCTCTAGTTCTTAATGGCTAGAGTGATAAATGATTATGATGTGGTACCTTGGTAGCCTAGTGGCCAAGGGGGCCTTGATGCTTGATGGTCAAGGTGATAATCTCTAGTGCAGAAAGACTAGAGTGATTAATTAATGAATACGAAACGTTAATGATAATCCACGATAGCCGAGTGATCGACGTGTTGATGGTGTTAAAACTTGGGTAGCCTATGGTCCCAAGCGGAGGTGGAGGTTACATTTGTGTGTTGTGTTGAGCATACATTCACGCATCGGAGATGATAGTGGAGGATGTTCAACATAGGGGAGGTCGTCCGAGAGTAAAACGATATGGGCGCCCGCGGAAACATACAACCGTGGTGGCAAGCCCGAGAATAAGGTGCGTCAGCTGTCCTAGGGGTCCATCTGAAGTCCGATGGGTTGCCCCAACGTTGGTGCTTATTGGCCAATGTGGAAATGTAACTCCGAAGTTGACTTCCTCAGATAGATGGATCCAAGTGCATAATGGAGTAGTGGAGCAGAGTTGCATTGCATAGCATAGACGTTATATTATGATGTTGATGTGTTATATTGTTGTTTGCTATAACATGACTGTTGGTGTATGCTCATCTAGCTAACTGCTTCCTTGCCATTATATTCATATTCATGTTTCTTGCTCCCTATTTCTATGTTTCTTGTTGTGGCATGTATCTTTTATGCAGAGGACGGCGAGCAACCAGTTGAGGAGTGACTGTGAGGAGCGCAACTCATAGTTAGGACTTACAGTTTTCAGAAGTTAGTTAGTTTGTTCAGTTTGTATCAGAGGTTGTTTTCCGGATTGGTTATACCAGCTCTGTATATGACATCGGGGTTGGGCTTGGTTTATCTTATGTTCATGTTATGTTTTTTTTTTTCCACGGTTGATACATGTGTTACCTTTTACCTTAGTTATGTTCATTTTCAATAAATGATGTTTTATTTTAAATTACCTTATCTTTTAATGCTTTGTATATATGCGAGGTAGAGGGTGTCACAACAATAAGTCAATACCAAGACTAGTATACAATTTATAAATAGATAACGAGGAAGATCGATGACATAAGGCATGTCTTGATACACAAGAAGACAATTTAAACAAAGTAATGGAGTAACAAGATTATCCCCGATAGAAGTAGAAACACGTGAATCAAAGGACAAATGAAAGATATTCCAAATTTTCACAAACATAGGATATATCACAGGATGTGTCACTCTTGAATCAAACAATATAAAAATGTTTTCATCTAAATGAGATGAAGAAATTCGATCTCCTTAGGATCTGAGCTACCCCATAATGATGGTGGTCAGTTCCTAATAAATTCGAATAGCCCCACGTACTGAGGGTCCCAACTGCCACCATTCCAACATTCAGTGCACCCTTATTTTTCCTCAATCGATAGCGAGTCTCTATCTACACTTGCATAGCCTTGGCCAAATGACCCGAAACTGCTACAAGTGCATTGTTCGCCCCAAGTCTGTTAGTTACCACAAATCTGATCACTACCAATGAAACATTAAGTTGGCCAGTCTCAATATCCAAAGCATAGAATGCAACATTTACGACACTAACAAACAGCACTCCTATGCGCCCAAGTTTTGATTTTAGAAAAAACCCCACTACCACGGTCCAATTTAGGATTGAACTGCTCTAATACCATAAATGTAATGTCCTTCGTTGCATTAGTAATCCATTCATAAAAATAGTAAAATCCTTTAAAATTGTTAAATAAAGGTAAAATTCATAACTTACAAATTTCGCAAATTTATTTGAGTCTGAAAAATAATCTCATAACAAAAAAAATATTTATCAAAGTAGAGATAAAAATCCAATACTATGAAATAAACTGAAAATCCTCAAAATCGGGCGTCTCCCACAATCCGAGAAAAAAAAAATAACGACGTCTACATGGTCCCCATAATCCGTCACACAATACTAACCAAACCAAAAGCTAAAAGATATATTCCTCAAGTTTTTGCGTCCTCAATGACGATGTCCTCGAGCTCTGAAAACAACATTTTTTAATGAGATATAAAATCCCAGTGAACAAAAATACAATTATAAAATGTTTTGAAGTAGTGTTGTTCTCAGCCGGCACGGTAACTGGAAAAACTGTCCATGGTATCCGTTAATTTGTGAAAAATAATATATATTAAAATACACTTAATAACAACAGTAATATCAACAGTTCAAAAACATATAGCATAAGGACAAATCACTTCAATGCATCACATTCCACATACCAATGGCGTCCCATTGCCCACCCCTACTCATGAGGAGTGTTTCGATGTCACCCTCATGGCGTCCCATTGCCCAGTACATTTCTATTTCGATATCTCCCTTGTGCACATGGCGTTATTTCTCCTTTTTCAACACCTTAACGTGTGGCGGTGTTACTTTCGATACCATTTATAGGCGGTATTTCTCTTTTACTACATCCCAATTTTATGGCGATGTTACTTTCGATACCCCATTATGGCGGTATTACTTTTTGATACCCCTATCATAGGTGGTATTGCTACAAACATCAAACAACCTATTGTAATTCACATATGTCATGTCTTATGTATGTAACAAAATATTTTCCACAATTTAAACATAGAAATTTCCACCAATAACAAACAATCATGAATATCACAAAACATCATACATGAATAAGCACATTACAACATCAATTAATCAATTTATTCCTCTTTTTAAGAAAACCCCAATTTTAGAATTTAGGTTATTTACAACATGCATCTCCATTCAAATCTCCCAAAATCATAGGTAAATCCTTGTTAACATAAAAAACCACATATACCATGGAAAGGATTCGAAATTGTATTGTTGCTCACCTCTTGAAGACTTCCAAGTAGCTCCAAGTGTTTCCTACGGTGAATCCTAGCGTTTGCCAAGAGTTCTCCTCATCTTCTTCCTAGACTCCCTCTTCCATAGCTCTTTCTTCTTAATCCTTGAATTTCTTCTCTTCTTAGTCGTTTCTGAGTTTGTAAGTGTAATTAGGGTTTAAAACGCACCCTACGATTGTTAAGATTCTATTTATAGAGCCCGCAATAGCCCAAAACGTGTAAAAATGTGTCAGGCCCACTTACCCACCATACAAATCTGTATTTCGCATATATCTTGAGTTGTAGTTATTCAAAAATCATGAACTTTATGTTGTTGGAAATATAAAAGAAATATCTTCAACTTTCATGAAGGCCATAAAATCTGAAACGGACGTTTATATGGGAAAACATGGGATAGAAGTTAGAAAAATGGTTCTGGCGCTGGAACCCGAACAGTGTGTACAAAGTTGGTCATAACTTGAGATACAAAAATCCAATTCGGATGAATTTGGTGTCTATGGAAATCTAAGAGACATATCTACATTTATTATTTAGACATAGAGTCTAAAAAATTTCATTTTGGCTATTAAATATCCATCTGAAGTTTGGTATTGGGTCATAGTAGGTCTCTTGTATGAAATTGGGCCTAAAACACTCAAAACTATCTATTTAACTCTTTTAAATCACTTATGAGATTTTAACCACTTCTAAACTTGAATTATAATCATTATAATAATTCAATTCCTATTAAATTACCTAGTAGCTAATTTTTGGGATGTTACAATGAAAGTCCCAAAAATGACCTTCTGAGCATCGTTGCACGCCATAGCCCTCTGGAGAAACCCTAATATAACTGAGACTGAATTGAAAGCCTTTACTATGGGCACTAAAGTAATAATGTCCAAAGCATCAATCGTAACTGCGATCAACTGCCCCCAAACTGGCTTAACCCTAACTGATAAATGGAAAGAAGATTTAGGTGGTGAAGAAGTTGTTGTAACCATTCTGATGAGGGCTAGTACAATAAGAACTCATTCTTGTATAGCTTCTGAGATGAAGGACGAGGCTAGGGTTCTTAATTAGATTCTGAACAAAGCTATCTTGCACAAGGTTGGGTCAAAACACAACCTTTCGCAACTTCACAAGTTATGTTTGTGTCATCTCCTGATTGAATCTTCCATCAACTTGCGCAACATTCTTTTCACAAGATTCAAGGAATATGTAGTGAACAAAGCAAAGAGCACTGCTAAACCTTTTTGTGCTCTACTCTCCAAGGTTCTCAAATCTCATCAAATTTATGCGATGCTGGAAGTTGGAACTCCGTAGGAGCAAGCTACTTATCTCAAGACTCATGGCATGCACCCTGCCATTTGTTTGTGGGATGAATTTAGTGATGATGAAACTTGATCCTGTGATTCAAGTTGAGTTGGCTAAAAAGGAAGAAATAATGAAGTTTAAGGAAGAGCAGATTGAGGAAAATTAAGCTAAGGCTCAAGCCATGCAGCTAAAGCCAGCTAAACGACTTGCTAGACCATTTCATCCATCAGGGACAAGGAAACCTTCTTCTAGGTTAGTCATCAGGGAACCAAGGTCTGATGAACCCCAAGCTGTTGATAACTCTTTTAATGAAGAGTTATTTAATCTTTATTAGCTTGAGTTTTTGTATATTTTAATTATTTTATGTGGATGTTTTAGGTGTTTTAAGTTAGTTTAGTGTAATATGTGTCTTTTTATAAATTTCATTTAATTTTATGTTTTTAAGTGTCTAAGGATATGTTTAATGTGTTTCTTGAGTGTCGTTAGGTATTTGTTGAGGTTTAGATAAGCTGTTGGAACTGGGCATGCTGCAGCATCTGGGCGAAAACTGCTGACAAGCTACTGAAAAATGCTTTCGTCATGCTGCAACTTACGGATGCGAATTCCTTATCAGAAAAAGACAAAAACAAGACCACTTTTCTCTCTCTCCTGACAGACTGTCCTAAAAGTTGAGGACGTGACTTTGTTAATGCTTTAGGGTTTTGTGGTTGTACATTTGAGGAAATGGGCCCAAGCCTTTATTTTAATATATTACTTTGATGGCCCAAAAGTAAGAAACAGAAAAAAGGGCCCTTTTTGAACCCTAAAAGAGACACACTTCATTTCTAATTTTCTGGCAAAAGAGGACAGCAGCTGGGACGAAAGGCAACAGCCAAGGGTCATCTTCTTCCTGTCCTTTGTTCCATTTTCGTGCTCCCATTGTAATGGCTTTCTTCTCATTTTATATTTTGCATTTGTAAGCTCAACATGAGCTAAACCTTTTAAGCTTTAGGTATGTTATTGTAATGAATGCTTAGTTCTTTTTATGCAACGATATGTTCAGCATTTTCCTTTATTATGTGTTGAATGTTATTTAGTTAAGAGTGGCCAACTTAACTAAATATCTAGCTTGCTTGGTTTGGAAAAGTTGAGTAAAGTTGAAATTGATAAAGGATAGGGATTAAATCATTAATTGGAAAATTAAATGGTGTTGAATGAACTAGGAATAGTTATTTGATGAGTGTGATTCCACCTCATCTTTGTCCATCATTTTGCATGCATTTTCATGTAGTTTAGGCATATTTTTATTAGATTTTAGGTTAATTTTCCTTTGGAACGGGTAAGGCGGTTTTCGTGTGTTGTTTTGCAGATATAAAGGGTAAATTGCTCAAGATCAACCATGATGAAGTTTGGATGAAGATGGAGCTTTAAAACTGAAGAAAATGAGCCAAACAGAGCCCATCACGGCCTAGCCGTGATGCCCATCACGGCCATGATCGAGCAAAACTGAAAAAGAAGAAGAAAGGTGAAGTCGAGTCGTCACGGCCTAGCCGTGATAGCCATCACGGCCGTGACCCAAAACCACCACAAGTCAGAAGCCAACACGGCCAGGCCGTGATGAGAATCACGGCCATGACAGACCAACCAGTGAAGAATTTTCAAGGCAGAATCCGTCACGGCCAGGCCGTGATGGCCATCCACGGCCGTGACGCGCATTACTTGGACTGAAGAAACCGAAATAGATCAGATTTTGAGTTGGTTTGGGACTCTAACTTCCCATTTCTATAAATATGGACCAAGGCATCGAGATACGGGGAGATCACACATTGGAGAGAACACAAGACATTAGGACTTAGGCTTAGATCTCTCTTCTTCTCCTCTTTTCTCTTTTCGATTTTTATTATGTTGTCAACTTGACTTGTCATCTCCATGGCAAGACCGGAGTAGTAGCTTAGTTTCTAGGGACTAGGCTCTGCCCCGAGGCAAGTTTGTAAATGATGTTAATTTGATGTTGAAACCATTGTTGATTTATAATTGTTTTAGATCTGATTTCTAGTGTGTTATTCACTCATAAATTTCGGCAACCGTTTATTTGCGTGACATAGACGTTCTAAGGAGGAACCTAACGGTGAACTTAGGATCTCTAGGGTGATTCACTCGTAAAGCCCGGCAGCCACTAGTTTGTGAGATGTGAATGATCCAAGGAGGAACCTAGCGGTGAACTTAGGTTATTTGCATGACCGAGACATTCCAAGGAGGAACCTAGCGGTGAACTTGGGTGTCGGACCTATAGAAGTCAGACTTGGGACTGAAATCACGAGAGTTAGAAGCCGTCCCTCGAGGAGCAACGAGTTGTCACGGAACGCAAAGGGTCCAATCTGGGATCGACTACCACGAGAGTAGGGGTCGGGTCAATTGGGCACGGCTTTTGTAACCCGAGAGGGAGCTTAAGCTATCAGAGGATAAACTCGCCTTCAAGGCAATTTCGGTAATCAACAAAGGTAAATCTGTTAGCAACATAAACAGCCTCAAAGGTAACCCAAATCCCTAGGAATCCGTTTAAATCGAAAACCCCAAAAAGATTTGTTTTTCTGCTCATCTATCTTTTAAATTTCCAATTCAAAAACCAATTTCAAAACCCTCTAAAAAGTCCAGATCTAATCGATTCGAAAGCCGATTGCGATTCGAGAACACAGTCTCTGTGGGTTCGATATCTTTTATTACTTGATGACAGTCCAAGACACTTCTTAGGATTCGCACGAGAGCGCGTGCATACGCGTGACATCAAGTTTTTGGCGCCGTTGCCGGGGACTGTGCCTTTTCGAATTTTAATTCAAATTTTGAATTGATTTTTCTGGACCTTTTCTTTTTGTTTGATTTTTATTTCTGAAAAATTAAAAAAAAAAAAAAAAAAAAATCTCTTTTCCTTCTATTGTATCCATCTCTCTGTGTGTTATATGCAAAGATCTCTAAGTCTTGGGAGCCTTAGTGAGATTGATCCGGAGATCGAGAGGACCTTCCACAGACGTAGAAGACTACAAAGAGAGGGAGAAAGGTTGAGTCCCGTTCCACTCATGACGAATCAACCGGATACAAAACCTTTGAAGGACTACGCAGCCCCAAATGCGAGAGGCTTGCGAACTGGGATTGCAAGGCCAGAGATTGAGGCGGAGAACTATACCATACCGCCCATGTTAATCAACATGATTAGGCAACATCAATTCGGAGGATTGCCTTCGGAGGACCCGACCGATCATATAGAAACATTCTTAGAGTTCACCGATGCAATCAGGATTAATGGAGCCTCAGTCGATGTTGTACGTTTAAGACTGTTCCCCTCATCTCTCACTGGAAAGGCGAAGGCCTGGCTTAAGCAAATTCCCGCTAACACTTTGACCACTTGGGACCAACTGGAGCAGGCGTTCTTGGAGAAATTCTTTCCTCCATCCAAGACGGCCTACATAAGAACCCAGATCACCCAGCTTCTTCCGAGAAAGATGGAGAATCATTATCAGAGCTTGGGATCGTTACAAGGGACTGCTGGAGTCGTGCCCACATCACGGACTCGAGAGGTGGTTGATAGTGCACACCTTCTATAACGGATTAGACTACTCTTCGAAGGTGTCACTAGATTCTGCAGCCGGTGGAGCGTTTATGAATAGGCCTCTGACTGAGGCATTCAACATCATCGAGAATGTCGCCACCAACTACCACCAATGGGGATCCGAAAGAGGTAATAACCCGAACAAGATTTCGGGGGGTAAGTTTGAGGTGAATAGCACAGATCTTATTATGTCAAAGATAGACTCACTTAATAAACGTTTTGATCGGCTGGAAAGAGCTAATGTGAGTGCATTAGGTGCTACTAACCTTGCTTGTGAGATTTGTGGAATGCAGGGACATGACATGATGGGATGCCCACATAGATCCGGCGCTTCGGGTGAGCAAGTAAACTCTTGTAACAACTATTATGATACGAACCCGAAGCTGCCCAACTATGCTCCCCCAAATCCCTACAACCAAAGAAGGAACAACCCTTACCTCTCTTACGGCAACTACAGCAACACGCTCAACCATGAGTTCCAAGAAGGTCAAGGTAATAAGAGAGCAGCACCGGGGTATCCTCAGGTACAAAGATCTAAACTCGAGACCTTATTTGAAAGTTTTGTTGAAACTCAGACAAAACAGAATGAGGAGTTTAGACAACAAGGAAGGGCAGTGAGTGAAGCAATAAAGGAGCTAGCATCTAAGGTAGACAACTTAGCAACTCATAACAAGATGCTAGAAACCCAGATTGCCCAACAAGCCAGCACGTACTCGAGACCTAAGGGTGCATTCCCGGGGCAACCCGAAGCAAATCCCAATGAGCATTGCAATGTCATACACTTGAGGGATGATAAGCTTGGGGTGGGGGTAGCTGAAATGGACGTGGAACCGGAGGAGGACACAAACGAAAAAGAAGAGCCAGAACCGAAATATGTCCCTCCACCACCGTACCAACCCCCGATACCTTTCCCACAGAGGTTGGTCAGGAAAAAGCAAGTAGATGTAGAGACTAAAATGCCTACTAAACTGAAAGACCCAGGTAGTTTCTCCATCGCTTGCTCGATTGAACAAGTGCAAATTGACCAAGCCTTATGTGACCTAGGGGCTAGTGCGAGCTTGATGTCCCTCACTATCATGGAAAGGTTGGGAAGCAAAGAGTTGAGACCATTCAAATTCCCCTTACAAATTGCGGATGGCTCAACTAGGACTCCTCTAGGCATACTAGAGAATGTTCCTGTAAAGGTAGGGAAAATTCTCATCCCTACCGACTTCCTGGTATTGGACATGAAAGGGAATTCTAAATTCCCCATCATTTTAGGAAGGCCATTCTTGGCAACCGCTGGAGCGGTAATAGATGTAAGGAATGGCAAACTCTCTCTAAATGTAGAGGAAGGTAGGGTAAATTTTCAGTTGATTAACTCTTGTAACAACCCTCCTTTTGAGAGCCATGTGTGCAGAATTGATGTAAAGACTCCAGCGGTAGACAAAGAACTTAGCATGGAAGCAACCCCAAAGATATGCTTGGCTAATGATGCACCCAGCAGTGATGGAGTTGGAGTTGCTGTCCATGCGAAAACAAAACTTCCGCCGGGAGGAAGAAGGCTAGGAAGCTCCGAGAGAAAAGAGCGAAGCGGAAGCATTATTGGCCGTATGAGCAGAAACGGCTATTTGAAGGAGTTCCTTGGAAAAGAAGTGTGCCTGCACTTCTACGCCCAGCCGACCCCGGTTGATTGAAGGAAGTATGGTCAAGCTTAAGACCATAAATAAGCGCTTCTTGGGAGGCAACCCAAGTTTTCTTTCCCTTTTTCCTTTTGTTTTTGATTTAACCTCTTGAATAATTTGAGAAGATCAAGAGGCAAAAATATCATTAATAGGTTTGTCTAGTGTTTTCAGGTTGAGAAAGAGAAGAAGAGCATAAAAAGATAAAGTCAGAGGCCATCACGCCCTGGCCGTGACAGTGGTCACGGCCGTGATGAATTAAACAAGAGCACAGAAAGGATCACGGCCTAGCCGTGACAACCATCACGGGCGTGATGAGTAGGATGCCAAAGCCAGAGAGCATCACGGCCTAGCCGTGATGAAGATCACGGCCGTGACAGGGCAACTCCTGAGGACCAGAAACGATCACGGCCTGCCCGTGATAAGCCTCACGGCCGTGATACAATTTCTACCCAAGTTTTAACTGGAATGTGAAGCCAACACCCGCTACCGACTCGGTAAGTTGTTCCATTTTTCTCCTCTCTCCGACTTGATTATTTACATTGGAGACAATGTAAGTAATCAAGCTTGGGGTAGGGGTATTTATTTTTGCATTTGCATTGTTGCATTCATATTGCATTCTCATAGGCATAGATTGGTATGATCACATTCTCTAGATTGCCCCTCACTTAGAACATGCATCCGATTGTGAGAACTTGGAGCCAAATGAATTGAGATAGTGAATTTTGAACCCAATTTTTCATTATTCTTGTGATATGGCTAAAAAAATAAAAATTCTTGAGATAGTCATTTGATAGTTGATAATTAGCATGTGGTTCCTTAGACTTGTGTACCTCACTGATTTTTGAACTACTAAATGTAAGAATTTGAGCCAAAAGGGGTATCCACTAAATCTTCCCCATTTCTTGTGCTAGAGTGTTGTAATTCCTCATGGACTGTAATTTCTAGAACTTGACTTGAAACCATTTCAAAACTTAAAAATTTCTGAAAACATTTTTGGAAATGATTGAGGCACTAGGTATTTTTCCGGCCTCCCGAGCTTTGATTGATAAATGCTACCCCTTAGTTGCCCAATTTTGAGCCTAAAGAAAAAAATACTTTTCTTGGTACCTTGAATTGCTTGGATAAATAATGCTTGGTATGGCACCTTTTAAAGTATTACAAAAAGGGCAAAATGGTAGTTGGAAAAAGTATGGGATGAAAAAGCTAGAAAGTAATTTCTCTTGAGCTAAAAAGCTCCCCTTCTCCAAACAAATAAAAATGAAATAAACAGAAAAAAAAAATGGAGAAGGGGATGACAAAGAAAGTGAGAAATGAAAAAAAAAAAAAAAAAAAAAAAATAAGAAGAGAAAGGTGGAAAAGTAAACCAAAGCCCAAAAAAGGGGTATTTTAGAAGGTGTCATGCTTTGTAATGTTTGATAATCTGTCTAGCCTTCTTGAAATTCCCTTTCCTTGATTTTCCCACCTTACAATAAATCCCATGGCCACATTACAACCAAAGGAAAAGACCTCTTGATTCTTAAGTGTTTTCTTAAATAAAGTGGAGATTTGATTAATAGTCAAGCCTATGGTAAAATACTTTCCTTGAGGAAATGGAGTGAATTGTCATAAACCCTAAAACACTTGAGTGAGGTGAGATGAGTGCCCAAATCAGTGAGGACATGAACTTGAAAAAACCTAAGCTTCTAATTGGACTTGAACTTGATTATCTCTTGAGTGCTTATTAAAAATGCCTATTACTTGGATTAGCTTCTAGGGTTTTTGGTTCACTATCCATGCTTTGATTGATTTATCTTATGGCCTGAGTAATTGCTTGAGGACAAGCAAAGTTTTAAGCTTGGGGTGATTTGATGAGTGTGATTCCACCTCATCTTTGTCCATCATTTTGCATGCATTTTCATGTAGTTTAGGCATATTTTTATTAGATTTTAGGTTAATTTTCCTTTGGAACGGGTAAGGCGGTTTTCGTGTGTTGTTTTGCAGATATAAAGGGTAAATTGCTCAAGATCAACCATGATGAAGTTTGGATGAAGATGGAGCTTTAAAACTGAAGAAAATGAGCCAAACAGAGCCCATCACGGCCTAGCCGTGATGCCCATCACGGCCATGATCGAGCAAAACTGAAAAAGAAGAAAGG
Source organism: Sophora flavescens (assembly GCA_030762895.1). Classification (NCBI taxonomy): domain Eukaryota; kingdom Viridiplantae; phylum Streptophyta; class Magnoliopsida; order Fabales; family Fabaceae; genus Sophora; species Sophora flavescens. The sequence continues at coordinate 128,704,547 of CM061064.1, forward strand.
CTGAAGTCAGAGTCTGTCACGGCCTGGCCGTGATAGCCATCACGGCCGTGACCCAAAACCACCACAAGTCAGAAGCCATCACGGCCAGGCCGTGATGAGCATCACGGCCATGACAGACCAACCAGTGAAGAATTTTCAAGGCAGAATCCGTCACGGCCAGGCCGTGATGGCCATCACGGCCGTGACGCGCATTACTTGGACCTGAAGAAACCGAAATAGATCAGATTTTGAGTTGGTTTGGGACTCTAACTTCCCCATTTCTATAAATATGGACCAAGGCATCAGATACGGGGGAGATCACACATTGGAGAGAACACAAGACATTAGGACTTAGGCTTAGATCTCTCTTCTTCTCCTCTTTTCTCTTTTCTGATTTTTATTATGTTGTCAACCCAGCTTGTCATCTCCATGGCAAGACTGGAGTAGTAGCTTAGTTTCTAGGGACTAGGGCTCTGCCCGAGGCAAGTTTGTAAATGATGTTAATTTGATGTTGAAACCATTGTTGATTTATAATTGTTTTAGATCTGATTTCTAGTGTGTTATTCACTCATAAATTTCGGCAACCGTTTATTTGCGTGACATAGACGTTCTAAGGAGGAACCTAACGGTGAACTTAGGATCTCTAGGGTGATTCACTCGTAAAGCCCGGCAGCCACTAGTTTGTGAGATGTGAATGATCCAAGGAGGAACCTAGCGGTGAACTTAGGTTATTTGCATGACCGAGACATTCCAAGGAGGAACCTAGCGGTGAACTTGGGTGTCGGACCTATAGAAGTCAGACTTGGGACTGAAATCACGAGAGTTAGAAGCCGTCCCTCGAGGAGCAACGAGTTGTCACGGAACGCAAAGGGTCCAATCTGGGATCGACTACCACGAGAGTAGGGGTCGGGTCAATTGGGCACGGCTTTTGTAACCCGAGAGGGAGCTTAAGCTATCAGAGGATAAACTCGCCTTCAAGGCAATTTCGGTAATCAACAAAGGTAAATCTGTTAGCAACATAAACAGCCTCAAAGGTAACCCAAATCCCTAGGAATCCGTTTAAATCGAAAACCCCAAAAAGATTTGTTTTTCTGCTCATCTATCTTTTAAATTTCCAATTCAAAAACCAATTTCAAAACCCTCTAAAAAGTCCAGATCTAATCGATTCGAAAGCCGATTGCGATTCGAGAACACAGTCTCTGTGGGTTCGATATCTTTTATTACTTGACGGCAGTCCGGTACACTTGCCGGATTCGCACGAGAGTGCGTGCATACGCGTGACATCATTATTCAAGTCCCTAAACTAACTGGAACATGCTTATTAAAAGGGTGGTGTAATTAATCTGAATCTAGGAATAGAAAGTTGTTAATGAACCTAACCCTTAAGTATTGGAAAACACACTTTATTTCCTGGAGTTAAATGCTGCAGCATACGCAGAGCATAATCTAAGCTAAGCAGGATTTATGATGCAGCATACCTAGAGCTATTTTATCGATATTTGAAAACATACTCTTTTTTCTGTTTGATTGCTTACTTTCAGTTTTTATTCCAAAGCTTCATTTACTTTATTTTGCACACACACCACTATTTTTGGTTACCTACTCTAACTCCCAGAACATATAATCTGAACTGGAATTTGCTACAGCATTACAATCCCTGTGGGAACGATATCTGAACTTACTTTCTATATTACTTGATGCAATTGTGTATACTTGCACAAGCTTAAAGACATCCGTTTTTAAGACAATTGCTACTCGAAAGAAGAAAAGGGCAAGAAAGATCATTCTTTCTCACAATGAGGATGATGAAGATGACCAGCCCACTGGACTTGCTCTAAAGAAACAGAAACAAGTTGCTACTTATGTTGTTGTTCCTACAAGAGCAAAACAATCTGCCAGAAAGGCTAAGTCTTTCATACTTTCTGCTGAGGTAACTCCACCCACTCATCCTGTAATTGAAAATGTTGTTGCTACTGTTATCAGTAGTGTTAATGTTCTTATCAACATCCCTTTACCATCACAACCATACACCCAAACTCACTGACCACAACCAAGCCAAAACATCCTATCTATACCAGAACAACCAAACTTACCCCAACTACAACAGTCACCAACTCACACTTCTCCACCTCAACCACAATTTCCATCCATCATTCCTGCAGATGATCCCTGATTTAATCAACTAGATGATGGTGTCATTCTTGGTGAATCTTTTCCTAAATTACCCAAAGTCCAATTTCCATATACTGACTCCTCTACCCTTTATGATGGCCAAGCTAAAAATTGGGCCAAAGTAAAGAGGAATTGGAGAATTCTCTATCATACTTTCCCACATACACCTGAACCCAGGCCATTCTACCCTCTACCAGGATATGCATATTAGCCTGAGATCATCACTCCCGGAGGCTATATAGAATATCCCTATGAGCCTAATGAGCCACTTCAATCAGAACATCACACTGCCAATGGTCCTCTTCTAACTCACCTACCTCAACAAGAATTCCCTCCTAAGAAAATCTATCCCAAAATTATCCAAATGGAACCCTTCATCCCACACATATATGGTGTTCGTAGGGATATTATCCATGTTTGGAGTACTATTCCTGGCAAGAAGAACCACAAGGACTTGTGGTGCAGAAGGACCAGAACTTACAACTACAAAAGATTCATCCTGAGCAAGGAAGTGAAGTGGAAATATTTTGTGCCTCCAAGTTCTTATGGCACACTTATTGATTATGGTGACTATATGATGTATGGAGCTTTGATTGCAGAGTTCTCTATGGCAAAATACATCAAGGTCAAGAACTTTGTGTCTATCACCTAGTCAAACCATAAATCTGAGACCAAAGTGGTGTGGCAATGACCAAAATCTGTCCAAGGCTACCTATGATCGACCTCAACAAGGACAAAGATTAAATGTCACTTCCCCTTCCTGAAAAGTGTATGCTACAAATCAGTAAAGAAGAAAGAATAGATGAGGATGTCATGAACATCTATCTTTCTCTGGAAGAAGAAAGATTTGACAATGAAGCTAGAGACTACTGGGAAAGCCATATGAAGATCTGTTCCAAGCAAGCATCCTCCTCTAGTCTCTCTACTGAAGAGAAAGAAGAGACTCCAATAGTGAGAGGAGAATATGGCTTCTTTGAAGTCGGGTTCTTCATACATTCAGACACCCTTGGAATTCCCTTTAGAAGTTCCTATATCTATGAGGATGAAGTCCATTGGGTGGAACCTGAACCTGAGCCAGAGCCCTCCGTTCATGATGCTGAAGATCAATCTGAGCAGATTGAAGAAATTGTTGTTGAAGGCCTGAGCAAGCAGAACAATAAGGAGAACATATGGCTGAATATGGAGATGTAGCACAAAGTCCTGAGAAACAAGATTCACAACATGCTCCTCTTTTGGTTATCCATCCAGAATAATCTCTTGCTCTAAATACAAGACGTGAACAAGGTAATTTGGATGCCACTGCTGAGAGTTCCGGGGCTACCATCCCTCTAGAGCTTGAAGATATCATAGCTAAGAAGGTTACAGAACAAGTTGAAAGGAGTGTTCAACATGCAATTCATCCTACCAATTCCATGCTCCAGCAGATATTCCAGATGCCCTCTACCATCGGATTTAAAAAAAACCAGGACCCTCCAGCCCCACCTCCACCTCTTCCTCCAACCTTTTAAACTTTTCCTTCTCTTTTGCCTCTCTGTTTATTTGTGTCAAGACTGACTATGATGGTCCATCTCCTATAACATTTTTGTCTGATGACAAAAAAAAGAGGAGAAATAGAGAGAGTTAAATTAAATTTTAAAAGTTTTGGAAAACATGTTTCTTGACTTAGTATATAAATGATCTGATGCATATTGCTCTAATTCATGCATTTTTGTATTTATGCATTTATGCTCTGATACCTATTTACATGCTTACTTTTATATGCTCTGATACATGACATATATGTTTTGCACACCTGAATGTTGATATTAGAATTATTATAACTTTTTTGAGTGCTTTGTCTTAGGGGGAGCCCATTGGCTCTCTTAGAATTTGTTCAATAAAATTTAATGTTTTTATCATCATCAAAAAGGGGGAGATTGTTGGAACCAAAGTGATTATGGTTAAATAATCTCTTAAGTTTTGATGTTAACAAAAAGATTAGATTTGTATGGTAAAGTTAAATGTTGAAGTAACTCGTCTATTCTAGTGTCCAGGATTGTTTTTAATATCGCTAAATGAGGGAACTAGTCTAAACGTTCCTTAAGGAAGTCCAAAAGCATCACGGGTCCACACTGTGTTCGCTAGATGAGCCTTTAAACTCATCTAGTAAAGAACTAGTCCAAAAGATAATCACTAGACGAGCCGTTAAAAATAACTAAGTCTATCAATTAAAAGAACAAGTCTAACTAATAGGAATTCAAAGACTTATAGTTCACCCGAGAAAAAAATATTAGACGGTCTTATAAGTGGACTACCCGATAGAAGCTAGACGAATAGTTAACTGGACTATCCGTAAAAGCAAAGTTAAGTTATACTAGTCTACCCGGTAGAACAACTAGACGATCTATCAAAGGACTACCTATTTGCTCTAGTTCATTATTAAAAATGCATGTCCCAAGACGTATTGTTTATGAACCCGTCTAGTCAAAGAGCTTTTATTTCAAATGATTGTTTATTTAATTCAAATATTTCCATGTCTTTACCTGTGTTGTCTCAAATATTTATGCTTTGTTTCTTGGTAAGATAAACACAGTACCATCGATTGCACAAATACTTTGTATTCTGACACATGCTACTGCAAAAGTTGACCCTGTACAAAGAAGGAAACACAAAAGACAACTTTCCAGTACAACATAGAAGTGACAGTACCACATTTAGCATTTATGATAACCAAGAGTGCTTTTATGAAGATCACATTTCAAGTTATTAGACTCAACGGATCCTAGCATTTAATGCTATCTCTAAACAGACATTTCTAAAAGACCGATGAATAAGAAAGAGCTCAAGCTGGACTAGAAGATAAAAATAGAAGCCCCATGGATCACATTATATGAAATTAGAACATCGAGACTAAGGTACTATGTACTTACTTGTTGAAGACATGGTCACAAAACACAATGGTAGAATTCTCATCAACACAGTAGGTTCCTTGTCAACTTTAGGTCCCTGAAATTGAAAGACCAAGTCTTCCCCTACCTGTTCACGCACTCCCAATTCACAGCCGTCAATGGGGCAAGTCGTGGAGCAACTAATTCTATTATCCGTGACAGCAGAGGGGACCTAGCCAACTATATATACTAGTAACAATAACCTTAGGCACCTCCCATTACGGGCCTATAGGTTAAGGCCTATACTGTCACCCACACATATCAGAATTAGGTGCCAATAAACCATTACAAATAGATCACCATATTAGCGGGCTTAAGCATCATCAAATGGATCATAACATTAGCCTATTTTTCACAAACCAAAAATCATAATTGATTGTAGCCCATAAGAATTATTAGAAATAATTCTAACATTCTCCCACTTGGGCAAAATCAATTGTGTAATTTTAATTTGTAGAAAATATTTTCGAAAATGACTCTCAGGCTAATAACATACATATGTGGCCACAAAACAAATGACCCCATGATGCAACACCTGATTAAGACTCCATCCAACAAAAGCCAAGTAATATCGAATCATGGCGGTAGTCATACCCTTTATTGATATGGGACCTTCCAGAGTTACAAATATTATCGACTCCGTCGATTAGTCATCGATGTGGAGTGTAGCAAGAAAATGACATGCCAATGTGATCTAACAATCATACTGTCATTTTCTTTGTCAACCCTCAGTTTCTCTCAAATACCAGAAGGCCAAAGAAACTACATGGTTAATAAAAATAACCATCATCCCTCAACTCCAACAAGGTGTCGACCACGTGCACAATGGTCCCAACAACACCTAGTTTCAACATACATAATGTCTCAGCTCAAACATGGCATCGACCACGGGCATAATGGTCCAATCGATACCAAGCCTTTTAAATTCATAATGCCTTAGCTCCAATATGGCATCGACCACGGGCACAGTGGTCCCAACGACACCGAGCTTCAAAATTCACAATGCCCCAACTCCAACGTGACGTCGACCACGGGCATAGTGGTCCTAAAGACACCGAGCTTAAAAATTCATAATGCCCCAACTCCAACATGACATCGACGACGGGTGTAGTGGTTCCAAAGACGCCGAGCTTAGAAATTCATAATGTCTCATCTCCAACATGGCATCGACCACGGGCATAGTGGTCCCAAAGACACCGAGCTTAGAAATTCATAATGCCTCAGCTCCAACATAGCATCGACCACGGGCATAGTGGTCCCAAAGACACCGAGTTAAAAATTCATAATGCCTCAGCTCCAACATGGCATCGACCATGGGCTTAATGGTCCCAAAGATGCCGAGTTTTCAAAATAAGAATACCTCAACTCCAACATGGTGTCAACCACGGGTATAGTGGTCCTAATGACACCGAGCTTAAAAATTCATAATGCCTCATCTCCAACATGGCATCAACCACGGACATAGTGGTCCCAAAGATGTCGAGCTTTCAAAATAAGAATGCCTCATCTCCAACATGGTGTCAACCACAGGCATAGTGGTCCTAATTGTTGGAACCAAAGTGGTTTTGATTTAAATAATCTCTACGTTTTGATGTTAACAAAAGGATTAAATTTGCTTGGAAAAGTGTTAGTTGAGATATAACATGTGCTTTTAGTTATGCGGGAATATTTATAATAAAAGTAATGGAAACTTGGGATAAGTTTTCATTGGACTCCTTGAGAAAAATATGTGTCCACCCTTGTAGACGGCTGCTCTAATATTGGTAAAGTTATTTATTTATTTAATTGAGTAGATTGGTTTCTTTAAGTAGACGAGGCACTAAATGTTTACTAGTCGGAAATCAAGATAACTTACTTAGATACAGCAAGTCCAAAGACTTGATAGTAGACGTGTCTAGCTTGCCACATCAGCAAACGGGCATAATTGGTAGAATTGAATGAGCTGAAAGATAAAATAATCAAGTAGACGATCTCTAAGAGCCACGTCACTAGATGAAGATTATGATAACTCACTGAGGTATAGCAAGTCCAAAGACTTGATAGACGAGAGGATATGCCACATCAGCAGATGAGCAAAATAAAATAGTGAATAGACTTAGTCTCACATAAGTAGACGGAGTTATTAAGTAGATGAGCTCCATCTCTTGAATGAATAAATGTAATATGAATCTCTTAAATTTATTTCAAATTATTGATATTTATTTCTATAGAATATTTGTTCTTCACATTTGTTTTATCTGCTTTAATGTTTTACCTTGTTGTAAAAGAAACATAGTACCATTAAAGAAATACAAAAAGCATAATCGTACAATGAGAAACTGCAAAACGATCTGTACGATGACAACTTTATGGCTGGAAAAAGCTAGATTGTACACAAAGGAGGAACAGCAAGTTTTCAAGCTGAAATGCTCATAGCAGTGAGCCTCCATTTTGTGATACCTCGATAACCAAGAGTACTTTTCAGCATTGCCACAATCTAGATATCAGTCACAATGGATATCATGCATTCAATGCTATCTCTGAATGGGACTATTCAAAATAACCATTGAATAAATACAAGTGAAGAATAAGGTCGCTATAAATAGAAGACCTCAAGTTCTGAAGAACAACTTTTTGCCAATCGATAATCACTCATTCTAATTTCCTTTTAAAGAGCAAGAGTTTGTATTCTTTAGGTTGAATATTGTTGCAATATTCAACTGATCTTAAACTTTCATATCCTCACACATAGTGAGTTAAGAAGATAATAAGTTAAATCTCTTTGTTAGAGTTAAAGCCTGGAGAGGCTTGGTAAGAAAAGGAATACTTGTAAGCCTGGAGAGGTGTTGAATACTTGGTTGTAATCTATTTGGAAAATAGTGGAGAAAAATATTCAAGTAGAAGGGACTGGACGTAACTCTTGGTTGGAAGAGGGTGAACCAGGATAAAACATCTTGTGTGAATATTCTATCCCTAAACTCTTACGGCTTTATTTGTTTTTACTTACTGAGGGGTTTTGATATTGCTTTTGTTAAAGCTTTTTAAAAAGGATCTATTTCTTTGTGCTTGCTTATGATTTAATCTTCTTGTGTGAAAAAATAGTTCTAAAGGTTGTTTTCGAAAATTATTAACAAACACAATTCACCCCCCGTGTTTGCCTGTGTTAACTTCACTAATGACACCAAGCTTTAAATATTCACATTTGATATACATATACAAAAGTATATAAAAACAATATTCAACTTATTGTTAATTTCTCAAATCAAATGGAAAATATCATGAGAAACACCAAAGTGCTCAAAAATAAAAATATGACATCATAGAGAAGAGTTACATAAAACTCAAGCTCCCACTAACCAAGTCCATTATACGAACTCACAATGCCCATGTTCTCAACTTGATTTTTAAACTCTAGGGCCTAAGTCCCTTGGTTAATGGAACAACTAACACAAAATCAGCACAAACGTGTTTAACCATCATATTTTTATTTTTCAAAACATTCTTGACATCAATTGCTTCACTTCCAAATGATTAACACAATAATTTTCATTGTGAAGCCATGTCACAAGTTTCTTAACCAAACACTTTATATTGTTTGTAACAACATAGCATGCAACAAAATGCACGAAGTTATTTTTGTTAAAAAAACTTGAAGATATTTGGTCAAAGCATCAAATATTATGAATATTTCATATCATGATTATGATATCATATGATTTCTAGATCAATAAGCATCATAAGGGATCTATGATATTCAAAAGTATTTCAATATCCAAAATATCAAAATATCCCAAAATTATATATTTCATCAAAAAATTTACTATCATTTCTGGCATCAAATAATGACAAAAGTCAAAATCCTCCCACTGATGTCGATATCCAACCATGTTAGATTTATAAAACTCATAGTAAATCTTCAATAAACAAATTTGATAGTAAAATCAAGATTTCAAATAGGAAATCAACCAAGATAGGACATTCAATAAAATCCTCGGATCCATGGATATACATCAACACTGATATTATTTTGGTGACATTAAAAGTCTATTATCTTTCATACCAAAATAATTACTGCAAGCACGTATATATAATTTTGAAATATTTTATATTTTACAGCAACATAAATCCAATTAATAAGATCCTCAATGACAGAAAAAATATCAAAAAGTTTCTTAGCCATGAAGCTAACACATTAGACCATAACCCAACTCAAATATTGTCTCCGTTGGGCAAACATATATCCAAGTCGTTGTGGCTAACACAATAGAACACAACGAGTCTAAGATCTTTGTGTCTTTGCAAGCGTACTTCATACCTTTTGGGTGATCGATCATATATAATAATTCATAAAATATATCTTATAAAATAGTGATAAATGTCCTTACAAACTATGTAAATGAATCACTTTCGTGACCAAGCATTCAGATAGACTTCCAAAACTAACTCATACCAGGGGTATACCATGCCCAAAAATATTAAGATCCCAACATATTGATAGAAAATTCCATTTTTTTTTTCAATTCATGTGCCTCCCAAAATAAAAATAATCATGCTCCATAACAAACTTAGCAACACAGTTTTTATTTAAAAATTATTGTTAAGAAAAACTTGAAATGCGTTAAACTAAGCAACAAGGCAAGACATAAATTCAGCTTAAATCAAGATCTTTTGAGGCCAACATAACAACACATTCCCCTTTGGGCATAATGTGTAACCAAGGTCGCAACCAGAGTCAGAACCTCAGATGAGTTAATCAATGAGTATAGACTAGGTTCGGAAAATTGTCTCCTTTGGGCTGACAAATCCCCCTGACCAGTGCACCTCCATCAACTTCATCCACAATCTTTGATAATGAGTTACTCGATGAGCATACACCAGGTTTAGAAATCTATCCCCTTTGGGCAAACAACACCCCGACCAGTGCACCTCCAATAACTTTATCCACAATCATTGAAAATAAGTTACTCAATGAGCATACACCAGGCTTAAAAATCTATCCCCTTTGGGCAGACAGATCTCCTGAACCAATGCACATCCAATAACTTTATCATAAATTAGCTTCTAATCATAACATACAATAACCCCCTTTGGGCATGTAATTGCACGTAACAACCAGAAGCATTCCTCTAATGATAAAAATAAATCCCACCAATTAATAATGAGTAATCCACTTTGGCGCTAATTACCCATTATAATCAATGAAATACTTTTACCCAGGAATCAATTTATCTTGCCCTCAACCATTATACAGCCCATAAGAAGATGCATCAGCAATAAACACCTCTACTGATCATGAATTTAAATCCAATAGCATTCCGCAAGTTTTGCACGTACAATAATCCAAATAGGATCTCGTAATTAAATAAATTGGTACTTTGAAACATATGATGTATGCTAAAAGTATTAACTTTGATAGCATCAGCCAAGCACATACATATCATGCACATAGATTTTGGTATATTCTCATTCCAGTATATTATTTTTCTAAATATCAACCGGAAGAATAAACAAAGTAGATCCCTTTTCCAATAGAGATATTCACGCAACGGAAGAAAATAATCAAAATACCAAAATCATCTTTAAATACTTGGTCACAATTTAAGAGGAAACATTTAAAATAGCTCCCTGTGCTCCCACAATCTCCAATTTGATTATAATAATAACCATGAAAGATTAAAACATAATATGAATAATCAAAATCTCAAAAGGAAACAATATACTGTTAAATTTTAATGTGTATAATATGTGGATTAGCATTAATTGGTTATTAAATTATAATTAAATTATTAATATATCAGTTATAAAATTAATTCTTAATTACGTAACCAATTGGTGAAATAGTTGTTGGGTATTTACTAAAGAGTGACCCTATGATGGGATGGGTCATTTCTAATGTTAACCCGTTGAGAGGTCCCTACTCTCTGCTGGTAGGTTATAAGAATAGCCTCCCCATTAGGCATTCTAACAGACAGAAACACAAAACCAACCAGAAAGAGAGGAGTAACCCTCTCACCTTCTCCAACATTCTGATCACTGTTCATCTCCTTCTCACCCTTTGATCTGCTGTGATGGATTCTGCGAATCTCCAAGGTATGAAATTCTTCTTTTGCTTTGATTAACATAAATCACATGCTATGATTTGTATCTGTATGGTATTTAGAATTATAGGTTTTCCTTCAATTGGTATCAGAGCCAAGGATAGATACATGTTATAGCTGTTCTGAAAATTATATGAACCCTAATTTATGTTTTTCAATCAAGATACAAAATTTGTTAGGGATTTTCATATCATGTTATATCAATACCGTAAAAAATTTTGCTTGCCCAGAATTTTTTTCCCTTCAGCAACTTTCGTTTTCATGCCTTGTTCTTCAAAATTCGAAACTATGATTCTGGCCAATGATTTTTAAAATTGTTTAAGGGCTTTTCTTCCCACATGTTATTCGAGTAACATACTCGAAAATCGTTGGATTTCATCAAATAAAACGTGAGAAATCGATGTTTTTTCGTTTCCCTTTTGCGTGAAACTGGTTCGATCGCCCCGCGAGTTTTGCTCGCCTCGCGATTCTGGGCATCAGCAACAGTTGGAATTCCAGATTCGCCTCGTGAGATTATTCTCGCCTCGCGAACCTGAAAGCCAGCAGAACAGTGAAATTGTCATCCTCTCTGGGTCGCCCCGCGATTAAGTTTCTCGCCTCGCGACCCCGAAGGCTGACTGTTCTAGGAAAATGAAAGGTCTCTGGGTCGCCTCGTGACTTTGCTCCTCGCCTCGCGACCCCGAAGGTTGACTGTTCTAGGAAAATGAAAGGTTTCAGGGTCGCCTCGCGAACACTTGATTCGCCTCGCGAGTACCCGCGAGAAGTCCAATCGTTGCTGACTTTTCACAAGATTCGCCTCGCGAGATACCTCTCGCCTCGCGAATATTTTATGTGAATTAAGTTGTGTGTTCTATGCTGCATTTGTTATACAATATAATTTTTCTAATGTATAATTGTAGCATGACTATTGATATTTTGTATAGTTATGAACTCACCTATCGTGGGTATAATTATACAAAATTTGTGTTGTTAAACAATTAATTATTCTAATGTGTTATATTTGTATTATATTAATAATAATTATACCCTATCGGTGTACTATTATTAATGTAATTCGTTATTATACATCGTACTATTGTCTTAAGCTTATGTCAATTATGGTTTCAAGTACCCTATCGGTATTAGAAATTTTGGTGATGTAAGTTCAGTACATTGTATTATTCTTCTTATTGTATTTCTTATTTATTATGATTCGGGACCCTTAGGCGGAATTATAATGAATAAGAAATTTGTATTATGGGTAAGATTGGCTGAACATATATATATATATATGGAATCATATTGCCTTCAACTCTTAATGATTCCTTATTCTCTGTTTTATATCAGCCTCCTTCCCAAATTCTGTCAAAACTCTGAATGGGACAAACTATGAGGACTGGAAAGAGTCTCTAGATCTCTACTTAACTATTGCTGACTTGGATCTGGCCTTAAGGGAAGACAAGCCAGCAGCTCTCACTGATGAATCTACTGCAGCACAGAAGATTGCTTATGAGAAATGTGAACACTCTAATAGTGTGTGCCTGAAAGTGATGAAGTATTCTATGGATAAATCCATCAGGCAGAGTATGACAGAGACCAATAATGCTAAAGAATATCGGGAAAGTCATTTGGGTAGAAATTTATGACTTTTGAGAAGGCTCAGAAAAGTCAGTATCTTTCCTTGTTTGACAAGACCAAATATGATGGGGTCAGTGGTGTGCGTGAGCATATCATGAAGCTGATGCACTATTACAACAAACTGAGATCTCTTAAAGTGGAAATTGGCGAAAGTACTTTAATATACTGGGTTCTTGAATCTCTTCCTTCACAATTCGATGTAATGAAGACCTCTTACAATACACGAGAAGGCTGAATGGACGGTGGATGAGATGATTGCCATTGTTACACAAGAAGAAGAGTCCATTAAAAAGGGTAAATCTCACAAAGTGCTCATTTTGTTGCATCGATCCAAATCAAACTTCTAAGTCAGGCTCAAGATTTGTGAAGAAAGATCAAAAGGGAAAGAAGAAAAATGCAAAGCAGCATCTGCAGGCTAAGAAAAGTTTCTTCAAGGGTAACTGCAAATATTGTAAGAAGTATGGCCACAAGGTAGAGGATTACTATTTCTTGAAAAAGAAACAAGAGAAGCAAGGTATATTCCTGGCTTTAACATGCTTTGAATCCAATGTCATTGATGTTCCTCCAAATACTTGGTGGTTAGATTCAGGTGCAACCATTCATGTTGTGAATTCCTTGTGAGGGGTTCACAAGCCTGAGGAAACCAAGTGATCTTGAGTCCAAGATTATAATGGGAGATGGAGCTGGAGTTTCTGTTATTGACATTGGAATTGTTTCTTTACTTTTGCCTTCCGGACATAATTTGCTTTTAAGAGATCTTTGTGTATGCACCTTCTATGAGAAGGAACTTGATTTCTTTCTGCTTTGGATAAATGTGGTTACACTTTTAAGTTTGGTAGTGGGAAATTGATTGTTTATTCAGATTCTGTTTTAGTTGGTTCAGGAGTTTTACGTGATGGCCTTTATATGTTAGATCTACATGACATGTCTGTCAATTCTGCTGTTGGAAACAAATGCAGTAGGATTAATGAACATTCTTCTATGTTATGGCATCGACGTTTGGGGCATATTTCTAGGCCCCGTATTGAGAGGCTAGTCAAGGAAGGTATTCTCCATGATCTAGACTTCTCCGATTTTGATACATGTGTTGATTGCATCAAGGGCAAATTCTTGCCAAGGTTAGGAATAAAGCGGCAAATAGGTGTGACGATGTGTTACAGTTGATTCACACCGACCTGTGTGGACCTATTACACCCACTGCCATGGGTGGATATGGGTATTTCATTACCTTTATAGATGATTTCTCGAGATATGGATGGATAGATATTCTTCAAGAAAAGTCTAGTTCTCTAGATGCTTTCAAATCCTTTAAAAGGTCTTTGTTGAGTTGAAAACAGGTAGGAAAATAAAATGTGTAAGATCTGACAGAGGTGGATAATTCTATGGTAGATATAATGAGACGGGTAGAAACCCAGGACCTTTTGCCATATTTCTTGAGGAATGCGGTATTGAAGCTCAATACACAATGCCTGGTACTCCTGAGCAAAATGGAGTTGCAGAGAGGCGTAACCGCACACTTATGGAGATGGTAAGATGTGTGTTGAGCCATTCATCATTGCCAGACTTTCTTTGGGGAGATGCCTTAAAAACTGCTGTCTATATTCTAAATCAAGTACCCAGCAAGTCTGTACCAAAAACTCCATATGAGCTCATGAGTGGAAAGAAGCCGAGTTTGAAACATTTTCATGTATGGGGTTGTAAGGCAGAAGTTAGACCTTATAATCCTCAGTCTAAGAAGCTTGATCTTAAGACTGTTAGTGGCTTCTTTATTGGCTATTGTGTGGGTTCCAGAGGTAGCAGATTCTATTGTCCATCTCATTCTATGCGAGTCGTCGAATCTGATCGAGCGGTTTTCTTTGAGGATGACTTGGATAGTGGGAGTGATATACCACGACCAGTTACTCTTAAAGAAGATCGCACCATTGTTCCTATACCAGTTGTTCCTTTTCCTACGAAGTTTTGATTCCAGCTAATGATGTTGATCGAGAATCTTCAACATGAAGATGGTGTGGCAAAGACCGCTTGTAGATGAACAAGAACATGATCTTATTGTTGATGAAATTCCACTGAGACGATCTCAAAGAGTGCGCAGACCTTCCATACCAGATGATTATGTTTTATATCTTCAGGAACATGAGTTTGACCTCAATGATGATGATGATCCTATTACCTTTGAGGAGGCAATTTCTAGCTCTCATGCTTCTGATTGGCTAAATGCTATGTATGATGAGTTGTCTTCTATGTCTCATAATGGTGTTTGGAGTCTGGAGGAATTACCAATTGGTTGTAAACCTGTTGGATGCAAATGGGTTTTCAAAACCAAACGTACTCCAGATGGTAAAGTTGAAAGGTACAAAGCCAGACTAGTAGCTAAAGGCTATAACCAAAGAGAAGGCATTGACTATAAGGAGACTTTCTCACTAGTCTCTACGAAAGATTCATTTCGAGTTGTCATGGCTTTGGTAGCTCATTTTGATCTAGAACTTCACCAGATGGATGTGAAGACGGCATTTCTGAATGGAGACCTTACTGAAGATGTTTACATGGTTCAGCCTGAAGGTTTTACTGAAACAGGCAAAGAGCACTTGGTTTGCAAGCTGAATAAGTCTATTTATGGACTGAAACAGGCCTCCAGACAATGGTATTTGAAGTTTGATCAGGTTGTCACTTCTCTTGGCTTCAAAGAAAATGCCTCAGATCAGTGCGTTTACTTGAAGACTTGTGAGGGTGAATTCATCATTCTCGTTCTATATGTTGATGATATACTTCTTGCTAGCGATTGTGTTAAAATCCTGAACGAGACAAAACTCATGTTGAGTAGCAACTTTGATATGAAAGACCTTGGTGATGCTTCTTTTGTTTTAGGCATCCAGATTTATCGTGATAGGTCACGTGGTGTTCTTGGATTGTCTCAAAAAGGATATATTGAAAAGGTCCTCAAAAGGTTTAATATGCATTCTTGCTCCCCATGTGCTGCACCTGTTCAAAAGGGTGAAGAAAAATTCTCTAAATCTCAATGTCCTCAAAATGATGTAGAAATAAATGAAATGAAAAAGGTCCCATATGCTTCCATTTGTTGGCGGTTTAATGTATGCTCAAGTTTGTACTCGTCCCGACATTGCTTTTGCTGTAAATGCTTTAGGGAGATACTTGAGCAACCCAGGTTTGGGTCATTGGAAAGCCGTAAAAAAGGTCATGAGATATTTGCAGGGAACCAAAGATTATATGTTGACCTATAAGAAGTATGATCAACTTCAAGTCACTGGTTATTCTCGATTTCGATTTCACGAGTTGCCCTGACGACCAGAAAATCTACTTCGGCTTTATCTTTATGATGGCGGAGGAGCTATTTATTGGAAAAGCGACAAACATAAGCTTACAGCTACTTCTACCATGGAAGCAGAGTATGTTGCTTGCTATGAGGCTACTTGTCAAGCCATGTGACTGAAAAATTTGATTTCTGGCTTTCATATTGTTGAAAGCATATCTAGGCCACTTGTGATATATTGTGACAATATCTGCTCTTGTTAACTTCTCTCATAACAATAGAAGCTCTTCTCGCACTAAGCATTTTGATGTGAAATATTTGTTCGTTAGAGAGAAGATTCAGGAGTTTCAGACTCGTATTGAGCATATTGATACAGGAAACATGCTTGCTGATCCACTAACCAAAGGCTTAACTGTTGGAACATTCCGGAATCATGTAATTCATATGGGCTTAGTTAAGTCTTTTGATGTATTGGATTAGTGGGAGTCTGAAACCATTATTTGCCCATTATCGTTTTTTTATGAGATATGTAAATTGACGTCATTCTTGGTTTCATATCTCTTATAGCATTTTAAGATGCTTGGACCATTTTTTTTTAATTGCATATTTCTCTTTATTAATTATATGCAATTTTCTATTCATCAATCTTTATGTGAAATATGAGTCTTTAGCATGTATGATTTACTTCCCTATCGGATACTATTTCTGCATTGTTAAAGCTTATATTTCTTATACTACTGGTTAACGTGTGCTTTGATCGTAACTGGTATTTCTCTTTAATAATTGATTAATGCTATCCAAGTGGGAGAATGTTAAATTTTAATGTGTATAATATGTGGATTACCATTAATTGGTTATTAAATTATAATTAAATTATTAATATATCAGTTATAAAATTAATTCTTAATTACGTAACCAATTGGTGAAATAGTTGTTGGGTATTTACTTAAGAGTGACCCTATGATGGGATGGGTCATTTCTAATGTTAACCCGTTGAGAGGTCCCTACTCTCTGCTGGTAGGTTATAAGAATAGCCTCCCCATTAGGCATTCTAACAGATAGAAACACAAAACCAAAAACCAACCAGAAAGAGAGGAGTAACCCTCTCACCTTCTCCAACATTCTGATCACTGTTCATCTCCTTCTCACCCTTTGATCTGCTGTGATGGATTCTGCGAATCTCCAAGGTATGAAATTCTTCTTTTGCTTTGATTAACATGAATCACATGCTATGATTTGTATCTGTATGGTATTTAGAATTATAGGTTTTCCTTCATATACGTGCATAAGTACCATTTTAACCATCCAATGGATATTCAAGGCAAATTATACAAGGCTTTCCAAAATGGATATTATCTCACTTGGGATATCACATAAACACTTGTTGTATTTATCATGCAAAATATATATTTCCAAATTAATAAAATTTATATCACTCATAGAGAGCACAAACCCATATATATCAAATATTATTTCTCCAAATCCTTCAAATAATTGAGTGACAATAATCACCATTGATGAAAAATAATATGATTGTGTACTAAAAATATTTTTTAAAAAAATCATGCCAATAAAGGAGATCAATAATTTCCACGTCACAACATTCTTAAAAGAATATCACACTCTTGTATATAAATACATATGCAATACATCAATGGCAAGAAAACATTATTTTATAACTAACCTCTGAGACTGTGTCGTTCAGCCTTGTGTGTAAAGCCAACAAAAAAGAAAACCAATTTAATGGTGTCATAAACTTTATATAACTTTTCAAATGGCTCATAAAATCAAACGTTAGATAACAATAATAAAACTCATATAGAATCAAGTCTTGTTTCCACTTGTTATAGTTTGAGCTAGTCAAAATTTTCAATTGAAGCGAACAATTGTTCATGGAAAAGTCATTGTTAAGACAAAACATGAATACATTAGACCAAATACTACGGCAAGATATAGCCCAAATAAAAGATTCTATCACAACGAGGCCAATAAAATAGTAAATTTCCTTTTGGGCAGAATGCACAAACCAAGGTCAGAACCAAGGTCAAAACCTCAGATGGATTAATCAATGAGCATACACTGAGTTCGGGAAATTGTCCCCTTTGGAAAGACAAATCCCATAGCCCAATGCATTCCCCATTAACTCCATCCACGGTGAACTTCCAATCATAACATGCAATAACCCCCTTTGGGCAGGTAATTACATGTAATGATTAAAAGCATTCCTCAAATTACAAAGAAATTTCCATCATTTGAAATAGGTGGTCCCACTTTGGCGGGACGACCCATAACAATTAACGAAAACTCTTGCACATGAATCAGTTTTCTCTTGCCAAACCATGACCCAAAGGTATTTTATCAAAAAAATAACTCCCATACTGGTCACATATCAATATTAATAGCATTCCTTACATGTTTTGCACTTAAACAGTTTTAATGACAAAATACAGCTCAATAAGTAAACATATTAAAGAATATATAAAAAATTAAGAGCATGTAATCTCACAATGTCATATAGGGAGAGTGATCATCACCATAAAATCCAAAATATGATCAATTATTTTTCCAACATATTTTTCATTTAAATTTCACCCAGAAAAATAATTAAATAAGCAATATAATGCATTATTTTTCATAAAAAATATTTATCACAGTGAAAAAAAAATGAAAAATATATACTAAAATCAATCACGGAGAGTAGAGCACAACGCAACAAATGGCTTCAAAATCTCCTCCTGTAGAGCCCACACTCTCTCTCACTCTCCGCAGCCTGCAAGTGGACTTCGTCAGGTACTGGACATCATCTTCAACCTCCAGCCATGCTACAGTAAAACATTGTTACTGTTCATGCGATTTTATAGCATTGTGCCACTCCGATTTCGGCCTCTTTTCGTCGCGATGTCACATGGGTTTTACTCGGAAACAGATTTGTGTTCATTTTAGAACAAAAGCCCCAATTTTTATCAACAAAAAACATGCAATTTCGAGCTTCAAAATGCGATTCACATGAACCCTAACATCACTCTATTTTACGAAATTATCCTTCCATAGTAAAGAAAATTCGTGATTCTTGTGTCAATGGATTCATAAAATTATGCTCCACAAAAGCCCTATGGTCATGAGTTCCAATTTTCGAAAATCATGAATAAAAAAAAATTAGAACCAGAAAATTAACAATAATAACACGATAATGATCATGTTTAATAATCAGGTCTAACAAATAAAATATAGGCTCTAATACCAAATGTAAGATAAAAATAGAAGCCTCATGGATCACATTATATGAAATTAGAACACCGATATTAAGTTACTATGTACTTACTTGTTGAAGACATGGTCACAAAACACAACAGTAGAATTCTCATCAACACAGTAGGTTCCTTGTGCAACTTTAGGTCCCTGAAATTGAAAGACCAAGTCTTCCCCTACCTGTTCACGCACTCCCAATTCACAGCCGTCAATGGGGCAAGCCGTGGAGCAACTGATTCTATTATTTGTGACGACAGAGGGGACATAGGCAACTATATATAATAGTAACAATAACCCTAGGCACCTCCCATTACGGGCCTATACGTTATGGCCTACACTGTCACCCACACATATCAGAATTAGGTGCCAATAACCCATTACAAATAGATCACCATATTAGCGGGCTTAAGCATCATCAAATGGATCATAACATTAGCTCGTTTTTCGCAAACAAAAAATCACAATTGATTGTAGCCCAGAAGAATTATTAGAAATAATTCTAACAATGTTAAGCAAAGTTAAGTTATACTAGTCTACCCGATAGAATAACTAGATGATCTATCAATGGACTACCTATTTGCTCTAGTTCATTATTAAAAATGCATGTCCAAAGACGTATTGTTTATGAACTCATCTAGTCAAAGAGCTTTTATTTCAAATGATTGTTTATTTAATTTGAATATTTCCATGTCTTTACTTGTGTTGTTTCAAATATTTATGTTTTGTTTCTTGGTAAGATAAACATAGTACCTTCGATTACACAAATACTTTGTACTCTGACACATGCTACTGCAAAATTTGACCCTGTACAAAGAAGGAAAGACAAAAGGCAACTTTCCAGTACAGTAGAGAAGTGACAGTACCACTTTTAGCATTTCTGATAACCGAGAGTGCTTTTATGAAGATCACATTTCAAGTTATTAGACTCAATGGATCCTAGCATTTAATGCTATCACTAAACGGACATTTCTAAAAGACCGATGAATAAGAAAGAGCTCAAGCTGGACTCCTTCTATAAATACTAGACGACCCCAGTGAAGATGGTTACCGAAACTACAACAAAGCTTTGATATTTGAAAGTGCCAAAACTTTGTCAAATCTTCTCTCGATTACTTTGTAATCTTTGATCTTAAACTTTCATACCCTCACACATAGTGAGTTCTTAGATAAAACTGTTAATCTCTTAAGTTAGAGAGAGCCTGAAGAGGCTTGAATGGAAAAGAATACTTGAATTCCTGGAAAGATGTTGAATACTTATGAGTTTGTAAGCCTAAAGAGGCAAGTGAAAGAATACCTGTAAGATATTGGAGTATAGTGTAGAAAACCTTCAAGTAGAAGGGGCTGGACGTAGCTCTTGGTTGGAAGAGAGTGAACCAGGATAAACTCACTTTGTGTGAATCTTCTATCCCTATCTCTTTACAGTTTTCGATTATACTAACTGTGGGGATTTGATATTGAGCTTGTTAACTCTTTGAAAAAGGTTTTTATTATGTGTTTATTTCATAGCTTACTTGCAAAAGAGTTTTTAGAAAGCATTTTGAAAAATCTGTTAAGAAACACAATTCAACCTCCCTTCTTGTGTTTTCCTGTGTTAACTTCATTACTAAGAGTATGTCTTTTATTTACTCTCATGAATACAGAGAAGGCAACACCTGTGATGATAGGTTATCAAATTTTGGTACTAGCATCGGTGGTTTGATTTGGTGGGATTTAGTTCCTTGTTTTTTAAAGGATGATTTTTTCCGTAATTGGATGGGTCTTCCTAGTTATAGATTTTTTAAATTTTCATAGGTCAGGCCCGTACCCCCACCCCACCCCACCCCAAATGCTTTTTGTATTCTTTTTTTTTTTTTGGTTAAATTAGGTGTGCTGCATATGATTGACTTTGCTTGAGGTGCCAGCATAGTTGGGATGTCTTGCAAAGTAGTGATGCTCTTGCACACCTTTATTTTTAAAAAAAACAAATCAATTTCGAGTGACCCAATTAAAGTATGAAGTCACCAAGATGACCTCTCTTGTGGAAATTGCTCATAAGAGATATTGAATGCTGTGTGGGTGTGTATCCATGTAGGTATTAATCGGCCCAAAGGAATGTTAATATTTGGCCGGATTGCATTCACACATATGATGGTAAACATTTGACGATTATAAGGTTTACATGTGAATGATAGATCAATTAAAAGAGGGATTTATTGTTTGACAATATTAATTATCAGTGTTTGATCATTACAACAAAATACCACTAGCAATTAAGTCCAAAGACTTAATATTAATGATGCACTAGGTATTTTGGTGAGTACTTTTTCGGTACATTTGTTCTCTTTAAGGTTAATATTTTTTTTGAGTTAAATATATTTTCGATCTTTAAAAGTAATTACTTTTAGGATTGAAAAGAGAACAATAAATTTGTTCTTGAATCTAGACCTTGCATAAAGATGGAGAAACCCACCTTCTCTCACACAAGCCAATACCTCTGAAAAGAGAATCTAGTATAGAACGTGGGACTGCTCCAATCGCTTGGGTCTTATGATCATGAAGCATAACATTCCAGAAACCTTTAGGGGTGTTATCTCGGATGGCATAATTAGTGTCAAATTTTCTTGCTGAAGTTGAAAAGTACTTTCTAAAAGCAATAAAGGCCAAAAAAAAAGTACTCGTTGGAGATCTAGATTTTCATTAAGTATAAAGGCAACGAAAATTTAAGGAGAACACTATGGGAATGTTCAATCTTGCTCATAAACTTAATGTTGGAATATGTGGCTTCGACTCAAGAGGGGAGGGGTGAATTGAGTCTACAAATTTCTTTTTAAATTTTTTTTTAACAAAAATTTCTTTAACAAAATTTATCACGCAATCAATTATATAAAAGAAATAAATTAAAAGAGAGGTAAACAGAATACTTGCGTGAGGATTTTATCCTGGTTCAGCCACCAACCACCAGTGACCTACGTCCAGTCCCCACTCCACCTGTGGGATTTTCTTCCACTAACAAACAAGCTTATAACTGGTGCTTGTAACCTTTGTACACAACAGAGCCCTTCTCACTAGGGATACCTCACCCTTGTGTAGAAGCCTCAATCACAACAAAGAGGGATACCACACCCTCACACAAAGTTTCAGCAAAGGAAGAACAATATGATACACTCTTCTAGTGCAGATGATTACAACTTGAAGCACTATGAGTATGATGATAATAACACAATTTGGCTCACAAATAATTTTCAGATCAAAATGTATTTTTCATGTATTATCTTCTCTTATGAATTTTCAACAAAAACCACTTTTATAGCCTTTTTGAAAATATGACCGTTGCACTTCAAATAAGGAAAGGACTTATGTCATTGAAAGCTAGTCGTTGCACCTCAAATAAGGAAAGGACTTATGTCATTGAAAGCTAGCCGTTGCACCATTAAATTTAATTAGGTGGTTTAAAAAAAGTTTAAAAAACAATTTGAATTGGAATTTGAATTGGAAAGCTAGCCGTTGCACCATTAAATTTAATGTGAAAATCAATTGGGTGGTTTAAAAACAATTTTCACATGTTAAAATCGGTTCATGCCTTGAGATATACATACAGAGTCCAATTCAAGTTTCACACACTGAAGCTTTCTTTATTCAAGATCAATATCATTTAATTTCAAAAAGAAACCTTTACGTTGCACCCAAGTTTCACAATATACATGTAAAGAACAATGTACTATTATTTTGGACATTAAAAGAAATCTTTTGATTCAACTAAAAAGAAGATGCACCGTTTGAAAGTTGAATTTCAATATTATTATTTTTTTATATGATAAATCGGGTTGAAAAAATATTTTGCTAGTCTAATACATGATAAAAAATCTTTTATCCAAAAGTGTAGTGTTTTAGTTAAATTGATCAAATGAGCCAAAGTGAGTTTTAGCCATCATACCCTTACAAGATAACTAAGACCTAGTCTATATACTCAATCTTGCTTGAGGTCTTGATACTTGATTTTCTGGTACACCATAATAATTTGAATTTGTGCACGCGGTACCTGCATGCTATAAGAAAAATTCTCTTGCCTTTTTGTTAGTGTTTGTCATTCATCAAAATATATAAATGTGTGATTACATACTCCCCTTTTTGATTATGACAAACCTTACCTTCTTACCTATGTAATGTGGTGTCAGAGTCATATACGCACTGCATGAGCGTGGGATGGATTTCCCCCTATCTAAAACATATTACTCAATAGATACGTCAGTTAAATTTAGAAGGCATAAATTCAAATTATTAGGCAATGAAATATTATAAGCATGCTCCCCCTGAATAGTTCAATTACATTTATTTTATGCAAGATTAATATTCCAATTCTTCTCCCCCTTTTGGCATGATCAAAAAGAAAGTTTATGGATAAAAGATAATAAATAAAGATGATAACTTTCATTCATAAAAATAGATGAAAAGTGGGACATTAATAGTGTTAATAAGATAGGTATGTGTAGTAGCCAATATGGAGGTTGATTTTATGATTTTATGATTCACGGTATCCAAGCTAACAAAATCAGATTATCACAATAGAACGGATGGTGCAGGAGCATACTGACCAACTGGATGCAATTCAGTTTATGTAGTTAATTTGGAAATTTATTATTGAAAAGTATGACACATAGTTACAGGAACTATGATAAAATTAATTGTCATGCTCACATATTTATTAATAAGATTATCGACAGAGAGCAAATTTGATAGATATGTGAGAATAAAAGTAAACATGTAAGATTAATTGATGTAAGATAAATCTAGGATGCCTAATTCTCTTCTGATGTAAAAGAAACTCTCTTTATTGAGGGGTTTAGTAAGGATATATGCTAATTGCTTAGTTGTATCCACATGCTCCAAAACACAATCTCCATTTTGCACATGATCCCGAATAAAATGGTGTCTTATCTCAATGTGTTTTGTCCTAGAATGTTGAATGAGATTCTTAGTTAAGTTAATGGCACTAGTGTTATCACATCGAATGGGGATATGATCTAATTGGACACCATAGTCTAACAGTTGTTGTTTCATCCAAATAACTCCATGCTGCTATGTATTCCGCCTCAGCGGTTGACAATGCCACATGTTCCTGCCGAGATCCATTTTGTCGGAATCTCGCTATAGAACGTTAAACCAAGGGGGTTATTTTATGATTTGGGCTTGACATAATTCAGTGATTCCGGTCCTACGTATCCCGATGGGAATCAAAGCCAGACGTAGTTCTAGGTTCATCCCTTGGCGGGGCGGTGATCTCGATCCCTTAATTTTGTATCGGACGAGTACTAGGGAGCAAGGATTGTTTGATAGTCTCTTGGTCGACGCTAGTTCCTCTAACACGCTTAAGGGAGAGTCATCGGTGTTCAGTCAAAAGTCCGTTTCTTATGAGGGGTACTCCTCCTTTTATAATGGGATTCCCCTATCTCTTAGAGATCTGATTTATCTCTTAATATCTTTCAGGGATTTGATTTATCTCTTAATATCTCTTTTGAGATATGATTCCTTAATTTAAGGGATATTATCTCTTTTAACCAGATAAGGTTATTTTAGATAATATCAGGATTTAATATCAATATCTTATTTCTTTAATTAAATGATCTTTGATTTATTATCCTTAATTTCCGGACTGGGCCGGGTACTTGAGCTCGGTGGCCGGGTTAATAACCTCGTACAGTACACAAGCCCCCCAAGCTTTGAGCTGATTAGGCGTAGAAGCTTTCATGATGTTTTAGCCGAGCTCTATATCTCGGCCCATACACAAGCCCCCCAAGCTTCAAGCTGATCACATGGAAGCTTTTTCGAAGGAGCCGAGGCTAGGAACTTGGTTTCACCTTTTGATCTTTCGTCTCGGTGAGGTGAGTGGCCGAGCTTCATACCTTATATATGTGTTCACATCCTCCAACTCGGTGAGCATCTCGGGTGACCGAGCTTGACGCTTTCGAGGTACCGAGCCGAGGTGGGGATGGTTACTCGTCTCCTGTTGAGGCCATACTTTCTCGGTTCCCGAGATGGAAAAGAGACGTTACTGTGTGTGACGCGTGGCCTTCACGGCATCATTTCTGAGGCTTGCGCTGTAGTTGCGTGCTCGAACGATAAGTCGAGAGCCGGAGCTCAATCGAGCAGTCGGGAGCCGGAGCTCAACCGAGGAGTGGTCGAGCCTGAGCTTCTCGTTTCAAGTTGCCGAGCTTCACATTTCGGCCAATTCTTAAGTTCAACGGACTCGGTGGGCGAGTCTAGTAATCATTTCCCTTTGATTGTTTGGGTTTGGAGATCTAGCTTTATTTCTCATCCAATATTTTAGTTTGGTGGGCTCAGTGGCCGATTTTAACATTTCGATCAGTATATAAGCTCTCCAAGCTTTGAGCTCGGAATAAGCGAAAGAGTTTTGTGAATGAAGCTGAGCTTGTCCTTGGTGTTGATAAGGTACTGGATTTGCATAGATCTTCTTACTTCGGTTAATACCTCAAAGGCGTGCAGAGTTTAGTGGTTGAGGTTCACATCTCGGCCAGTAACATGCTTTGAACATAAGATACTTCAATCTTACCTTTGTTTAAGACAAGTTTAGAAGCTGGTAGCTGAGATTCGACGTAGCAGTGGTTCAGGTTTGAACCGATCTTTTGAAGAGTCAAGTTCAAACTCGGTCATTAGGAATTTACCTCGGTGCTTGTATTTCATCCTTTAACTTTTGATGCTTTCAAGATGCTTATCTTGAGAGTTTGAATTTGACCTGCCTTTTGCCGAATGTAGCTTGGTCTTTGAAGTTCTTGAGAGCTCTTAACATTTCCTTCGAGTGGCTAATAACCCTTTCATTTGGTGGATTTTGAAATACCCACTAACCTTGAATTATTTTTCCCGATCTTGAAGGTGTGTCTCAGAATAAAATTTCCTAATATCTTTTGTATGAGAAAATAGTTTTCATACAGGTTCTTCGAGTTGTAGGCTAAGGGATATCCTTCCTTTATCCCTGTTAGCCCCCCAAGCTCCGAGCTTGAAATAAGCGAAAGAGCTTAACACGCCTTTTGGTGCCGAGGACTTTGGACTATGATTCGCGGAAGCATTGCTCGGAAATCTGTTTTTTGTAGAACCAATCCTTTCTTGGGTTATCGTCTTGCTTAGCCGAGCACTGCTCGGATTTTTGTGCGGAGGGAAACATTGCTCGACTTCGACTTTTTCCGGTGCATAGTGCGAGGGAGCATAGCTCGACCTCAGCTTTTTGGTGTGAGGGGGCAATGCTCGACCTCGGCTTTCTGGGCTTTTGCCCTTTGTTCTTAGCTGGATGATTTTAACTCTGGCCCTATAGTGGGTTCTCTAGTTGTTAAGCCAGCAAATGCTCGGCTTTTACTAGAATTGGTCCATGATGCGAGCAGGAAAGCTGCGGTCGCTTACGCTCTTCTGAGTCTCCTCCATTACCTATTTTTCGAGCCGCGAGCTTTCTGATAATGAAAAGTATGAAGGTGGAAGCTGCCCGAACTTTGCGCACTGGGGATGAGCTTAAAAAAGCCATGGCAAAGTGTGAAGAGCAAGCTCGGCTAATCGGGCAGTTGAAAGCCCAAAAGGTGGAGCTGAAAAAAGGCAATACTACCCTTATGACCGAGCTGGAAATGGAAAGAACCGACCGGCTCAACCTTCAGAGGGTCGTGGAAGGGCTTCAAGCCGAGAAGGAAGCCAGTCTTGAGTTGTGGAAGTTGCTGGAATCCGAGAATGGGGGAGAATCGAGGCTCCGATTCGATCCGGGTGAGGCGGGGCTTATCATGAGGGAGGATGTTAATGGCTTTTCCCGAGCCGTGAAGCGGCTTGACATTTCAATCCAGAATCGACTTCTCCTGTGCTGACGTGGACAAGGATTTTACCCGAGATGGAATCCTAGTTCCAATGTCCGAGCTAGAGGATGAGGAGGATGAGAATGCTCAGGCTCTGGCCAAGTGTGAGGAACAAGGTCGGGTCATCGGTCAGTTGAAGGCCCAGAAGGTGCAGCTGGAAGAAGGCCGAGCTACTCTTACGACCGAGCTAGAAGCGGAGAGAACTGACCGACTTAATCTTCAAAATGTAGTGAAAGGGCTGGAAGCCGAGACAGAAGCCAGCCAGGAGTTGCGGAAGTTGCTGGAGGCCGAGAAGGAGGAGAACCGGAGGCTCCGTGCTGATCTAGCTGAAGCTGAGACTTTAATCATGAGGGAGCATGTTAACGGTTTCTCCCGAGCCGTGAAGCAACTCCAGCACTTCAACCCTACTGCCGACTTCTCCAGTGCCGATGTGGACAAGGATTTCAACCGAGACGGGATCCTTGTGGCATTGACCGAGCTTGAGGATGAGGATGAGGCCGCAACTCCTGGAGAAGAGGGCGAGGATCAATTTGGACGAGGAGGGACCCGAAGGTGAAGTGGGCCAAACTGGCCAGATTAATACCGTTCCTTCCGAGGCGGAGGAGAACCTAGATTCCTGAAGTTGTATAAGCGGTTTAGAAATATCTTTGTTTTTGTAAGACTTTATGTACTTGGGGACTTGCCCCTAAAATTTCTTATTTTACTTGTGGATTTATTTATACTTTGGTGAATTTTCTGATGTTTTATGGGTTGATCCTGATTGATCACTTATTAACTTGATATATTTATATAGGCTCGGCACTTCGACCCTGATCGGTCGAATGTGGCTCTTGCTTAGGATTCGAGCACCTTTAGAGGCTTTGGTTGACCTCTTCAGGGTTTAGCACCTGCTTAGGAGTCTCCTGCTTAGGAGTCAAGTACCTTTAGAGGCTTCGGTTGGCCTCTTCAGGGTTTAGCACCTTTAGGTGTTATCTCCTGCTTAGGAGTCAAGTGCCTGCTTAGGCTTTATCTCCTGCTTAGGAGTCAAGTAGTTTTTTCTCTTGCTTAGGAGTCAAGTGCCTGCTTAGGCTTTATCTCCTGCTTAGGAGTCAAGTAGTTTTTCCTCTTGCTTAGGAGTCAAGTGCCTGCTTAGGCTTTATCTCCTGCTTAGGAGTCAAGTAGTTTTTCCTCTTGCTTAGGAGTCAAGTAGTTTTTCCTCTAGCTTAGGAGTCAAGTGCCTGCTTAGGCTTCAATTATGGTGTCAGAGTGCTGAAGCCGATGGAATTTTATTTTCCAAGGGAGAGCTTGATATTTCGGGAGTCGGAGCTCAATCACTTTGTAGCCGCAAATCTTGTGACTCTGGGAGTGGTATCAGCCGAGCATCACTTTGCTCAAATAAATAACTTGATATGATGCTACATAACACAACATTAAAGGCGTGGAGCAAAACATATCAAATCATATTAGATTTAAACTATATTTAAAGAGCAATATCACCTGAGCATTTAACGGCCTCTGATTTAAGCATTCCCTCAAGCTATTATGGTCGAGTTCTCCGAGGCCGAGTTGTGGTGGCCGAGCTCTCCGAGGCCGAGCTGTGGTAGCCGTGCTTCCCGCTGTGGCGGTCGCCTCCCTATCATACTTAGGAAGATGGCCTTGGATCTTGTTGGGCAGTTGAATTACTGTAGAGTGACAGAAAGTCATGCGTCGAAAGCTAACACGGGATTGAGAACTTACAGCTTCAATCAGAGTGTCGCTGACAGAGAATTCTCATATCCAAATTGTCTTTTTCAATTCGGAGATGCATTCCTTCAGTTTCATCTCCAAGTAGCTATTTATTTGAGTACACCATTCCTGGAAAAGATGGTGCCACAGTCACATTTGTATTCCTTTGTACCACAGATTTTTGAATGTGCTTTCCAGTCAGATTGGACAGCGTATTTCTTGGAGCACTTATCACATTTTCACTTCTTATCATCGTGCTTTCTGCATAAGTGCTTCTTAATGCCAGTAAGATCACCTAGTGCTCTTACCGGGTTATGGTGGACACATGAAGGCTCAGGGCAAACATAAACCCGCTTTCGAACTTCTGTGATGGTTCTCTGTTTAAGCTTCCACGGCAAGTTATGGCCTTGCCGGTGCAATTGAAGGTTTTGGTCTCTTTGAAACCCTTTGTTGCAGATTTCACATAGGAACCGGTTTGTGGCCATGAGTGCGTTTGGTGATAGAGCTATGACTTCGGCACTTGGATCTGGATTTCCTGGCCGGTTCCTTTTCCTCTTAACAGATGGAGGTGGTTGTGAACTTGTGTTGGAACCATTGCTATTATTTGTTGTTGAAGTATGAGAATGTGGACTACAGAACTGACCAAGTATCTCTGATTGCTGTTTAATTGCTGCATCTTCTCTGGTATTCTCTGTGGAGAAACTCCCACTATCACAACTTGTGATGTTTGACATTGAAGAAAAGGGAGGAATCTATTGAAAATTTTCCCTTAATTTTTAAACTAGTGCTTCTTTCACTCTTGTTGTTGTAGCTGCTCTCTCTCAGAAAACTGGTTTTAAATCAATGGGAAATCCATAGAGGTAAAACTATCCAAATCATCAAAGAACCCATCATCCAAAAAATCACTTTCCGCGACTAACTTTTTCTTCCCTTTCTCCTCCTCTTGATCAACCACCCCAAGAGCGGGCATGTGACCCTCAAAAAGCGCCATGTCCCCGAACAACTTATCCTTCCTCGAAAACGTGGTTCCGCAAGAGCACTTCCACTTCGATTCCCCGCACTGCTTCATGTGACTCCTCAAATTCGAGACCACCGCGAAATTCTTCTTCTGGCAACGGTCACACTAATGCATCTTCGGGCAGTGACTTCTTTTGAAGTGGTTCTTCACGCAAACCATAGATTTCAACGCCTTGAACTTCTTGTGCAGCTTGTTCCTGTTGCAACCTTCGAACGGGCACGAGAACCGCGTCGTCGCACGGCGGCGCGTGGAGTCGATCGCGCCTTCCGGCTTCGCCAACGCTTCCGGCGTCTTGAATTGATCGTCGTGCGCGCGCATGTGCATTCGCAGATTCGCATCGCGCCTGAAACCTTTTCCGCAAATTTCGCAGCAGTGAATGTTCTCGGCGAGAAGTTCCATGGCGTCGAGCTCAACGATCTCGCAATTGTCGTCGTCGCAATCTTCGACATCGTCGTTTTCTGGAACCTCTGTTTTCAAATCGAGCACGTGTTTTCCGTTGTCGGTCGCCGGTGGATCCGGCGGGTTTGCAGCGACGGCGAGATTTTGGGAGTAGGAGACTAGGGCGGCGCCGTTGACTATGATGTAGTGGATGGCGGAAACGATGTCGTTTGAGACAGTGGTGATTTGGTGGTTGGTGGAATTGGATAGGAATTGATGCAGAGAATCAATTCGGGTTCGGAGCAAGGAAAGGTTATGAAGTGCGGTTGTATTCAGGTTCGGATCCGGGTCATGGGTTAAGAGTATTGGAGTTGCGGTGTGGGGAAATTTTGCCTCGGCCCCACGGTGGGCGTCAAATGTTCCTGCCGAGATCCGTTTTGTCGGAATCTCGCTATAGAACGTTAAACCAAGGGGGTTATTTTATGATTTGGGCTTGACAGAATTCAGTGATTCCGGTCCTACGTATCCCAGTGGGAATCACAGCCAGACGTAGTTCTAGGTTCATCCCTTGGCGGGGCGGTGATCTCGATCCCTTAATTTTGTATCGGACGAGTACTAGGGTGCAAGGACTGTTTGATAGTTAATGAGCCTCTGGTTGACTGGTTTTATAACTAGTAAAGACCATAGCTTTGTGCTTATTTTATATCATTTTTACCCAAATTAGACTTTATTGTGCTTAAGCAGTATTTTGAGTCTATAAAGTATTTTTAGGTTAATTTAGTTGATTTAGAGTTAAATAAAGTACTTATGTTATTTCCTTATTTTCAGGTTAATAAAAAGGAAATAATTCCGGTTCGCCCCGCGAAGGATCTCTCGCCTCGCGAGTCACGCAAGCTCTGAAAAGTCAGAGACGATCACGGCTTGCCCGTGTTGAAGATCACGGCCGTGGCAGTTTTGAAGTTGAAGCGTTCGCCTCGCGAGAATCCATTCGCCTCGCGAGTCTGGAAGTCAGAACATAATTGCTGTCACTGGAACCTGAACTGGTCATGAAGATTGGGCCATAACTTGGGCTGTAGATGTCGGTTTGAACTGAAACCGGTGGCAAATGAAAGATAAAACAAAGCGCTTTAACTCTCATGAAGACCATTATTCCAAACAGAGCCGTTTTGAAGGGCTTTAATCCATGTGAAGTCAGAGACGTTTCAGCTGCCCTATGAGTTGAATGTGGACATAACTCCCTCATCTTAACTCATAATTAAGCAAATTAAGTGGCTTTGGAAAGCTAAGAGGCAGAGGTTGAAGTGAATTAAAGGAGTATTCAGATATTGAGAGGTCTTGAGAGAATTTGTATAAATAGGAGTCATAGTTAGGCAGAGTCGGGGGGCTAGCCAGTTTTGGCTAGTTTTTAGTCAGTAGTTGTCAGTAGTTTATTTTATTTTCTGTTCTTTTGTCTTTCTTTTGTAATGGAGAGCTAGTCTCCTTAGATTAATCTACTGGGATTGGTTTCCATTTACATTTGAGGTTTTGTATTTCCTATTTTCATTTACTTTTCTCTTTTCAATGCGATGTTATATGTTTCTGTTTGTTTAATTCAGGAATGTATAGTGTTGTGTTGATTCATTTCAGTGATGTTATGTTCCTATACTTAATCGCGTTTGTTTAATTCGCGTGTGTTCATTCATGTTCGTTTAGTTCATGAGGGCTTAACCCCGTTTGTTTAATTCGGGAATAGGAACATATATCTGTAGTAGCGATTTCGTTTGTTAATTGTTGCTACAACTGAAAGGAGATTAGAATCTGCTTAGGGCTTGGATTTACATGAACCAATGATAGTGGGAAACCGAGAACAGTAGGTTAATCGTTCTTTAGTTTATTTGATAATATTTTAACTGTTTTGTTTTCTTATTCTGTTTTTATTTTGTTTTCTTTATTTTATTTCAATCCAAAACCCCCCCAAAACTAACTTTTGATTTTCTGTTAGTAATAACAACGCCTAAGAGTCCTTGAGAGACGACATCCGAGTTGTCGCTTCCCTATCTGCATTATTTTATAAACGCTCATTCTTTTTGGCGTGTGGCGACAGCGCGTTCAAAATTGGCGCCGTTGCCGGGGACTCTTGTTGTGTTATTAGCAGAAAAAAAAAAAATTTTGCTGAATTTGTCTGGTTATGGATCTTACTGATAAGCTCACTTATTTGAAGCAATTGTTTCAGCAGACACAGTTTTGTGGCATGTGCGGCTCTCCTGAGCACCTGTATGAGGCATGCCCCATTCTGACAAATGCTACTTATTGGCCTCGAGCTTATACATTCCATCCTGACAATCAAGGCAAAAAGCTTGAGGATAACGAAGAACCTGTGGAATCAAATGCATGTGTTGAGAATGATGGGGTGGATGAACCATGTGCAGAAAGTCCAGACAATCAGACCTTTACTAACTCAGTTTCTTTTACTACATGTACTAACTGTACTGACACTAACCCGTGTGCTGTTTGTGGCCAGTTTCTTGACTCTATTTTGCAGGATGATAGTGAGAGTGATACCGATTGTTCAGCCGAAGTTCCAAATACACTATCCATTGAGCAGCTACCTCCCACTGTGGAACAACCGGTGATGGAGTTCAAGCCTCTGGAATTTGCACCATGGCCAGTCCAAGAGGTTGAGCCCCACTTTTATTGGGAGGATTTTATTGAGAAAGAGGTCATCTGTGACCCCAAGGGGAGTGAGAAGTCTGCCGCACTCGGCGAAGTCATCATAATTGTCAAGTGCTCACCCCCACATAAAGGCTGCAAGTCATGGAAGCATGGAATGAACTACCACCCTTTGGCTACCATGTGGGACTTATGTTACAAGCAATGGGATCCCGGTGGAACCGCCCCTCAATGAGTTTTTCTTTACCTTGCTCTTTTAATTTTTTTTCTT
The DNA here is from genome assembly GCA_030762895.1 of Sophora flavescens. Lineage (NCBI taxonomy): Eukaryota > Viridiplantae > Streptophyta > Magnoliopsida > Fabales > Fabaceae > Sophora > Sophora flavescens. Next base: position 128,737,679 of record CM061064.1, read on the forward strand.
TGCTTTATTTCTGTTTTGTTTCCAATAAAGCTCCTGAATAATTTGAGAAGCTCAGGAGTTGTGTTTGTGTCTTGGTTATGGCAAGTTTGATGGATTTTATTGATTTTTGCATAGATGGATTGCATGAATGTGTTGACTGTTTTCCCCCTAGGACTTGAAAATTTTATAAAAATGATCCCCATATGATTGAAAACTGAACTTTGAGATTTTATTATGATGACATGATTTATGATAAGTTTGGGGTGATAGGAAGCACACACTAGGGATAGAATCTCTTTCAAATAATTTGCAAAAAATGTCGAGGTGAGGTTTTGAGCCTCCAACATGTTTTTGACTGTGTGAAAATCACTTTTTTAAGTTGCACTTTCCTGAATTTGTTTGAATCTCTTTATGGTTTGCATGATTATGTGTTTGCTTCAGATGATCTAGGCATTTTCTTTGTAAATAGCTACTTAGCCAAAAAAATAACCATCCCCAATGCATGTTCCCTAGTTAGCCCATTGAGCCTATTAGCCTGTTAATTCTTGTTAACCTTATGTTACAAGCTAAAATCTGAAAAACCATGTTAACCCGATCTTAGGATTAGGAGAGCATGGAAGCTTAGTGAGAAATTGGTTGCAAGAAATTAAGTTTGGGGTGGCTACCCGGTGCAATGTGTTGTTTGGGATTGGGAAAAAGAAAAAATAATAATAGAAAAAAAAAAGAAAAAAAAAAGAAAAAAGAAGAAAAAAAAATAGAAAAAAAAATAGAAAAAAAGAGAGAAAAGCAGAAATTAAAAAAAATAAATAAATAAATAAAAAATAAAAAGTGGACAAATGCCAAAAAGCCTGTTTGAATAAAGAGGCTGTAGCCACCCAAGGCAAAATGAAAAATGAAAAAGGAACTTGAGTTAAATTCAAAGTGTAAATAATGTTCATGCTCTCTTAGTTCCTAGGGTCTTCAGCCTAGTACCTTTGTATATCCTACCCTTAGCCAGGCCCCATTACAACCCATAAAAGACCTTCTGATGTTGCTTGCATATTTTCTGTGGGAACTATTTAGAGATGAAAATCAAATTTATGGGAAGTGCTTCTGAAAAGTGAAATTGAGTGAATTGTTGATAGCCTGACACAAACTGAGCGATTGAGTGAAACACAAATTTCCCTTGTGAGGAAGGCAGTTGTTTGAATATGGTGATCTCCCTCTTGTGTGTAACTTAGATCTCCTGCTTAGATTTCTGATTGTTTGAATGATGAAATTATCAATTGTTTAGAATAAATGATTGTGGGGATTGCTTTGTTTGGAAGGGGGGAACATTGAAGAAAAGTATTTTGTTAAGTTGCTTGAAATTTGTGCAAAATTGATTAAATTCTTAAGCTTGCCAGGTCTTGAGTCTTTTTTAAGTTTTAGTTTGCTTGGGGACAAGCAAAGTTTAAGTTTGGGGTATTTTGATGAGCCTCTGGTTGACTGGTTTTATAACTAGTAAAGACCATAGCTTTGTGCTTATTTTATATCATTTTTACCCAAATTAGACTTTATTGTGCTTAAGCAGTATTTTGAGTCTATAAAGTATTTTTAGGTTAATTTAGTTGATTTAGAGTTAAATAAAGTACTTATGTTATTTCCTTATTTTCAGGTTAATAAAAAGGAAATAATTCCGGTTCGCCCCGCGAAGGATCTCTCGCCTCGCGAGTCACGCAAGCTCTGAAAAGTCAGAGACGATCACGGCTTGCCCGTGTTGAAGATCACGGCCGTGGCAGTTTTGAAGTTGAAGCGTTCGCCTCGCGAGAATCCATTCGCCTCGCGAGTCTGGAAGTCAGAACATAATTGCTGTCACTGGAACCTGAACTGGTCATGAAGATTGGGCCATAACTTGGGCTGTAGATGTCGGTTTGAACTGAAACCGGTGGCAAATGAAAGATAAAACAAAGCGCTTTAACTCTCATGAAGACCATTATTCCAAACAGAGCCGTTTTGAAGGGCTTTAATCCATGTGAAGTCAGAGACGTTTCAGCTGCCCTATGAGTTGAATGTGGACATAACTCCCTCATCTTAACTCATAATTAAGCAAATTAAGTGGCTTTGGAAAGCTAAGAGGCAGAGGTTGAAGTGAATTAAAGGAGTATTCAGATATTGAGAGGTCTTGAGAGAATTTGTATAAATAGGAGTCATAGTTAGGCAGAGTCGGGGGGCTAGCCAGTTTTGGCTAGTTTTTAGTTAGTAGTTGTCAGTAGTTTATTTTATTTTCTGTTCTTTTGTCTTTCTTTTGTAATGGAGAGCTAGTCTCCTTAGATTAATCTACTGGGATTGGTTTCCATTTACATTTGAGGTTTTGTATTTCCTATTTTCATTTACTTTTCTCTTTTCAATGCGATGTTATATGTTTCTGTTTGTTTAATTCAGGAATGTATAGTGTTGTGTTGATTCATTTCAGTGATGTTATGTTCCTATACTTAATCGCGTTTGTTTAATTCGCGTGTGTTCATTCATGTTCGTTTAGTTCATGAGGGCTTAACCCCGTTTGTTTAATTCGGGAATAGGAACATATATCTGTAGTAGCGATTTCGTTTGTTAATTGTTGCTACAACTGAAAGGAGATTAGAATCTGCTTAGGGCTTGGATTTACATGAACCAATGATAGTGGGAAACCGAGAACGGTAGGTTAATCGTTCTTTAGTTTATTTGATAATATTTTAACTGTTTTGTTTTCTTATTCTGTTTTTATTTTGTTTTCTTTATTTTATTTCAATCCAAAACCCCCCCAAAACTAACTTTTGATTTTCTGTTAGTAATAACAACGCCTAAGAGTCCTTGAGAGACGACATCCGAGTTGTCGCTTCCCTATCTGCATTATTTTATAAACGCTCATTCTTTTTGGCGCGTGGCGACAGCGCGTTCAATAGTCTCTTGGTCGACGCTAGTTCCTCTAACACGCTTAAGGGAGAGTCACCGGTGTTCAGTCAAAAGTCTGTTTCTTATGAGGGGTACTCCTCCTTTTATAATGGGATTCCCCTATCTCTTAGAGATCTGATTTATCTCTTAATATCTTTCAGGGATTTGATTTATCTCTTAATATCTCTTTTGAGATATGATTCCTTAATTTAAGGGATATTATCTCTTTTAACCAGATAAGGTTATTTTAGATAATATCAGGATTTAATATCAATATCTTATTTCTTTAATTAAATGATCTTTGATTTATTATCCTTAATTTTCGGACTGGGCCAGGTACTTGAGCTCGGTGGCCGGGTTAATAACCTCGGCCAGTACACCACACTAGCTTGTTTTTTGCTAAACCATGAAACTAAGGCACTACCTAAAAAGTGGCATGTCCCACTAGTACTTTTCCTATCTAACTTGCAACCTTCAAAGTCAGAGTCGGAATACCCAACCAAATTGCATGTGTCGCCTTTGGGGTACCACAAGCCCATGTCTTCTGTCCCAACTAAATATCTCATTATTCGCTTAATCGTCGCAAGGTGGGATTCCCTAGGACTAGCCTGATATCTAGCACATATGCAAACACTAAACATGATGTCAGGCCTACTTGCAGTAAGATACAAGAGGGATCCAATCATACCTCGATATTTTTTCAATTCAATAGGCTTACCTTTTTCATCCTTATCTAAGTAGCATGAGGTGCTCATTGGTGTGGCTATCTCCTTGGCACCGTCCATTCCATTCCAAATCTTTTTAAAAGTTCCTTGCAGTATTTTGCTTGACTTATGAATATGTCGTTGTCTGTTTGTTTGATTTGAATCCCAAGGAAGAAATTTAATTCTCCCATCATCGACATTTCAAATTCTTCCTGCATATGCTTAGAGAATTCTTTGCAAAGAAACTCATCAGTAGCACCAAAAATTATGTCATCCACATACACTTGTACTAGAAGAATATCATGTGATTTTCTTTTAATAAATAAGGTTGTGTCAACCTTTCCTCATGAAAAACCTTTTTCTAAAAGAAACTTGCTTAAGCGCTCATACCAAGCTCTAGGAGCTTGCTTTAAACCATAAAGCGCTTTCTTTAAGCGAAACACATGATTGGGTAGGTCAAAATTTTCAAAACTAGGAGGTTGATTTACATACACCTCTTCTTGAATAAAGCCATTTAAAAACGTACTTTTTACATCCATTTGATATAATTTAAAATTCATAATGCAAGCAAATGCAAGTAACATGCGAATGGCCTCAAGTCTGGCTACGGGTGCATACGTTTCTTCATAATCTATGCCCTCATCTTGATTGTACCCTTTAGCTACAAGTCTAGCCTTGTTTCTAACAATTATACCATTTTCATCTAATTTATTTTTAAAGACCCATTTAGTCCCAATTGTTTGATTTTTTTGATGGCCTAGGGACTAGTTCCCATACCTGATTTCTTTCAAATTGGTTTAATTCCTCTTGCATGGCTAACAACCAAAATTCATCACAAATAGCATCATCAATGTTTTTAGGTTCTATTTGAGAAACAAAAGACATGTGATTGCAAGCATTTTTAATGGAGTTTCTAGTAATTACCCCTTTAGAAATATCACCAATAATGTTGTCCAGTGGATATTTTTGGAAACTCTCCATTCTTTGGGAAGATCTTGAAGTTCTTCTTTCTCTTGCTTGATCTCATCATCATTGCCTTCTTTGTCCTCTTGATTTTTCTTTTCATCCAAGTGGGTATGTTCTAAGGAATCTGCAAGGTCATCAACAATATCCTTTCCCAACCTTTTGGGGTTAGTCTCATCAAAAGAAACATGCACTTATTCCTCAACAGTTAAAGTTCTTTTATTGTATACCCTGAAGGCTTTGCTAGATGATGCATAACCTAAGAATATCCCTTCATCAGCTTTGGCATCAAATTTTCCTAAATTATTTTTACCATTATTAAGAACAAAACATTTACATCCAAACACACGAAAATGAGAGATATTGGGCTTCCTTCCTTTATATAATTCATATGGGGTTCTCTTTAGAATTGGTCTAATTAAGACCCTATTGAGAACATAGCAAGAAGTGCTAACTGCATCCGCCCAAAAATATTTTGGGAGGTTTGCATCGCTTAATAGTGTTCTAGCGAGTTCCTCTAAAGCCCGATTTTTTCTTTCTACCACCCCATTTTATTGTGGGGTCCTAGGTGCAGAAAAATTATGTTTTATGCCATTTTCTTCACAAAAAATTTCAAACATTTCGTTTTCAAATTCCCCGCCATGGTCACTTCTAATAGATACAATTTTTAGATCCTTTTCATTTTGAATTACCTTGGCTAATTTTTTAAAAGCTTTAAAGGTGTCACTTTTGTGTGAAAGAAATAAGGTCCAAGTGAACCTAGAGTAGTCGTCAACAATTACTAACGCGTAAAAATTGCCACCAAGACTCTTAGTTCTAGAAGGCCTAAAAGGATCCATATGTAGGAGTTGCAAGGGCCTCTCCGATGAAACAATATTAATTGGTTTGAAGGAAACCTTTGTTTGTTTACTTTTTTGGCATGCATCACACAATCCATCCCTTTTAAATTTCATTTTGGGTAAACCGATAACAAGTTCTTTTGAAATAAGCTTGTTTAAGTGCTCTGTGTGTATCTGCGCAATCCTACGATGCCAAAGAAAACTCTCTTCTTCTCTAGAGATAAGACAACATGCATCATTTGAAGATATATCATCTAAGTCTATCATATAAATATTATTAATTCTATGTCCAATTAATTTCTTATTTTTATCATGCAAATTTTCAATTAAACAACGTTTAGAATCAAAGCTAACCTTGTTACCTTTGTCACAAAGTTGACTTATCCTTAGGAGGTTGTGCTTTAGTCCTTCCACAAAAAGTACATTATCAATTGATGTTGTCGGACTTTTACCAACACTTCCAATCCCAAGAATTTGCCCTTTGATATTGTCACCATATGTCACATGTCCTCCAACTTTTGGTGTGAAGGATGTGAACTCGCTAATGTCTCCCGTCATATGCTTAGAGCAGCCGCTGTCAAGGTACCAATTTGTAGTCTTGGCTTTCAAGCATACATACAAAACAACTATTATATTTTGTTTTTAGGTACCCAAATTTTATTGGGTCCTTGGTTGTTAGTGCCATATGATGTTCTCTTAGGAACCCATTTTTTCTTTTCATTCTCCTTTCTCATATTACAAGTTGATGCGGTATGCCCTTTTCTACCACAGTAATAACATTTGACGAAAGGACTAGCAGATGTATGAGTAGGCACAAATGTTTTCTTCAAAAAGGATTTTTCATGATCATTAGGCTTATATCCTAAGACAGCCTTATCATATACACCTTTTTGGATTCCCAAAAGAACATTCAAGTTATCTCTACCATTGGTCAATTTTGCAAGAGTGATCTTCAAGTCATTTACTTGTTTTTCATATTCACTGCACTTTTTGCATGTAAAATTTCCTAGAGTATATCCAATGCTATAGTTTTTCTTTTCTAATTCCAACCTTTCTTTTGTTAAAGTAATTACTTGGTTTTGCAAGTAATTAGCCATTTTCTTGGATTTTTCTAATGCCTTAGCCAATCTCATATAGTCATTGTGTAGTTCAAGAAAGGCATCATGCAATGCATCATATGAGCAAGAAGAAGAAGAAGAGTTAGAGGTTATCTCATCATCGTTTTCGTGGCCAGCCATGAAACATAAGTTAGCTTCATCATTGTCTGAATCATCGGTGGTATCCAAATCATTTTCATCCCAAGCTATGTAAGCTCTTCTAGGTTTGTTTTCCTTCTTTTCTTTTCTTTCGAATTTGTCCTTCTTTTGTAATTTAGGACAATCATACCTCATGTGACCGGGCTTTCCACGTTCATAGCAAGTAGGTGTGGAGCTTGGACCATCTCCCTTATTGAAACTCTTTTTGGGAAAGGTTGATGATCTTCTTGAGTCAGCTTTCTTTTTCACAAATCTTTTGAATTTCTTTACTAGCATTCCCATTTCATCATCTGAAGCGTCTTCCTCTTCTTCATCTTTTTCACTCTCTTCCTCATTTTTGGAGGAGGATGCTTTCAAGGCTAGGCTCTTCTTTTTCTTGTCTTTTTCTTCGTGTTCCGACAGCCGACTAAGTTCTAGTTCATGCTCTTGTAATTTTTCAAATAGTGTCGCTAAGTTCATTGTGGTGAGATCTTTAGATTCAGCAATTGCTGTCACCTTCGGCTTCCATTCCCTGCTCAAACAACGTAGAACTTTGTTAATTAAATCTTCATTATCAATATTCTTACCCAGACCAGCAAGCTGGTTCACAATGTGAGCGAAGCGTTTCTGTATGTCTTGAATGGATTCTCCTTGCTTCATCATGAACAGCTCGTATTCTCTTATCAGAGTGTTTGTCCTTGCGCGCTTGACTTCACTCGTTTCTTCATGAGTGACTTGAAGCGTATCCCACATTTCTTTGGCCGTCTTGTAATTTGAGACCCTGAAAAATTCTCCCCTACTCAAAGCAGATGTTATCATATTTCTAGCACGTAAATTTAATTGTACTTTCTTTTTCTCATCCTCAGTTTGTTCACTTCTAGGCTTAATAACAGACTTACCATCAACATTTTTCTTAGGGACAAAAGGGCCATTTTCAATAGCATCCCACACATCATAATCTTGTGCCTGAATAAAAATTATCATGCGTTCTTTCCAATATGCATATTCTTCACCATTAAAGGCAGGGGGTTTGCCAAGGGAGGCTCCTTCAGCTAGGAAGTCATTCGAAGCCATTTCTCTTGAAGCTGCTAAGCTCTTTATGCAAGAGTCTAGCTCTGATGCCACTTGTTGGAATATGTGGCTTCGACTCAAGAGGGGAGGGGTGAATTGAGTCTGCAAATTTCTTTTTATTTTTTTTAACAAAAATTTCTTTAACAAAATTTATCACGCAATCAATTATATAAAAGAAATAAATTAAAAGAGAGGTAAACAGAATACTTGCACGAGGATTTTATCCTGGTTCAGTCACCAACCACCAGTGACCTACGTCTAGTCCCCACTCCACCTGTGGGATTTTCTTCCACTAACAAACAAGCTTATAACTGGTGCTTGCAGCCTTTGTACACAAGAGATCCCTTCTCACTAGAGATACCCCACCCTTGTGTAGAAGCCTCAATCATAACAAAGAGGGATACCACACCCTCACACAAAGTTTCAGCAAAGGAAGAACAATATGATACACTCTTCTAGTGCAGATGATTACAACTTGAAGCACTATGAGTATGATGATAATAACACAACTTGGCTCACAAATAATTTTCAGATCAAAATGTATTTTTCATGTTAATATTATCCTCTCTTATGAATTTTCAACAAAAACCACTTTTATAGCCTTTTTGAAAATATGACCATTGCACCTCAAATAAGGAAAGGACTTATGTCATTGAAAGCTAGCCGTTGCACCTCAAATAAGGAAAGGACTTATGTCATTGAAAGCTAGCCGTTGCACCATTAAATTTAATGTGCAAATCAATTGGGTGGTTTAACAAACAATTTTCACATGTTAAAATCGGTTCATGCCTTGAGATATATATACAAATTCCAATTCAAATTTCACACACTGAAGCTTTCTTTATTCAAGATCAATATCATTTAATTTCAAAAAGAAAGCTTTACGTTGCACCCAAGTTTCACAATATACATGTAAAGAACAATGTACTATTATTTTGGACATTAAAAGAAATCCTTTGATTCAACTAAAAAGAAGATGCACCGTTTGAAAGTTGAATTTCAATATTATTTTTTTTATATAATAAATCAGGTTGAAAAAATATTTTGCTAGTCTAATACATGATAAAAAATCTTTTATCCAAAAGTGTAGTGTTTTATTTAAATTGATCAAAAGAGCCAAAGTGAGTTTTAGCCATCATACCCTTACAAGATAACTAAGACCTAGTCTATATACCCAATCTTGCTTGAGGTCTTGATACTTGATTTTCTGGTACACCATAATAATTTGAATTTGTGTACGAGGTACCTGCATGCTATAACCTTTTTGTTAGTGTTTGTCATTCATCAAAATATATAAATGTGTGATTACACTTAAGGCATTAAAGCTTGGGCTGTCTAATGACTTGCTCATGCATTTAGCATTTGGTATTCTTTCCTGCACAATTCAGTCAATTTAAGTCAGCTTATAGCAACCAAAAGGAGAGATGATATCTTAATGAATTCATCTCATAATGTGTGTAGGAAAGGAAAGAATGAAGCAAGAGAAGACAATTGATGCTCATTTGACGAATACTTGTAAAGATAAGAGTAAAGAAAAGAAAAATTAAGGATGAAGCTGCTAAGGGCCCATCTTAAAAGAAACAACTAAGGTGACAATTGTTTCTTTTATAAGGACATCGGGCATCTAAGGAAGAAATATCCCAAATATCATGTTTGGAATTATATAAAGGATTGCCTGAACTAGTGAAGGTTAAGTGGTTCTAAAAGATGCATCTATATTGGATTTCACTAATTCAGTAAAGGTTGAGGCTATTGACATTTCAAATTGTTGTTGTTGGCTAATATTTGGAATTTAAAGATATCTTGGTTTAGTCATCATTTAGATGAAATTTGGTTTTGGTTTTTTATTGAACAAATCAAGATAATTTTGTTCATTTAGAAACGATAGATTCAATTTGTCTTTAAGTTTAAATATTATAGGGACCAGTTAAGCTATGGGCTGGACAAACTATAATTGCTTCATATCGAAACCTCTCGTGGTAAAACATTGAGTGAGGAATCATACGGCACTAAGCGTAAAGTTAATAATAATTTAAATTAAGGATCATTATGTTACAAACATTCAGAGCACATCTCTATAAATAATGTTGAGCGATTGTATGAGGGAATCCTAGATTCCACTAGCCTTATACATTTTATTGTTTATATTAAATGCATTAAATTTAAATATATCAGAACATAGCTATCAAGAATACAGTTAAGTCCTAGTAATGACTCTTAAGATATGGTGATGAGTATGATTAGTTATTCTACCTTAGTAGAGTCACTATGAGAGTAACACTAAAGATTGCATCTTAAAAAGTTAACAAAGTACCAACTAAAGTGACCGACAAATCACTTTTAAGTATGGGAATATCCAACTAAGGCAAGGCCTTATAAGTCTCGCGAAGGAAATTGGAGTCCCAAACAGTGAATGGTTACCTTGTTGGTTACTGTGAAAGGTTTAAGGGGTATGAATTTTCTGATCCCAAGTTAAAGATGTCTTGAGACAAGAGCTGACTAGTTCTTTGAGGATATTGAGTTTGGGGGGAGATGATGTTAGAAACACTATATTTGAGGAAGAATCGGTTCTAATTATTGAACCAATTCATATGGTTGCTATTTGTGTAGCAAATTTGGATCCTTGTGAGGACATTGTTGTTATTCTTCCAATTCAAGAAAAAGAAATTATCCCTGAAGGTGAAACTCAACACCCTCAAGAACTATAGCATCAAGAGTCGATGCCTTTTGCCATGATCCACTAAAGAAATGATGAATGCTGTTTGGATAATTGTACAGTATTTCTCCCAGAACATAAGGTAAATGGTTTAATTGGAAGATGATTCTATCAACTCCAATCAAACTATATGAAGGTTCAATTCTAAAAAAATGGATTGAAGGAATGAGTAAGAGCTCAAGCTAGATAATAAGGTTTGAAACTTGTCCAGTTACCTAAAGGTATTAAGGGGTAATATGGAGAGGTATAAGGCTTGTTTACTGACAAAAGGCTATACTCAAAAGAAAGGATTGATTGTAAAGAGACCTTCTTTTCAATATCATTGAATGACTCTTTTAGGACAATCATGGCTCTCATTACTCGTTATAATTTGGAGCTTCATAAGATAGATGTCAAGACGATGTTTCTCATTGGTCACATTGATGAAATAGATGTATATAGTGCAACCATAAAATCTTATGTTGAAAGACCCAGAGAAGATGGTTTGTAAATTGACGGAATTTATCTATGGGCTAAAGAAAGTGTCTCATTAGTGATACCACATGTCCCATTAGGTGATTATCTCGTTAGGTTTTGAGATGAATATCGTGGACAACTATGGGTATCACAAATTTAGTGGGAGTTTCTCACATGGGTGTTGGTTTCGAGATTGCCATAGATTAGTGGGAGTTTTTCCTTTAGTTTCTTTGTTATATGTTCGATGTTTTGGATTTGATATAGACTTTAAGTTATGATTGCTTTTCTGTAGAAATAAAGTTTATGAGGTTATTATTATTATAACTATCTTAAGTTTTGGTTATGTACAAATATTTAATTTGCACCTAAGGAACTTTGGTATGACCTCACTAGGATTTAAGTAGGACGAGTTGGAAATAGGCATGATTCAGAGATCACATTGCATAAAATTTCCATGTCACTCATCCATATCGATCTATGTCATCAAGTGCATTGATATGGTGGTCATTGGGGTTTAGTCACAATAGACGTTAGTGATGACAGCTGTGGTGGTCCCATTATTAATGTATGAGGTGGACCAGATTGTAAAGTGGAAGTCTAAGGATAAATAACATTCGGAAGCACGTCTAAAGAACTCCGATATAATTATTACGATATATTACCCAAGTGGGAGATTGTTGGAATATTTTATTCCATTATTATGATGTGGGCATATATCGATAGTTAATTATATTAGCTATTTATCAATTAGGGGCCTTAATTGATATGTGATCAATTTAGAGATAAGGCTTATCAGATTTTTGATTTTGATAATTGATTATCATTAATTATCTGATATAGGCGTATTATGAGTGGATGTTACCGATGGCCAATTTCAAAATAATGGGAACCTTAATTGGCCATCACCCTAAATATAGGGTATGATCCCGAATACATCAGACATAACACACACTGCCTCTTCTCCCCATCTGAAGAGCAACTAAGGCATAAGGAGTTCAGGTTGAGGAAGAACCACTAGCCAACGAGTGTTCATTACCCGTCTCTCTCTTTCTCCCTCCCTCCTCGTGTTTCAAGTTATTGCACATCGACCATTAGCAATGGATCCAGGTATTCATATAATATTTGATAAGCCAACGTGTTGTAGATCCTAAGATTATCAAGTGATGGTTGTTCTTGATAAATGAGATGCATACTTATATGATTATTATGTTTCCGCAATTATGTTTTATGATAGCATGCCTTGTATATAATTATTGAGATTATAACATATAACACCAACTTTCCAACGGCCAACCAAAGGCATAGTATCCAACAGTAAAGAGCTGGTCGATAACACTTATCAATGACCTTATAATATGACTGTTGGTACGGTTCTAGCTGATGGTATGTTTTGCATATTACCGATAGCTTAGTCATCGGTACATGTAATCATTACTGACAACATTGTAACACTAATTTTTTTTATTTTAAGTTTCTGATATTAAATATGTACTGTATTAATTATTTATTTATTTAATGCTTAAAAATAGTTTAATAACTTTAATTTATATAATTTTAATTTGAATAATAAATATTTAATAATTAATTATTGTTGTTCAATATGATAAATAAATAAGCAATAAATAAATAAATTTAAAAAATATTTAGCAAAGTACAAAAATATTTACCAATGTGAGGCCTTATATATAGAGGAGATAAGTACACATTTTCTTTATTTTTTATTTTTAATCTCTTTTAATGCCATACAAAATGGTTTACGCCGGAGAAATGCTTGTTAATTAGTACAAATGAAGACGTGGGGCATGATTTTTGTTAAAGATTAATATTTTACTATTTTTTTTACTACAAAATATATTCATTCATTCAAATTGGTAAAACACATCGAAAACAACACGAATTCAATGAATCTGCGAACAAACTCACAGGTTAATAGCATAAGGCAAAATGTCTACAAATGTGACAAAATCAAAGTGACCAACGTTGACGTCCAAGTCTTGATTGAATATGTAATGGATCGAAGATGATCTGTCAATCTGAACCAAACGAACAACGCAACAAGACGGGAAACCAAACGACGCTGCAAATAATATTTTACTATTTTTTTGGTAAACTAATATTTTACTATTTTTAATTATTATTTTTTAGGTGAAAACAAAAGATAAGAACAGTTATATGAATTCGCATTCTTCGTAGATTCATGTTTCATACCAAATAATAGCACTCTTCTTTATGATATTTAAATAAGTTTTAATTAATTCCACATTAGTCTTTTGATTATTTGCACTGTTGTAATAATCGGATCGAACCAAAAACCGGTCATATGATCGGTCCGAGGAGCTCATCAGACGGGACATGCCAGCAACTCGGTACGGACTGGTGTAACTTGGTCGGTTTTGGAAAAAACCAATGAACCAGACAACTCGATAAAACCGGTCGGATATGAGAAAATTGAGAGGAAAAAACCAAAAAGGGAAGAGAATGTCAAAAAAAAAAAAACAAGAAGACTGAAAGGCTGAAAATCTGCTCTATCTATATTAGTATATCACACAAGTTGAAAACCAAAAAAAAAAAAAATTAAAGAAAGAAGAAGCAGCAAGGAAGGGAAGAATTCTGAAAAGAAAATAATGAGATCTGGATTTGGGCATCGCACTCCGTCCCGCAGCCCCTGAGTTGCACAAATGCGGTGCTAGGGTTCCACACCACTTTCATGAATAGGCTTGCGGTAGGGGTGAAAATAGATCATGTCGCTCGTCAGGAGTCTATAGCCTAATCTATTTAAGGCATAGTTTGGCCTAGCCTATAATAAAAAGGTCAGATAATGTTTTTTAAAAAGTATATATAACTAAAGAAATCAGGTCTAAGACTTTTAAAAAAACTTATTAGGCCTATCATGCCGGCCTATTTAACATATATACACACATAAATATATATGTATACTATAATATATTATAATAATATATTATATTATTTACATTATTTATAATATTTGAAAGTAAAGGCCCAGTTATTGGCCATGTAGTAGCCTACTTGCTTATTTATTTTTGAATGCCTAGTGACCTATTTATTAATATATGCCTACCAACTTCTTTATCATTAGAGGGCTACGAGTCTATTTACAGGTGAATTCCTATGACCTATTTATATGTGTGAGCATATTTTAAGGTCTTATTGATAAGAAGGCTTTTAAGTAGGATTCCAAGTCAGGTCATTCTTTAAAGTAGGCAAGACTAGGCCTTCAACTTGACCTATATCAGGCTAATAGACCGGGCTCGGACCTCGAGATTGGAATACAGGTCAGGTCCAGATTTGTCAGGATCTAGCTCGACCTAGCCTATTCCCACTCGTAGTTTGCAGTGTCATCTGGACACTATAGAAACTAGAAAGAAACAATGACAAGAGAAGTGGAACTAATCAGGCTGATCAACACTAATGGGCCTGCGGTTATTACCGAAAAACATAAGGCCCTAATATATGGCCATTGAAATTGAAATATCTTGGGCTTAATAACAATTGAAAGTGGAAAGGGCGTGAGGTTTGGCTCTGCTCCCAAATAACAAATGTTTAAATATATCTATAGTTTGACTTTAATATTAGATATTAGATAAAATAAAATATAGTAGAACAAAAATAAAACTCAATATATATATTACTTAAAAAAAATATAGTAGATAAGAAAAGCTCAATTTATGTATAAATACTTTAACATTATTAATTAATTCATACAATATAATTTTTTTTTATAAAAAATAATATATATCGAGTCAACCGGTTCAATCAGTGACCTACTGATTCGACCAATGACCCATTAATCCAGTGCCCTCATCGAGTCGATGACCGGTTTGATTTTCATAACACTGATTATTTGGTTTCTTTTGATTATAAGTTCACATTAATCTTAGGTATCAAAAAATCTAGTGTATCAAAGAGATTCAACGAATTAGCTCATTTCAATTCTTTTATTTGTTTTGTGAATTATGTATTCAACATGACGTAAATTAGTTTCAACTAGGGGTGGCAAAATGATCCATTTATGCACCATTCATCTAGTCCATCCATGAGAAAATACATCTAATTCATCCATTTATAAAAAAATAATATAAATGGATTGGATGGATTGGATTATTTTTTTAGTGGATGGTTTATGATCCATCCAATATTTTTTAAAATCCAATGGACCAACAATAAAAAAATGTAATAGATCAACTTTTATCCATTCCAAAACCAATTTATTTTTTTCATATTATTTTTCACCAAAAAAAAAAACCTTCATTTGTAACAAATAAAAACACTCCATCTAATTTTCTCTTCCGTTCCTTATTATTTTTTCTTCACTATTATTTTATTTTATTTATATGCTTTTTTTTTTCCTTTTTTTATTATATTAAGTATTAACTAATTAATTGTTCTCAATCACCAGTAGTAGTCTACGTTATCACGTACGTTTTCCTTTTTCGTTGCCTTTTTTTTGCTGAGAAACTTTAAAAAAAAGTATTAACTAATTGAAAACACAGAAAGTCGTAACAAGTTTCGTAAAACAATGTCATGGAACGTTGTGACAAAACAACCTCTGTAGATGCACATAATCAATAACTCTCATATAATAATAGAAAAATGGCCGTGATGCAAAATGATTGTGCGATAGAGTGGATAGAGAGTAAAGAGAGAGTAGGAAAAAAAAGGAGAGAGAGAAAGGGTAGAGAGAGGAACAAAGATGAGAGAGGGTAAGATAGAGATAATATTTTAATTTTTTTTACAAATTATTTTTTTAAAAAAAATTTATGGATGGATAAAAGAGATATAAAATTATTTAATTTCTTAAAATAAATTTTAGTGGATGGATTTCATCCATGAAAAGGTGTTAATGGATTGATCGGATGAATTTTATTTAATGAATCATGGATGTATTGGATTTTTTGAATGAATCTTTAATGGATTATAATGGATTAATGGATTGTTTTTAATCCATCCGTTAATATCCGAATAAAAATTTATCCGATCCATCCATTTGTCACCCTTAATTTCAACTAGAATTTTTCATTCATATTATTATATAACTATATAATAATTCTAATATCCATCATCATCCCTACCGTTTGATATTTGGATAAAAAGTAATATCCAAAACCGTATAAAAGTACTTTTCTATATTTATTTATTATTTTCTTCTCTCATATCATGTATTTCATCACTTCCAAAATATTTATAAGGTATACGATATCTATAAAATATGTCCAAATTGTATGCTCAAATATCTTTACTCAACTAGTAAATTGGTAAATGGGTTAAAATAGAACGGTAACTTAAGTCCCTTTCCAATTTTGGCTCTTTCAAATCTATGTGCTTCCTTTGTCCGGTTTTCCACAGTCCTGGATTTCAACACAACGGTTGTTTAGCCACCTCCATAAAATAAACGTTCACGCCAACTCAGATACTGAAAACTGCACCTATCCGCTCAGGCTCGCATGTCACACGTATTCGAGAGTTGTGGGTATTATTACCCTACTATTTCATTTCATTAAAAGTATAACAAGTTGAACTTATAATCGAAGTATCGAACACCTGAGTGCATCATAAAATAAAGCATTTTTTTTTGACTGGAAAAATAAAGCATCATTAATTTTAAAACAAATGTTTACACTTTACAGATGGAAAATTTTTTCATTAACGTCATTATTCCTTCAAAAAAAAAATTAACCTCAAGGATATTATATCGTGCTTTTTAAAGTATTTTTAAAATATATGTATATAAATGGAAAATATAAAAATAAAAATCAATATGTATTGTATAAATCAAATAAAGATTAAAATATCATGTATTGTGGGTGTAAATTTTTTTTACATTCACGTCCATTAATATTTTGACATATGTATTTTAATAATCACATTATTAGATTGATCTGTGAAAATTCTTTATAAACAGAAATTAAACTCATAAAATAATATGTTAAAAATTTCTAGAATAATCGATCTGAAACCTTAAAAACCTCAAAGCACTTGGGTTTAAATCTCAGCTGCTCTGTCCGCAAAAGCTGCTTCACTGTCAGCTTTCTCCTTGTCACCATGTCTCTGACACCCAGATCTCGTGTTCCGATCTTTCTTCCCCTTATTCTTCTTGTTCTGTTTCCTCTCACAGTGACATCTTCAGATTCTTCCTCACTTCATGAGGTACTCCGCAGACATGGCTTACCAGCAGGGCTCTTCCCTAAGGGTGTAAAGTCATTCAATTTGGACCAAACGGGTCTTTTGGAGGTGCACCTGGGTCGTCCCTGTTTGGCTCAGTACGAAACCACTGTGTTCTTTGACAGTGTGGTGAGGGCTAACCTCAGTTTTGGGCAGCTCAAGGTGTTGGAGGGTATGTCTAGGGAAGAGCTTTTCCTTTGGCTACCTGTGAGAGATATCATGGTGAATGATCCATCATCGGGTCTCATTGTAATTGATATTGGTTTTGCCTATAAACGCCTCTCTTTGTCTCGTTTTGACGATCCCCCAATTTGTAGATCTCCAGGTACTAAATTAAACATACATACATTCAAGGATTTTAATTATGTTTGCTGTCATGTTATGGTCATGGCTGCATTATAATTGTTGCGATCGGACATGATCATATTACGACTGATGTGATCCGCCATCGCTGTCTGATCAGTTGCGGCGGCTGCCCCAACAGAAAAGTTGTGACCGCATTGTATAATGCGATCCGCATTTTCTCTAAACATTTACTAATGTACTTAATTTAGTTCACATAACTTTTACATTTCTTTCTGGATTTCGTTCTATTCATATGTAGAGTTTTGATTTCGAAATTGCATGTATGTATTGTGCAGGTTTTTTGCATCATATAGGTGGAAGGAAGGGTATTGGATTTCAAAGCCAATAATGCAAGGTTGTTCGTCTGTCTTAAAGGATGGCTTCGTCTATTCGTATTGGGTTCTTTGTTCTGTGTAAAAAATTATGTGCAACCCAAAAATATAATGCCATCCAATAATTGCATTATGTGTACAAGTTTGTTTCTGATTTGCCAGTTAACATCGACTAATTTAAAATTTTGAGTAAAATGTTGTCATAAGATATAAAACTGGTTTGTTTAAGATTAAAAAACAAGTAATTATATTATAAAATAATTTAGTGATTATTTTTAGAGATTTTTTAAAAAAGTATAAGCAGATTTGTGTTTGTTTACAATCATAAAAAATCATTTTTTTAAAGTAGTTAGTTATCAAAACTGATTTTTTCCCAAAAACAAGTGAAAGTTGTTTTTCATTTTAAGCCCAAAAATGATTTTTTTTTCTGCTTCTGATTATTTCCAAAAGCAAAATCAAACACACTAAAAATGTTAAAAAAATGTTTTTATGATTAAAAAAATGATTTTTTTTAGCAAAATAAGCAATAACAAACGGGCTCATATTCTGATGCGTTAGTATTTTTTTTTATAAGCAAAGTAATGCATTAGTCAATTGATTTTGTGTTTTTTTTAAAGGACAAATTTTGATTTTGTGAATTTGATCTCTTCAAATTTGAATTTTAAATTTTAGTCTCTACGTTATATATATATATATATATATATATATATATATATATATATATATAGTGAACCCGGGTAGGGATGGCAATTTGTACCCTATCCATTGGGTACCCGCAAAATGGATAAGGGTCCGGGTTCGGTTAATTACCCGCAAATTTAAATAGCTGCGGGTACGGGTACTATTATACCCACTTGACCACATACCCGCACATATGTATGTATATATAATTATTTGTTTATTTATATTACTAATATATATAATTTTAACTATAATATAAATTTTAAAACCAAAATTAATCTAAAGTTTCTTAACTTTCTAAACCTAGTTGCATCTATAATTCCTTTTAAGATGTTTTTATTTATTTAAATATTTTGATTTGTAATATTTATTAGTAGGTTTAGAAGACCTTTGAATTGTTTTTTTAACTATTATAACTTTCTTTTGTTTTTTTTATTATTTTTTCACTGTTAAAATGCGGGTAATGGATGCGGGTACGGGTACTTAGGTACCCAGAGGGTACGAGTAAGGGTACTAAAGTTGTTACCCATAAGGGTATGGGCCTAGGTACGGGTCATTTTTTCAAACGCGGTTATGGAGGCGGGTACTATAGTATCCTACCCAGACTCTACCCATTGCCATCCATAAACCCGGGTATCCTCTGACCGGGAGCCAAAGACTAATTCATCGAGGTACTGAGATCTATTTAAGGGGTTGACCTCTCCCATCATATGTTATTCCGTACACATGACCCAGGAATCGAACCCCTGACCACATGTTGAAGGGACCCGATTATTTACCAACCGTGTCACACCATGTTGGTTCTCTTGGTTATATTTATAACACATACGTTTTTCATTATTTTGAATGTAGAAAATGAAATATGAAAAACGGTTGTTAGTGCGAATTTATTTACTGGAACTACGATAACGAAAACTTTCAACCTATAATTTTTTTTTAATAGGAAAATGCCTGTTGTTAATTTGTTATGTTAGTAGGGATGATATTTGAACATTGCACCTAATACCTCCCAACACATTTGTCTCACATTCCAAACCACATTGACCACCTTATAACTTCCCCCATATTCAACTGATAAAAATTAATTTTACTTTGGATAATTATCATCTTTTGTCATTATTTCATTACTTGGAACCAATTACATGAAGTCATACTAACTTTGTCGGGCTTGAATCCCTTAAGCATTTGGTTTTGGATTCGATCTCTGAATTAATGTGTATAAAAAAATCACTATTAAGTGGGACCCTACTTAAGTGCTTGGATTAATCTCTACCTATCGAACAAGAGATACTCTGCAAAACCAAAATACTAATTTTGTAAATATGTGTTTTTTTTTATAACTAAGTAGCGTTAAAAACCTAGAGCCGCCTCTCTCTCTCAACCTTCAATCTACTCCTCTTTTCCTTCTTCCTCATCCAAGGAAGGGGGTGGTTTTGGGTCATCTTTTAGCCTGGAATCACCCCTCTATATCGTTTTTTCTCTCATTTTATCTAAACAAGTGGTTGTTCCACATGGATCTGGTTTTTCTTTCGTGTTTTTCGGTGTTTTCGTAGTCTGCGTGCGGCGGTGTTTTGTTTGTCGTCTTGTTACAGCGTTGTTTGGTTTCCCGCCTTGTTGCGGTGTCGTTTGGTTTCCCATCTTGTTGCGGTGTTCGTTTGGTTCAGATTGGCAGACCAGCTTTGATCCATTACAGATTCAATCAAAACTTGGGTGTCAACGTTACAGATCTATAGGCATAGGTATTCTGGTCACTTTGATTTTGTTACATTTATAAGCATTTTGCCGTGTTATGTTATTAACCTAGGTGCTGTGAGTTTGTTCGCAGGTTCATCCTTTTCGGTTTTTAGCGATGTTGAATTTGTGTTGTTTTCGATGTATTTTACCAATTTGAATGAATGAATGAATATCATTTTTTAGTAAAAAAAATGATAACTAAGTAACGTTACCATTAAAATATCCGAAAATTGAAATTTGAGTGATAAACGTAATATAATTTTCCCTTAAAAAAACGTAATATAATTAATTTCTATGAGGCCAAAGGTACATTGGAGCACTTAAATTAAATTTTACTCTTAACATTTTCTAATTTCCACTTTCAGAAAATTCAAAGTGGTTGAATTTATGAAATCATCTATTTCTTTTGTAAAGAATATACAAACACAATCAAATTGTACTCGTTCTTTTATTAAACACAAATAATCAATTTGTTCACTAATTTCTAAATTTTTTCTTAGGGAAACCAAACACTACAAGAAAAGACGTATTTACTGACAGAATTTTTCCGACGGACTCCATGGCCGTCAGTAATTATGACATTACCGACGGAATTTTCCCGTCGGTAAAGTTTCCGACGGCTTTTCCGACAGAAAGCTCGTCGGTAAAGTTTCCGACGGCTTTTCCATCGTAAGTCCGTCGGAAATGCTGGTGGGAAGAGTAAATTTTTGGCGCGAGACACTACCGACGTGCTTTTTCGTCGATAAGTGTAAATGAAATTATCGATGGAAAATCCGTCGGAAATAAAGTCTACGTATACCGACGGAAAATTCCGTTGGTAATTCAGATTTTTGAATTACCGACGGAATTTTCCGTCGGAAATGAAGTCTCCGAGTACCAATGGAATGTCTGTCAGTAATTCAACAATATGAATTACCGATGGAATTTTCCGTAAGTAATTCAAAATTTTGAATTACCGACGGAAATGTCCGTCGGAAATGCAAAATGTCCATCGAAAAAGTTCATTAAATCAGAACAGCAAACTCTTCCCCCTCACTTTCCCCTTTCTTCTTCTCTCTACCATTTCTCTATTCTCTGCAGCGACGGCTCCCTGCACCACCCCTTGTACGACCACCGCCTCTTGTACAACCACCATCCGGCCCCCACCACCGCGGTCACCGCCCTCCCCTTTTCTTCTCCCTTCTCCCTTTCCCTGGTCCCCCATTCTCTTCGCACGTGCGGTTCTATTTTAATTTTTTCATTCTTACTAAATCTGACATTGTTTTATCTATGTACATATTTATAAGTTCAATCCAATGGTTGTTATTGATGTTTTTATTATTGAGTTCTAAATTTGACATGGTTTTTTTGTGGTTCTTTGTTGCAGTTGCTATCTGTATTTGGTGTTGCTAAGTTTCCAAAAAGCAGAGTACATGGTTGAATTGGAAATCCAGATCCCAACCCCTTTCCACCCATTTGCTGAGGCTAAAGAATCGGATGCCCCCAGGGCCAAGCAGTATATGCATATACGGATCCAGCAAAGGAATGGGAATACGAGACACATGCTAGATACTTGCCCTACGAGGGGAGTAAAATGTTTTAATTGTAATCAAGTGGGACACATGGCAAAGGACTGCAATGCACCAAAGCGTGAACCGACTGTCAATCACACCAGAGCAAATAAACCGACAGCCAAGGGGAGAGTTTATACGATGAGTGGAGCTGAGGCTTCAAACTCTGACGATCTCATACAGGGTAAGTGCGACATAAACGGTAATCTTTTAACTGTACTTTTTGATTCAGGTGCGACACATTCTTTTATCTCGATGGATTGTGTGAAACTGCTAAAATTGCTTGTTTCTTCGTTGTTGTGTGATCTTATTGTTTCAACTCCTACTGCTAAGCCAGTTTTAGTCACTTCTGTTTGCTTAAATTGTCCTATCATTATTCAGGATAAATTTTTTCTTGTTAACCTGATCTGTTTGCCTTTAATACAGTTAGATGTAATTTTAGGCATGGATCGGTAGTCTTCTAACCATATCTTGATTGACTGTGCTCGTAAAACTCTAGTTTTTCCTACGGATGAGATTTCTGGATTTTTAACTGCTAATCAAGTAAACGCTTCTTTAAAAGAGGGAGCGCAAGGATACATGCTGTTATATTCCTTAGACGTTAAGAGTGAGTTAGACTTGCAGTATATACCCGTTGTCAACGAGTTTCTGGAAGTTTTTCCTGAAGATGTACCTGGATTACCACCTATTCGGGAGATTGAGTTCGTGATTGATCTGGTTCCAGGCACTAGACCAATATCCATAGCACCATACTGAATGTCGCCATCAGAACTTGAGGAATTGAAAGGAAAACTAGTGGAACTGATGCGGAAAGAATTCATTAGACCGGGTGTATCGCCTTGGGGAGCTCCAGTTTTATTAGTGAAAAAGAAATACGGAACTTCTCGTTTATGCGTAGATTTTCGTCAGTTGAATAAAGTGACGATTAAGAATAAGTATCCACTTCCAAGGATAGATGACTTGATGGATCAGTTACATGGAGCAGATGTTTTCTCAAAGATAGATTTACGTTCGGGCTATCATCAGATTCGCGTGAAGGCGGAGGATGTTCTTAAAACAGCGTTTAGAACACGTTACGGGCACTACGAGTACCTTGTGATGCCGTTCGGAGTTACGAATGCTCCAGCTATATTCATGGATTACATGAATAGGATTTTTCGTCCTTACTTAGATCAGTTTGTCGTTGTTTTCATAGACAATATTCTAATCTATTCTCCCAGTAAAGAAAAACATGTTGAACATCTCAGTATGGTTCTCCAAATTTTAAAGGAGAAACAGCTTTACGCGAAACCTGAAAAGTGTGAATTTTGGTTAGACCACGTTCAATTTTTACGACACATAAGCTCAAGTGAAGGAATTGTCGTTGATCCGTCAAAAGTTGAGACTGTCTTACAATGGGAAAGGCCTAAGACGGTGACCGAGATTCGTAGTTTTGTGGGTTTAGCGGGATAGTATAGAAGATTCATTGAGGGATTTTCCAAAATAGTAGGACCCCTTACCCAATTAACTCTAAAGGATCAAGCGTTTATATGGACTGAAGCATGTGAATAAAGTTTTCAAGAGTTAAAACGGAGGTTGACTACTTCACCGGTGTTGATACTACCTGATCCTCATGAACCTTTTGAGGTTTATTGTGATGCTTCACATCAAGGGTTAGGATGTGTATTGATGCAAGACCGAAAAGTCGTGGCTTATGCTTCAAGACAGTTGAAGATTCATGAAAGGAATTATCCTACACATGACTTGGAGCTAGCAGCAGTGGTATTCGCTTTAAAAATCTGGAGACATTATTTGTATGGAGCGACTTTTAATGTTTTCAGTGACCATAAAAGTTTGAAATACTTGTTTGATCAAAAGGAGCTTAACATGAGGCAGAGGCGTTGGTTGAAACTTCTAAAGGATTACGATTTCCAATTACAGTATCACCCTGGAAAAGCAAACGTAGTAGCAGATGCTTTGAGTAGGAAATCAATGCACATATCGGTAATGATGGTTAAAGAGCAACAGTTATTGGAACAATTCCCAGATATGCGATTGACGATTAAGACATTGCCAGGAAAATTGTGTTTAAGTATGATTACTGTTTCAAATGGACTGATGGAGCAAATTAAAGAAAAACAAGAAAGTGATCATTACCTACAAGGAGAAAGAGAATTAGTACGACAGGGAGCTGTGTCGGAATTTAAAGAAGGAAATGATGGATTATTAAGGTTTGGTGAAAGGATTTGCGTACCGAATGATGTCGAGCTGAGAAAGTTAATTCTTGAAGAAGCTCATAGGTGTAAGTTAAGTTTGCATCCGGGAGCTACTAAGATGTATCAGGATCTCAAGAAATTGTATTGGTGGTATGGCATGAAGAAAGATGTAATGGAGTTTGTAGCTGCATGTTTAACTTGTCAGAAGGTTAAAGTGGAACATCAAAGACCGGCAGGAATGCTACAATCCTTAGACATTCCAAAATGGAAATGGGATAGTATTGCGATGGATTTCGTGTCAGGTTTGCCAAAGACTCGGAAAGGGTATGACTCTATATGGGTAATAGTTGATTGATTGACTAAGTCAGCTCACTTTTTACCAGTTAATAAGAAATACCCACTGGAAAGACTAACCTAGTTATACGTCGATGAAATTGTCAGATTATATGGAGTACCTTCGAGTATTATCTCAGATCGTGATCCGAGATTTACGTCAAGATTTTGGCAAAGTCTGCAAGATTCGTTGGGAACGAAACTCAGATTAAGTTCTACATATCATCCTCAAATGGATGGACAATCAGAGAGGACTATTCAGTCTCTTGAAGATTTATTGAGAGCCTATGTGCTAGAAAATGCTGGAAGTTGGGATGAATATCTATCATTGATAGAATTCACTTACAATAACAGTTTTCACTCGAGCATAGGCATGGCACCCTATGAAGCCTTGTATGGTCGACGGTGTAGAACGCCTTTATGTTGGTACCAGGATGGTGCGAGTTTAATGGTAGGACCAGATATCGTGCAACAAACGACGGAAAAGGTGAAAATGATTCAAGAGAAAATGCGGACAACTCAGAGTCGACATAAAAGTTATGCTGACAAGAGAGGACGACCTCTTGAGTTTGAGGAAGGTGAGCATGTGTTTTTGAGAGTCACGCCAACGACTAGGGTTGGCAGGGTAATTAAATCCAGGAAACTCACTCCTAAATTCATTGGACCTTACCAAATTCTTCGTCGAGTAGGTCCAGTAGCCTATAAAATTTCTTTACCGCCTTTTTTATCCAATCTTCATGATGTTTTTCATGTTTCACAATTAAGGAAGTATATTCCCGATCCATCTCACGTAATTGAACATGATTTAGTACAACTAAAAGAAAACTTGTCTTATGAGACTTTACGTGTACGAATCGCGGATCAGATGACAAGGCAGCTCAGAGGTAAACAAATCTCATTGGTCAAGGTTATTTGGGATGACGTGACTGGAGAAGCAACGTGGGAAGTATAAGACAAAATGAAGTTACACTATCCTGATCTATTTACAGGTACGTAATTTCGAGGACGAAATATTTTTTTTTAGTAGGGTAGTAATGTAACACCCTATCTTTCACTGTTTTAAATAACAGTAATACATATAAATATGTTTATAGGTTTATTAGAGTTTTATAAAATTATTTTAAATAAACGGAGTTTACCACTCAATTCTACTTGAATGTAGAAAGCTACGATTAAAATTTAGGTTGGGAAGTCAGGCGAAACCCGGCCCGCGAATTCCATTGACAGTATAATTATACTGCTCAAAAGACCTAATTTTAATTTGTGAATGAAAGACTTAAGATTTTTATTTTATTTCCTACAATTGTGTATTTTTAGAATTATTTCATAAAAAATGAAATAATATACGTTTTACGGGCGAAATACGTAATCGGGTGAACGACATAGTGGATTTCAGAGTTTCCAAGAGTCTATAAAGAGGTTATCTTAGAATTTTGAGATGATTCATGGGGATGAGTCACACTTTTGAGTCTAGAAGATTCTACAAGGTTAAAGTGACAATTTAAGGATTTTGCACTTAAGTCCTTGAACTTTCTCTTAATTGCACTTTGGGCCCTAAGTTAGTTTCTATGTTTTTCCAAGTGAATTGTGCCAGAATCTTTGCTCCAAACCCATTAGAGGACCGTGGCCTTGAGGCCCAAATTCTTTGTCCATGGATTAAAGCCAATTGAAATCATACAAGTTTCCTAGATTATGTTTATGCCTTAAGCATTTTGGTGGGCCAAAACAATTGAATCCAAGCCCAAAATTCTATGGCCCATGTGCAAGCCCAAAGGGGAGTAGTGGCTTCCCTTAACTTGGATGAGCCAAGCTCATTCTTGTTCATGCCACAACATTCTCCAACCTTCTCAAAAGTTCTAAAGTGTTCTCAAAAGTTCCAAAGTATTCTAACTTTCTCCTAGAACATAGAAGCAAGTTGGTGAAGAAACTTCAAGATAACTCACATGATGAGTCACAATGTGAACACATTAAGTGTTGCACATGGTCATTATTACAAACTATTAGGAATTTGCAAAATAGTCCCTATACTTTTGGAATTTTGCAAAATGGTCCCTAGGAGTTATTTGCACCTAAATCCTTGAAGAAGCCACCTCCTTTCTACTCATCCCCTCAAAAGTGGCACAGCCCACACTCTCTAAAGGCATACTTTCACTTCATTATTTGCCATTTCACACTTTACACAAAAACACCCAAAAGTTCTAAGTTCATACCATCATTTTGTGAAGCAAGTCCTTGGATCTTCACTTGTCTTTGATCTTCAAGAGGTGAATCCTATTCTCCTTCCCTAATCATGTTTATATTCTTCAATAAGTTTCATGATTCAAAGTCTATTTCATCTATGTTCATCAATTTTATGTTTCTAGGTCTATAACTTTGAAAATTCATAACAAATTCTAGAAAAATCTCATGATGTTGAAACCACTTCCTATGTTCTTGATATCATGCATACTATCTAAATCCAAGAGAATGTAGTAGTAAAAAATTTCCCTCCTAATAAACTAGCTATGGCCGAACCTAGGAGGATGGGTTTGGTAGGAGTTTTGTTCATTTGTTGTCATATATGATCATGTATTTCATATGACATGTATGTCTACACACTCTAATCCATGTTAGTTTATTAAAATGAAAATCGTTACTCAAAATCTCTATGATGGCCGAACCCTAAGTGGGTGAGATTTGATGAGTTTTGTTCAAAGTTTTCATTAATGATCTTGGTTGATTAAGGACCATTAATCCATGACTTAATCATGATTAGAAATTTTAGTCACCTAAAACCCCTTGAAGCCGTGACCATGTAGAAGGGTTTTGGATGTTTTTAGTTTCTTGATTTGTAATTATTTGATTTTAATGGTTGAAGGTTGAGTGAGTGTGACGTGTACATGACATCCGGACTTCCGACGAAATTCATTAATTCACAAGAGAATCTATGAAAGGTAAGAGGGGAATACCTGAGGGATATATTCGATGGCTATATGATATCCTGTGTTTGTTTGTAATTATTTATCTGTTAATATTTATTTAAGTTGTTTAAGTTATGGTATTTGTATCTGTGTTGGTTTAAGTGCGTTTAATTGTTTATCTGTAATTATATTATGCTGCTGCGATGCATGATCTTCATGGGAATATCTCTGTGATATTATTGTTGGTTATTGTTTGAGAAGCCTGACAGTGGTCAGTGCCCAATTTAAATTAATTGGATAAAAGCTTTAAGAAGCTTCGTAAATTATATTCAATGTTTTAACGGTAAAATATTGGTATATAATATTAACAGAAAATTTTATTTGGGAAAAATAAGGAATTATTGAAAATATCATTATTTTAATGATTTATTACTGTAAGAGTAAATTATGAGTCACAATGAGAGTGAAACCGTGAAAATATTTTTGCACTGCTAATTTTTACGTAAGAAATTTCGTAATATTATAAAATGTTATTTTATGAAATTAATTGTTGAAAAAAAGTTAATTATGATTTTAGAAAATTGTTTAAATGGAAAAGGCTAAGTTTTGGCTTAAAAAGCTTTAAAAGTGATAATTGACGGCAAATTTAGAAAAGTGTAGACGGCAGGTATTTTGAAACGGCAGTACATATTTTAAGTAAGTCTAAAACCTCAAGTGACTCACCTTTGTGAAAACTAAGCTTTATTATTTAAAGATTTTATTGAAGAATTTCCCATTTGAAAAGATTTTCTGAAAGCAAAATTAATTCAACCGTGTTGAAAGTGGTGTTGAACTTAGTAACCGAGACGTCGGGGTACTAAGGTTCTGTGTTGTTATGGACTTGGGGTCCTTTGGACTTTGGGGTCCTGTAGACTTGGTGTCTACTGTATGCGTGGTGTATATTGTGTTTGAACATTTAAGATGTTTTCTATTACCACGAACCTATGACTGGTGCATCGGTCGAGAGGTGTCGTGATTGAGCACTCAGACTGTGAGGTCCTGTGTTGTAATGAAAGTTTTAAAGATGTTAAAACTATGTGAGTCGTAAGCCATTTTGAGCTTCGGCAAAGAAAGATTGAACACAAATAAAAGGGTTATGAGGAAAAGTGTTTTGCATGCATTTGGCAGACGTGCCCACGGTTCTATGTGTGATTACCTTGCGGCGTCAGGTATTTCATGCTATGATTTTCTTCATTGTGCCCGGGTTGGACAATGAAACCCCATTTACTGTTTTATCACTGATGCCCTGAGTGTGGACAGTGTGCAATGGGTTATGGCTGCGTGCCTTTATGCCATGGGATGGAAATTGAGCCTGATCAACTCACCACGTGTTGGGATATCTCATGAGATTATGTGCGAAGTTAGACGACGAATATGAAGTGTTCATGCATAGTTTTTCAAAGGATGATGTTTGGGGTGTTAAACCCATTGATAAACTATTTGCTTATGAATGCTGGTGTTGATAAATGTGTATGTGTTATGTGGTGTCTAGCATGTAGTTGTCGAGTAAAATCCATATATTGGTTTCTCACTATTGCATATTTTATTTGTGGTTTCTCTACTTGTGCATATATCTTTATGTCTGAGATTAGATGGAACCGGATATGCCTCTGGCACATTCAAGGCTTCGATCATCCACGTTTGATCAAGCTCAGTTTGGTGGTGCCTGGGAAATAAACCCTGGGGCACTCGGTGCCACCTATCATGGCCCCAGTAGAGAGATTGTTGGCACGGTGGAGGCAGGACCGCAGCGAAGGACGCATGTTGTGGAGACTGTTGAGGTATCTCTACCTCCGGTATGGTTATACTTACAGTACTTGACTGAGCACGGGTTACTTGATTTGCCACCTCAGCCGAATCCGCTTTAGATAGCAGGACCAGCAATGCCTCCTATTGAGGTAGTTTTGGATGAGGTCGAGGAGGACCCAGATGAGTACTTTGAGGACGATCTTGAGTTCCACCCTCCTGCTGTTGATGATGATGATTCTTCCGACGAGGGAGCGGGAGCGGAGGCATCTTCATCAGATACATTTGTTGTAGGTGGGGTTGATCATCACGATCTCCCCAATGTTTTTAATTAGCTTGACCAGCTATAGGTATAGTTCTGGGGTAGCGAGTCTTGTCAGTTTTTGATCTGGCTACTGAGAGTCATGAGTTTTTGGTATGGTTCTGGACTACTCGTTACTTATATGTATATGTCTTTCTTTTCTTTACTTAGGTTGATGGAGAATAACCTATACTTATGAGGGCTCTTTTGTTATCTCCTATTGGATGTAGGGTGTACTTAAAAGATGATGCATATATATATAGATATACATATACATTTGTTTACGTTTACGATGGTTCGATGTTTTAAAAAAAAAATTCAGCACTATTTTCGTAAAGAGACATTTACTCTAAAGTATATTTTCCAAAAGTAACCAGTGATCAATAATTTAATTTTCCGCTTTTGGGTAACTATGTGATGACCTTAGAAGGGGTGTCGCACTTATCTGCAAGAATGTCTGCAGTTTTATTGAATTATTACTGCACATGATATTTGCACTTGAGCTGTACTAAGCAGGGCACCATTGATTTTGCTGTTGCTTTTTATTGGGTTTGAGTAGTCATTGGTTCTTCTCACTGTGTGTGTCTCTCCCCTTAGCCTCCAATTTTTTTTTTTGAAACACCCTCCCTCCAATTTCTTAAAAGCTATCATATTTATTATAGGGTCATGCTAACCAGTGCTCTGAGGGCACTGGTTAAGGAGACCAAAATAAGTAAAAGTTCATTGCAAAACCAAGTTTGACACTCTTTAAAATGTGAAATACACCAAGTTCCAATGTAAAATTTCTTTTTTAGATCCTTAACCAATGCTCTTAGGGCACCGGTTAACATCCTCCTTTATTATAAACTAGTGTGGTGACCCGTGCCGTGCACGGGATATATGTTAGCTTTAAGTTGTTTCTATAAAATATTTTAAATTTTTACCACAAGAATTTTGTATTAGGAATTTTCTATAAAAGATCAATTTTATTTCAATTATAAAATATAAAGTATAGAACTTTTTAAATTATTAATTACCATTGTGCATTATAAATAGTTGGTTAAATATTTAGTTCATTATCATCTTTAAATAGAATATAGAATATATGAGAAAATTAAAAATAAATTAAGGACGTGGTAGAAAAAATAATTTATATGATTGTTGTGAAATAATATTTCTACCAAATTAAAGTGAGAGTTGCTCGTACAAACAAAAACATAAAACAACAAATATATTTAGAGGATATAAGTTAGCACTATTTTTTCCCACTATCTTTATATTGTACTTTTCTCAACATTTAATACTATATATGTATTTTACTTCTAGTTGGTACACCCTAATCATTTAGAGTAGTGTAGAGTTAAGACAAATTATCATAAGTTGAAAAATGAAACAAAATCTTTCAACTTCTCAAGAAAATAATTTTGGCCATGAGAAACAAAATGGCTTAGAGGTTTCTTTTTTATTCAATAATCATGGATTCAATACATATATAAGTTATAAGATTGAATCAAGCAAGGCTAGTTTTAAAAAATCGAATAAAGTCCTCCCCCACAATAAACTAGGGTTTGGCCTCATCAAGTTAAATGGGCAAGAAATTTTTGTTGAATGCATACTCTTGGATCTTAAATATAGAGAGGATACTAAGATCATATAAATTGGTTTAACTTTAAAATGATTTTTCTATGATTTTCTATGAATTTTCAAAGTTCTAGATCTAGGAATTGAAAATTATGATCAAGACTTCAAATCACAAAAATGAATGAAGAACATGATGATGATTGAGTGAGAGGAGTATGGTATACCTCTTGGAATTGAAAAATAAGCTAAGAATCAAGTAGTTGCTCACACTTTTTGGCTATGGAAACTTAGAGCTTTTTGAGAGAAAATGAGAGGAAGAAGATGAAGTGATGCACAAATGAGCATGGTGGCCTAAGTAAATGGGTTTGGGCCGTGGGAAATGAGGGTAAAAGGGTCCAAGTCATAAAAATTTAAGGACAAAAGTGTAATCTCAATTAAGGCAATTTTGTGATTAAGTTAGGACTTAAGGACATTTTGGTAATTTACCCTAAGGTAATCATGAAACTTATGTGGTTGAAGTTGAAGGAGAGGTGCCTGATTTGTGTCCACAAATTGTTGGGCAAACTTGGCATTTCAATGAAAGTCAAAGGGTAAAATGGTCCAAAGGCAAAATGGTCTTTACACTAATTTGAAGAAATATCTAGATTTTTGTTTAAATGTCATCATGACATTGGTGACTCATCCATATGACTCACCACCCTAGGTGGCAAGAGGTCTTAGTATCCTATGTCAGATTTTGTCTCTGCACGTCCATTCTCGACTCCGTCGATTACCCGATTTAGGGTTTTTACGACCGAATTGAGTATAATAACCTATTTATTTTGAAAATTTTTAAAATAACTTATATCGTTGGAAATGAGATATAAAATCTATTCATTTCTTTGTCGGGTCAAAATTAGGTTTTTTGATCAGTAAAATCTTACTGTCAGTGAAAATGCATATCGGGTTCCGTCTGAATTTTTAAGCCAAAATTTAACCGTATACTTATAAAAATAAGTATGATATGAATATGACTTTGGTTTTCCCAAAATAATTTTCAAAGTTTCAGATAAAAATATCAACGTTTATTTATATTTATACCGATCTTAGAAAGCAGAAAAATCGGGGTGTTACAAAACGAAATGTCACATTAAAAGTGGGGTCCTAGCCGAATATTCAAGAAATTTTAATAACCAATTAATTTTATTATTTAATTTTTTATCATTTCAATTTATTAGAAAATAAAATCACATGTGTGAAATGAAATTGAAATTTAGAAATGGTTTTAATGCAGATAGTTTGAAATTAATATTATAATTAATTTATTCCTCAAATAAACTATATTGTAATTAATTAATTAATTAATTCGGAATTAATTATAGTTATCAGATGGGTATTATTACTCTTATTTGAATTGGATTATTTTCTAAAATCAAATAATATCCCCAAATTTTATGAAACACATTAAAAGAGGATGGCTGGCATTTTTTTTTTTTACTTCCTTAAAAATGCTTAGAGAGGTTGATTGACAGTTATGAAATTGGGGGATACATTTACGTACTCTTATACACCATTTCCATTATATTTCAATATTACAATATCAAATTGGTTTTTTTAAGTTGTGATATTTATTTGTGTGGATTATATCATTTTACTAGTGTATGGACCCGTGCATGGCACGGGGAATATACTATTTTTTAGGATTTTATTAAAAAAAGTATGTAATTGATGATTTCACATTTTTTGCTTAAAGTTTTCTGAAAAATATATACCAAGTTAACTATTTTTATAAAATATATATACCTAATTATTTTTTGTTCTCTTTTGAAAATCTATTTGATTTATTTATCCTCTTTTCCTGTGCAAGAAAAACATTTTAAGAAAAATATTTTTCTATCTTATTATTTTTTCTTTCTCTTGGAGAATCTATTTGATTTCTTTCTCTTCTTTTCCTATTAAAGTTAACTATTTGTAGAAAATATATTTGTCTAACATATGGTTTTTCTTTCTTGCTTGAAAATCTATTTAATTTATTTCTCATCTTTTCCTGGTGCAAGTTAAATATTTTTAGAAAATAAATTTACCTATCATATTACTTGCCATCATAATCTATTTGGAATTGTTTCCTATTTTGGTACATACCTTGGTTCAATTAACATCTATCATATTATTTTTTATTATCTCTTAAGAATCTATTTGATTTATTTGCCCTCTTTTTCCTTTGCAAGTTAACCATTTTTAGGAAATATATATCTACAAATTTGGATATAGATATAATACAGTATAGATATAGATATAGATTTGCTTGATGAAGTGGTGCGGTAAGAGGAGCTTCAATGTATTTACGCTTGATATCAAAAGATATTCTTTTGATAAGAGAATGATATATATATAATCTTCTTAATCTCCATATTCCCGATTCAAAAGAATAAAAGAGAATCTCTTACATAAAAAAAACTTTCATTAGGACCCAATCAAACAAATCATAATAATAAATAATGGAATGGCATCACATATAAAGAATTCAAACCCATCACTAATAAGGAAACTTCAATGTCTCTTCAAAATCTTTGAAGAAAATTAAATTTCTCTCTATACTCTAAGCAAGAACCAAATTGCAACAAAGCAAAAATCAAAACTTAACCATTAGATGCATTAGTAATGAAAATCCAAAATATAGCTCGTACTAAAGTTGAGGAAACAAATTTGGAACAAAAGATTCAAACCAAGTTTTAGTATATGGACAACAAAAATAATAATAAAATTCATTATTAGTTAAAAAAACTATTACCCTTTTTTTTGTACATAAAATTATTACAATTTTATCTTTAATAGAAAGAAAAAATTAAACTGCAAGGATGAAAACCTAAATATTACTTCAAACATATTACCTTTCTATCAAATTTAAAGAGAATCACCCATCAAACTCCACAAATTCCTCCCAAACTTACAAACACGAAACGCTAAAAAAATCTGCATAGTTAAACAAAATCGTGAAATTGAACCTTGAATCAATAACGAAAACATAGCATTGTTATATATCTTAAATTGATCACAGTATTCAACGATAATATAGTAGTGCATCATTCAGAATTATGTTAAGAAGAATTGAAAGAAAAAAATGATGAGAATGAACTGAGATAGAGTCTCCCTAAGAAAACTGAGATAGAGTATCGCCACCAAAACCAATTCAAATGCAATCCACTAATAAACTGAGATAGAGTCTCCCTATATATGTCATTCCCAACTATGCAATCCACCAATAGGAAGGGAATTTGGCAATGCATGTCCGGTTTTACATATATTAATTAATGGCAATAATGATGATTAAATAGGTAGGCTGATATTGCTCAAAATTTCTAAAATTGACAAAATAGTTTTAAAAGTGTTGACTTTTAGACTTAAAATTTCTAATTATATATTTTGGTGGATTATTAAAAAAAATATTGACTACAAAAAGGAAAGTTGGAATTCCGAGGGATATAATTTTTTTTATGAATAAATGACTATAACATAAAATTTCTATGCATATATAAAATATAAAATTTGAGAAATATATAAGATATTATATTATTTATGCCTTAATTAACATAGTATTTTATTTTTCAAAATTTTTATTCAAGTAACTTACCTTTCTGCTTAACCAATTTTGTTTTCATACGGCTCATTTTTTTTAATTGAGCCTTTTATTATCAACAATCAATAATATATTAATGTATTAATAAATATTGATATTGATAAAACATTGATTCAACCTACCCATTTAATTATCATTATCCTCATTATGGTGATTTGATTGCATTTGATTTCAATATAATTTTAATTGATATCGACATTTGAAATTACTAATTAATATTTAAATTTGATTCTCATTTAACAGTCAATGAGATAATATTCTTCCACATAAGTGTCATTTGTAAGTGCATTCAAATATGATGACGATTTATAGTCAATTTTATGATATTATTTTTTAATCAAATAATGTTATTTTTTTTCTTATAATATTTAAATTAAATGGAGATTTGAATCAATTAATATATAGATATGATATGCATACGATTTTGAAATTTTGAATTTTCAACTATAAAGTTTCTCGTGGATTTCATGGTATTTTTATTGCTTTCAAAATTCAAAAAATATTTACTATTAATATTTATTATTGGTTAATGTTGAATGCTGGCTATTTCCATTTTTAATGCAATAGAATATTTCGTTTTGGTATACCGAAAACAAAATATTTATTTTTGAGGTCCAATTAATAAATATTCGCCTAGTCCTTCCTTAGTTTATGCTTTCATCGACACATAGGATTCTGATGAAGTGGCGGCGTTATTGAGCGACACGTGTGAGAAAATTTAATGCATACATTTTCTTATGTAGATATTATAGATTGTTGTTGTTATTCATATCAAATTCTCCCAAATTTATTGCCTCCATGATTCTACACGGTTTTGGTGATTTGATCCCAATAAAATCAACTTGCATCAGTTGTTAATTATGACTCAATAAAATGATATTATTTGAAATTTTAAAATTATATTGATTGTGGTTTAATGTTGAAGCATATAACTTTTGGTGTTAATTGTGTTTTAAGATTCCCTCATACATGGGATTTGTTAGCGAATATTCTGCCTTACAATATTGTTACATTTATGGTTGAATTCAAATTAATCTACCATTATGATATCAAATTATTGTTGTTACAATATGAAATTAAATTTTTTCTTTTTAGGATATTTTATAGATGATTAATGGTGATTTGCAACAGCCGAAATATGGTGGAATGTGAGAGGGACACGTGTGTAATGTTTCTATAGAATGCATCAGAGAGTGACACGTGTAAAAATTGCATAATTTAAAATCATCTAACATTGTCTTTTGTATATATTATGAATTTTTATTCAAGTAACTTATCTTTCTGCTTAACCAATTTTGTCTTCATAAGGCTCAATTTTTAATTGAGCCTTTTATTATCAACAATCAATACTATATTAATATATTAATAAATAATGATATTGATAAAACATTGATTCAACCTACCCATTTAATTATCATTATCCCCATTATGGTGATTTGATTGCATTTGATTTCAAGATAATTTTAATTAATATCGGCATTTGAAATTACTAATTAATGTTTAAATTTGATTCTCATTTACCAGCCCAACGATGGTGAGAGTCAATGAGATAATATTCTTCCACATAAGTGTCATTTGTAAGTGCATTCAAATATGATGACGATTTATAATCAATTTTTTGATATTACACTCATGCATAACAATTAAACCACACAAAAGTAAACACTCAGATTATAGGGAATGTAATTGTATTATTACATTCTTTCACTTGCGCAATCACAAGGAAAGAATATAACTGTTTCAATATGATCTACACTATAAGTCTACACAACACAGCAACAACACATGATTCATTGGTTTACATTTCATTTTCTTTTCCTTATCTTATCTGTTGTTACACTGCCAGGCTTGTCAAATTTGAACTCCTGAGGACCAATGTAACTACTACACTGACAGGCTTGTAAGATTTGAACTCCTGAAGACCAGTGTAGAAAGCACCAAAGAATTTGATCATTCTGAAAATAACTTCTGAAATGGATATAATCGTATTTTGAACATACAACAATTCATTTAGAAGCGCAATAACATCGACATTCATCAAAAAAAAAAACTTTTAACTTGTATCAGTCAAAAACATTTACTGGCAGATACTAGTCCGCTCAACTTATAAAACAAAAATTATGTTCATCAAACTTCAACTAATTCAAGGGTTTGAGAACCGGTTTATGAAGGGTGTACAATAAAATCATTTTCAAACGATGACTTGCACAAAAGACTTGTCCTTGTGGGATAATACTCTTCGTCATTCTTCACGTGAATACCTGAGGTGGCCTACCTCATTAATTCACATGAAGAAAGTGGGACAATATCAGCCCACAGAACCTGACATACAAACCCCTAAGCTGGATATATCGTTCTAGAGTCATACTCACAGTCCGATGGGATCGAACTGCTCTGATACCATAATGTAATACCCCAAAGTACATTAAGATACTACTAGATACAAAACATAAGATACACTGAAATTAGCTTTTCGCTAAACAATGACAATATGACACTTGACTCCGATCCGGCAACGTCTTCAATAACAGAAACAGCTTACATTGGAACAACTGCCAAGTATTTCCGGGGATACTTCACAGTTCTCCAACATAGGAGGGATTAACCTGAAACAAAAGGGTGAGGGGGTGAGATATGAAATCTCAGTGAATTCCCTGCAAACAGAGCACTCAGTCCCACACAAATACATATATTAGTAAACTTATACATATCATCAGGTATAAACATCATTGCTGCCCCCCATGTACCAAGGTACTTAAGAGGGACTAGCTTTGGGTTTAATCCTGGTATCATCATGTCGTTCAAAATATTTGTGAACCACTCATTTGGACATCCCTTTTTAATTTTGTCAGTGAAAAACGTCGTTGTTCCCCGCGCACCGAGGTACTTAAGAGGAACTAGCTCTATACTGTAAGGCAGGACATACATCTATGACCACAAGCGGCGTCCCACTTGCTTTGCACTTACTTGCTTGCCTTCCAAACTGAAAGGACTCTGTGATTGCCTTCCAAACGGGAAGGACTCTATACTTGCCTTCCAAACTGAAAGGACTTCTGTACTTGACATCTGAAATGTCATTGATAACCATTCTAATTCGATTCAAGAGTAGAATTAGCATGGTAACTGCCTTTGGATGCCAAATGGTGTTTCACATTCATTTCTTCATAATATTAATTAACTTAACTCACATATCAATTTATAGCTTAAAAACTAATGACCTAAAGAAAAACTTATAAACCATTCACATGAACAATATATAATCTCTCAATCAAGTATTCAACAAGGGATAATACATCAACAACATAAGCAGAATTTCAGCAGTGTTCAGTTAACTTCTATGATTTTATTAAAATATCAAACGAAGTCGGATTTGGACAAAGGACCCCTCTATGGAAAGCTAAACAAGTCTAGTTTATGAATAAAATTTTACTCTTGGAAAACAGATTCCCAAAAATTACAGTTTTGATAGGAAAGCCTCTGCACTCAGAAAACAGGATAGCTGAAATACCCTAACTTGGAACAGGTTTTTCTCCATCAACACTCAATGAAAAACATAAAAATCAGTATCTGCAGTGTATTATTTCGAGTATACTTTATAACAAAATAAGAATCATACCAAACAGAGCACTATAAAAATAGTTACAAGTAAAATATTACACATATGTTTATACGGGTTTGTCAGATCAGCAGATTCTTTTAGGACTTTTAACAAACACAATACATGCATGTAAATTGAATATTCTACATCCCCATTCTGCATTCATTTAAAACCATATAATCAACATGCAATTATGAAATCAAACAATAAAATCGAATTTAAAATTCCTAAGCTTGGATTTATGGTTACCAAGCACTAAGGAAACTCACATGACCATGTACTGGATTGAAGGTAGTTTGTGTGGATCTCCCTTTTTGGTTGAACCCTAATTTTCTCTCCTTCTTCTTCTCTTCCATTTCTTTCTCTTGGTTCTGCAAGCTTGCTCTAGGATCTCCAACCCCATCTTCTTCTCATGGCTATATCCCTTGATCTCTCTTCTCCATTCTTTTTTCTTCTTCCTCTCCCTCCTCTTTCTTTTTCTTTTCCTTTCTTTTTCTGCTATTCTATAGGTTCTCCCCCTTCTTTTATCCCCTTCTCTTTTTTTTCTTATTTTCTTTATCTTTTATTTAATAAAAGTTAAAACTCAACTCACTATCTACACCTCTTCAACTACTAAATGCACCCCTATCTTAATTCTAAACATTTTTTCCTTAACAAATCTAAAACATTTATTATGAGCTACCCTTAGAACACTTCTCCCTTAAATATAGGCTCCTTCTATTTATTGGGTAATACTATTTAGCCAAAGAAGGAAAGTTTGGGATGTTACATTACTCTCCTCCTTTTAAATAATTTTGCCCTCAAAATTGCTCTACTCCTTAACGCTTAATCATCCTGCTTATAATGCAAGATCACCATCCTACTTCCGCTGCGATCTCTGATCAACACAGGTCTAAGAGGTTTCGATGACAAGTCATGATCTTTAACTATTTGGTTACCACTGCTATTAGGTTCGCTTTATCATCCATGACAGATATCCCAATCAATGGCAAGCTGACAGAAACTTTATGACAACAATAACAATAAGAGAGTAAAGCACACAATCTTATTCAAACAGAAGTGGTACTTATTATTCCGATCATTTTAGACATAAATAATTTAGGAAATGCTTCAAACACATATATGCTTATGTACATAAGGATGTGACACACCAGAAATAACTGTTTGGTACCTATTTTGGTGCACAATCAAATAATTGATGCAAGCCAATGATTTTTATCAATCACCCATATCGAACACGATCAAGAAATGACACACATAATGCTATGGTAGCATATCAAGATATGGACATGTTATAAACATACGTCTACCCCGAGCATCCCATAATACCCAAGATAGAGCAAAAATATTGCTTTAAGTTCTCCAAATATCCTTTACAATGAATATATAAATTTAACTTGAAAAGCTTTTTCTAAAACTCGGTTATAAGAAAACCTTTACTGGAATTATTCGGTTTTGAACACAACATTCAGATTTGAGTAAACCATTCTTTGAAAAGCATAGTTTATCTAGTTTATGAATATAATTAAAATTAGTCCTTCAATTTTTACAGCTCAACAAATGAAGACACTAGTGAACATGCAATCAAAAACATACCCACTATGTAGTTACAATATGCAAGGATCCATTTACAAATATGGAAGCCTAGAAGAATTTCTCTTTTCAAAACAGGTAAAAAAACAGTTCAAAGGAATGTTATAATAAATAGTGAGTCAACCGACACCACATTACAACATACTACACAACTGCCAATATGATTTAATTAGATGTCCCAAACATCTTATGAGGTTCACATTCTCAAAATAAAAGTTGTATGAACTCATCAACTAGTTCAAGAATAAACAAGCATCATGCGGTCCTCTTAAATAATATTAAAAAGAATCAATCAGGTACAAGTCATGTATTTGCATGCATTTATTCTTTTCCATTAACAATATAAATCAAGTAATTAAGAAGCTCGTTACCATTTACAAACTATGGCATGTAATATCCTCCTCAACAAGGTTTATTTGAAATTTGATTCTACTTTACCTATATACTAAACCATTTCCTTGAACTTATTAAAGAACATGATAAATTTGGGCCATTGATGATTCTCTGACTTGAAACCAAGAACTTACAACAATGCATCTTAAATGATTTACATGTACAACCAAACAAATTAAACCTTCCCAATCTTGCATCAATTATCACACCCCAAGACATCACTAAGGAAGATTAAAAGATTCTCGTGCATGGAAGTCAGTTTGACTTAATGTAAAAATAGGACGTTCAGAAAACTCAAACAAGGATAGATATTTGATCTTAGTGGTAGCTCATATATAATATGAAAAATCCTAGGGTACAAGGCCATAATAGGTATATCACATGCACCATAGGTTAGATTATGTAAAGAAAAACAAAAGCTAAATTATGGACTTTGTTCATGTGGCTCTAAACAGGCCGAGAAGAATTTGATCAGAGTCCAAAAACAAACAACAACTAATACCTAACTGTAGGAATATTGTTGCAGGACAGAGCAATTACATGCATGTATATATGAAAGGCTTAAGAAGTTTATCAATTATACTTAACATTTTAAAATATATATATTGGAATTAATAACATCTTATACATTCAATTTAGCTGATAAAAAGGTCATGCAAAATAAAGAATTAAAACATGAAACAAAACCGAATAAGAGGGAAGGATTTGTTACTTTTAGTGTACATGGTTTTACCGCATTCCACCTAACAAGTCAAAACCGCACAAAGGATGAAACTTTATAACAACAAAAAATCTTATTAGATTCAATGAGAGAAACAGAAAATAATGTGCATGTCTATCCATTTTTACTACCATCTTAAACAAAACACAATTCAAAAGTCTAAGACATACATGGCTAATCCATTCGGTTAAATTTATCAGATAGCAACAATTACTTAGCTTTATACTGAAAAGATAGTGCATGCTTCTTTCACATTTACATATCATATTCAATGGACCTTCATGGTTACAATCAGAAGAATGAATCAAACAAAGCGACCAGTTCTCTTTCTATTCTAAAAACAACAACATATGATAAGAGATAACTTAACATACGTTTATCCTGGCAACCTCAGGTTTCCAAGGTGCAACAAAAGAACCTGGGAATAGACATGAGCACCCATAACATCTATAGCAGACGTACATTCACTTTGGTTCTCTTAATAAAATACCAAACAAAGTTAGATTTGAGTAAATGACCAATATTTGGAAGTAGTAGGTTGTCTAGTTAATGAATAATTTTTTTATTTTATGAAATAGTCCTTCAATTAGTATAATTCAACAAATGAAGACACTGATGTTTGCAAACAGGGCAGTTATTATCCCTCAACTAAAGAACGCATTTTAAAATATCAATACTCAGTGAAATCCAATGAAATTTGGGTTCAAATTTAAAAAGAACAAGTTTAGTTTTCATACATATATCTGGTTTTCCAGAATATAATTTGTACAAAAGGATATAACTGAAAGAAGATACAAGGTCAAGCTAAATGTATAGTTTTGACAATCATAAAACTGTAACTTTGGAAATTAATTCAGTGGGTCATAACTCAACCAAATCATGCAAATGATATGTTTAAATGAAAGTCCCGAAAGTCTAGTTTTTTAAAACTATGCCCAGATTTTAGAAATCGGATTTGTACATAAGGTTTTGATTGAAAGAAGACACGGAGATCAAAACAGGACAACAAACTGTCTTCCAACTTATGACACCTTTTAAATTATCGATGCCCAGTCAAATTCCATGAGATTTATGCACAAAACTGAAGGAAAATGAGTCTAGCTTCCTGATGATAACCAAATGGTGAGGTTGCCTTGTTGATGATCTATTTGGTTGAATTTTTAGACAAGAACTTCGTGTAACACTTTGTAACCAAAATTAAAGTGAAGAAAGAAACAAAATGTATGAGAAAGAGATGATGATGGATCCACAAACTAGAGAGTTTGATAAGCCTATGATGTTCGCCACAAGAATCTTGGATTCTTGATAAGAACTAAGGTTGGCTCAACCAAGAACCAAAGAGAACAAAGTCTCACAAATGGATTTCAATCCAAATTCAACATCCAAGTTTTTATTCATGTGTTTTAGGCCTCATACATATAGAAGTGTGGCTGA
Organism: Sophora flavescens; assembly: GCA_030762895.1. Taxonomy (NCBI): domain Eukaryota; kingdom Viridiplantae; phylum Streptophyta; class Magnoliopsida; order Fabales; family Fabaceae; genus Sophora; species Sophora flavescens. The sequence goes on from CM061064.1 coordinate 128,779,785, forward strand.
TTTCATTTGGCTCACACTTAGTCTTCCAAATGATTCCAAAACCCCCTCAATAACTAACCTAATTAAGACTAACTTAACACCATTTTAATTCAGCCACTAAAACTAACATAACCCCCACTTAATTGGGCTAATTCATGACTATAAACACACTAAAAATCAAACTTAAATCTGCCACCAAAATAAAATGAAAATCCATAACCCCTCACTTATTTAGCCTACTCTCACTCATTATGTGGATGTTACACTTTCTTCTCAACTTACAAGTGTAACTCCCACACAATTTACAACAATTATTCACTCAACTATGACATATAAAACATGTGCAAAATTAGGAAAATGTGGCTGCCCCAATTTGCAACAAATAGTAAAATTGGACCCACATTCCATGATCCATACACTTATTGAAATTGATAAGAAAAACAACTCAAAGTGGACCCACACGCCTTTCCTCATGTTTCTTCTATTTGAATGAGCAAAGTTGTGAATTTGGGCTCATTATCTTCTTGACTTGAACTTGGGCTTGTGTCCATTAAGAGAACCACCAATTGATTTAGAGCTTGTTGGGCCTTTTTGGTCCTAGCTCTTGTCATGGGCCCACCAAGTCCTTGAATGGCATCTTGATCCATGATGGGTTCCATTGGGCTTATATTATTCTTGGTTTGTATCATTCCCTCCCTCTTGAAGAGAATTCGACCTCGAATTTATTGCCTAAAGGAATCATCTTTATCCTCCGGGGTCAAATGGAAATTGATAGAAATCATCAAATGTAGCAAGTAGGCGTAACACATTTCCATCTCGTACAATCAACATCCCAACAAATTCCTCAAAATTGTTGTGATTATGAATCAAATGAACAAAATACTTTTGAGAGGCCATGCAAGTTCCCAAATCATGGGGTGCTTCCTTTGGGATTAAATCTTTAATTACATCGGTTGTCTTGCAAGCTTCCTTTGGAATCAAATCTGCAATTTCATTGAATGTCTTGCAAGCTTCCTTTGGAGGAACAAACTCAATTTCCTTCAAAAGAGAATCAACACAACTAGGCAAAGAATTAGGAATAGCATCAAAACAAGTATTCACGTTTTCTTTTTCCTCCTCACTTTTTGTTTTGCTCTCATCTTTTTCTTGTCTCTCACTCTTTTCCATACTCTCATCTTTTTCACATTTTTTTCTTGATTCTTTTTCACATTTTCATCACTCTTCTTTTCACTTTTTTCACTCTTTTTTTCTTTTTCTCTCAAATTAGGAGAGACTTCCATAGGTTTCTTTCCATGAGCACTAGTCATGGCCTCCTTAGAAGTTGAAGTGTTGCCCTCATTCGTTGATTTGTTGTGAAGAACTCTATGGCAATGGTATGGAGCAAATCTTCTCCTCATTATTTTTCTCATCTCAACCCAAGTCTCAATAGGCTTCGCCCCATATCTTCTTCTCTCTTTTTGCAATTGATCCCACCAAACAAGTGCATAGTCCTTAAATTGAAGAGATGTTATCTTCATTTTCTTTTTCTCATTGTAATTATTGCAATTGAACACTTGCTCTATCTTCATCTCCCATTCCAAATAGACTTCGGGATCATTCCTCCCATGAAAGGTAGGAACTTTGATCTTGACCCTTTCAATTCTATCTTCTCGGTTTTGAAGGATGGCAAGTTGTCTATCATAATTTGCACTCATTTGCTCCATTTGCCTTTGAAGGTTTTGTATTTGAGTAGCCATTCTAGCATGAAGAGTTGAAGACCTTGGAGAAAATGATGGACTATCTTCATGGGCTGCCATCACTTGGACACACAATATCAAAAGATAACAAGAAATTATAAAATTCCTCACTACACTCCCTCACTTGTGTAACACCCTGGTTTTTACTATTCTTCAATAATAGTAAATATATGTATATGTTTATTTTTTTGTTCATTTCTATGTGATTTGGTTTGAGTAATTTTAATTACTCATTTAAAATTTATTCTTGAGTGCGTTAATATTGTCTTATGTCAGTATAGGCACGATTACAAGACAATACTATTATGTTATTTTCACTATGAGTATTTGTTTAGGAAAAAAAAAAATATTTGTAATAATGAGATTGGAAGAAAATTATTGTTATATTTTTATTCTATTTAATTTTAGAGTTGAAAATATTTTGGTTTGATATTAATCAGAGATTAATTTTGGACCGTTGATTTTCTTAGTTGATCAGTTCAACTATCAATCTTGACTCTAATTTAAATTTTGAAATCATATTTTTGTCATACATTATTTTTGGATCCAAAAGCCAAAAACATGTTTATTTTTAGGCTCAATATTTACCACTCATTTTGTACCTACTATTACTAATCACAAATTTCTTCCTCCTTATATCTCCCTGCCCCGTACGCGACAGAAAACCCCTTCTTCTTTCTTTTTTTTTCTCTCTCTCTTTCTTTGTTTCTTTCTTTCTTTCTTCTTCTTCCTCCCTACTTCATCTTTCTCCTCCCTCTTCCTTGCTTTGCTCAGATCGGCGCCACCCCTGCACCGCCACCCGGAGTCGCGCGACCACCGCGTCTGGTTCACCCAGCTCGGACCGCCTCGCCTGCACTCGGTTTGGCCCTTCGCTCCGCCGTCTGACGCGATGTCCATCGCGGTAAGAAGCTTCTAGCCACTGTTCAAGGTGATTTCAACCTCCTTTTTGTTAGTTTGAGACTTCCTTCTCCTTTCCTTGAAACTTATCCATGTTCTTTTGGTCAAGAGTGTTACAGAAACATTCAACCACTGTTAATGTCATGCCGCCGCCGTCCTCAGCCGCCTCCGCCGTGCCGGATCACCCTACAACCACCATCTCCTTCTTCCTCTTTGTTGGGTGAGTGATTTCCTCACTATACCTTGCCTATTTTCAAATTTTCCCAATTTCACTCTAAACCCTAACCCCAATTTATTTTAATTTCAGTTGTTAAACATGAAATTAATGATGTTTTAAGCAATTGAATTGTTGAATTAGTGATTTCTTGAACTGATTTCATGATTCTATGAGAAAATCTCATTTTCCTCAATTCCTCTTAAAACCCCGATTATTTTAAATGAAAAACCAATATCGTTTTTCCTTGGTGAATTAATTATTTAAGTTGTACAAACTTATGTTTTGTGATTATAAGTTTTTGATTTTTGGTTGTACTTGCTATTGGCCATGTTGATGACCCATTTCCATCTATGTGGATGTGACGGTCGTAGTTGAAGGAGAAGAGGGTAAGTGGTTGGAGCTATCTCGAAGTTGTTATAAGCGTTGCGAAGCATTAGAGGAACCCGGAATGAGTGATCTTATTCTTGTCTTCAAAGGTAAGGGGAGACTGCCTGAGGGATTTTCGGTAACTGCATGCTAATTGTGTGTCGTATTTGAGTTTATCTGTTATGATGTGTGGTGTCAAATTAAATTGTTATATGACTGTTATGTGGTTTTTAATGTTTTATGTGAAAGCATGATTATACTATGATGTATGGATTATTTGTTGGTTGGTTGATTGACTGAGAAGCCTAACATTGGTCAGTGCTCAATTAAATTAAAGATAAAAGCATTGAAAAAGCTTGATGAGAAATTCAAAGGACTTGATTTATGGAAGAAAAATATTGAAAGTATTTATATTTGATGATGTTTTGGAGAAAAGAGTGATTTCTAAATAAATAGTGAGGACGACATCTTGAAAATATTTCAGTTACGTTGTCTTTTCCAAACAAATTCAAAAATAAGACGAAAAGTTATTCTAAGAAATGTAAATGTCAAGGATATTTTAACAATGATTATGAAGAACTTGTTTTAAAAGAGAAAATCATTTGATTTACAAATGACTTTATTTCCAACGAAAAATACTTTAGAAAAGTATTTGACAACGAAAACTATGAGGGACAATTTTATTATTTCAAATAGAAATGAGTTGGAAATGATTTTACGAGGATTTGAAGTTGTTATGGAAAAAGGAGTTTTCAAAGGAAAACGGATTTGAGAAAAATGAATTTCTCTATGATTTGATGGTTTTATAAATGAATTTCAAGCGGAAAGGATTTCTGGAAATGAGTTTTACACAATGGTGTTATTTCCATCAACTTGGATAAGTTGAGGAAACTTTGGTTTTGTTTTGTATTTCACAGAACGAAAATGGTTTAAACGAACCTAGCAACCGAGACGTCGGGTCTAGAGTTCTAAGATATGGGCCTGGGGTCCGAAGAGGAAATCATGGACTACAATGTCCTATAAACCGTATATTTGGTTTTGTGCACTAAAATCTACGCGTCCAAGACTGGTGCATCGGTCTGGATTTCGTGATTTGCACACCTTTTGACTTGGAGTCAGTTATTTTGGAATGAGGTATTAAACTTGAAACTTTAAATTGGTGATTTAGTCGTGAGACTGTTAGCTCCGACACCTAAAGATTGATCACAAAGAAAACAACGAGAACAAAAGGTTTTACATGCATTACAGGGCAGACGTGCCTTTGCATAGGACTTGAATGCTTGATGGCAAGTATTCATGCAGTTTGCGTCACTGTGCCTTGATGGATATACGACCAAGTAGACCATGTGCTATATGTAGTCACCACTTTGCCTTGAGTTAGACTGTGGAATGGTCAATAGAAATTTGCCATATCGGGCATTGATTCTGCCTTAATTGGCAACTAGAGCCTGATCAGCTCATTTATTTGATGGTTGGAGCTCCGGAGATTAGGTCTCAAATTTAGTTGTGGAATATTGAAGTGTCATGGTTTTTAAAACGGGTACGACTGTCGGGTATGAAACCCTTTGATAAATATATTGTTTATCTTTGAATATTCATGTTAAATGGTAATTGAGAGTCGTGCATGTGGTTATCGTATTTAAATCCATATATTGGGATCTCACCCTTACAGACATATCAGGTTTTCTTCTGGTTCGCTATTGTACCCTGGGTGATTTAGTACGGATGGTGTAGAGGAGTCTTCCTAAGTCACTCAGAGACTTAGATCTAGTTGCTTGATGAAGTACTTGATTGTGGAAGGATCACGTGAGTTTTCTCAGGAATAACTTTTAGAATGACCAGCTTAGGGTTTGAAACTTAGATTATTTTTGATAGTATGTATGAGTATGGCTCTGAGAGCCTTTATTTTTGGATGGAATGTAAATGGCTTGGAGAGCCCTTCTTTTGGATGAAAAACTTAAACTTTTCCTGTATAGCTAATTGTTATAACTATTTTTTTTTACTGCCTGGCGGTATTTGGTGTTACTGGAATTCTGGAATGAAAATGTAATTATTTTAGCAGGTGTTCTTTTACCTGGGATGTCCGAATTACAGAGGAGACTCTGTCGAAATTTTCGTAAAATATTAGCTTTTATTCAAGTATATTCTTTAAATTAAATAGGCTTGCCAGTCTATAATAGTAAGTCTGTGTGCCGATCATGGCTTAGGTGTGGAGTCGTGACAAAATTTTTATACCCAATTTCAGACACTTATGTACTTATATAAATTATTTTCCGAAAGCACCAGCAAATTATCTTTTAATTTTATTTCCGCACGTGTTTACAAAGTAATGCCCAAGGGGGGTGTTACAAGGTGGTATCAGAGATGGTCGAGTCTTTCGGGAACCTTGGGAAATAGGTCCGTTAAGTTTTTGTTGTGTGATCTCTGGTTGGACCTTACTTAAATTGTTTCTTTGTCGAAACAACGTGTGTTGACATTCAAATATGTATGTTTTGGTGAGTTCCAATTGGGTGGAGACCTGGTGAGAACTCATGCTTAGTGAATGGTACTTGCGTTCATGTTGACACATTCGTTCATCCCTTTGGGGATTGTGTCAGACATTTGACTGAGGTACCTATCGTGGAGGATTTTCCGGGAGTATTCCCTAAGAATGTTCCAGGTTTGTCCTTGCGAAGGATATTGAGTTTTGGATTGATCTAGTTCCTAGATTAAGTCGAATCTTTAAGACTTTAGATCGAATATCGCCTACAAAGTTAGTCAAGTTAGATGACTTGTCTTAACGGGAGGATTTGTTGTCAACATAATTTTGGGACTAAGTATGCCTTGCGAGGAGCATCGATGTTGTTCATCAGAATGAAGCACATTATTTTGTGGAAGTGATCACAAACGGTGATTGAAATCCATAGATGGTTAGGATAACCAATTCTTATCAAAAGATTCATCAAGGAACTATCAAAGACCTTGGAGCCATTGACTTGCTTTACGAGGAAAGACCAATTCTTTCCATGACTGAGACTGACTAAGTTGTCGGTCATTGTATGTAGTTCAGAGACGAATACGGAAGACAGTAACAAATCGGATTAAGTGTGTTTAGAAAGACCTCCGTGCTTGCTCGAAGTCGAGATAAGCCAATCCTAATCTTCACTCTTAGAACGAATGTCTTATGTTTAAGAAAACCTCTTTACTATACTAATTGATTCTTTATGAACTTGTTAGTTGACAATTGTTCCTCAAATTTATATGGTTGTATTAGACAATCACAGCGGTACGTTTTGTACATGCCAAAATCATTTTGATGACCTTGATTTAAAGTCGATGATGAATTATCAATTGGTTCTGGTAGTTTGAATTTTTGTCGTACTATTATTCTTTTAAAATCATTGTGTAGTAAAGTTCTTGTGAAAGAAGGAACTTTATTAGATTAATGTTTGTAAACGTGTACCGATCATGCATTTTTACAACCACGAACCTACTAAAGAATCTTAATACATAAGGATTATTCCTGTATTTTTCGATACTTGTCATATTCTTCAAGACCGTGTCTTATAGTAGTTCAAAAGGACTTGCCACCTTTGATCAACTTTATCCTATATATTTTCAAAACGTCATTGACGTGTAAACTATCTCATAAGTTATGAGGATGGTTATTTGATTCATATTCTAATATCAGAGTTAGTCGAGAAATAATTTGGCGTATAAGACCTCATTGGTCAAGACGATAGCATTGCAATGAATTTTGGGTGGATTTACTGAGGATCTCTAAGAGTTTTCATTCGTTTTGGACAATCAATTGTCAGGTTAACGAGGAAGGCATATTTCTGCAGTGGATAAGTTATGTAGTAGAGAATTTAACCAAAGTATGTGTCAAAGGGCTAATCAGACTTCATGGATTATTTTTAAGCATAATTTCAAATGAAGACCCGAAGTTTACTAACGATTTAGTAAAATCCACTCCAAGTGTGAGAACCAAGTTGAGATTGAGTCTAATGGATCACCCTAAGTTAGAGTGGGCGAAATAAGAAAAACGATTTGATCTTTAGAAGATTAGTTGTTATTAAGTGTATTATTTAACTACGATCATCCCTTTATCAGGATTGACAATAAGTGATAAGAGTTGTGTGGAGGTATAGTTGTGACTGGTAAGAAGTGAACGTTTAAGATCAATATCCATAAGTGAGACAAATATTACAAAACAAATGTTGATCGAGGCAGATATCGCCAAGGGAATCTAGAGTAACTATCAAATGCTTGTAGTTAAGATTGACTGTATAAAGTTTGGAAGATTAATAGGAAGAGTGCCTATAGTAATTTCATTTAAGTGGATTCAACCGAAATAGATAAGCTCTTGTGAAAATTCAGTTTTTGAAGAAGTTCAAAGTTGATGAGTTAGATAATCCTAGCCGATGTACTTTCTTTTTTTTATTTCAGTTTACCTTAAGGAATGTTATGACGTTTTACTTGGAGACTTGAAAAGTGTGAATTTGATATGACCTAGAAGAGTAGACTAAGCCCAAATGGACTAAGACTATGATTGAATACCTTGAGTAGGAAGTTGATGCATGTTATAACAAAGTTAGCGTTGACTTTGGTGTTAGCTGTGGAAGATAGATGTCGGAGAAAGTTTTCTAATGGATCAATATTGAGAAGTGAAGAGATTAAGTGCTGATTTTGTTCTTTAAAGTGCGATTGACTAAGGTGAAAAGTCGAAGGTAGTGAGGTAGTGGGGATGATGTGGTGTTGAAAAGTCTCGAGGATAAATAGAATGATATAGAGATGGTTTATGATATGGAGTTAGGAATAAAAGAAATGAAGCAACGAAAAATACAATGTAGGACATAGGGATTAAGAAATCCTGTCTAGTTTTGAGTCACGAAATTTCGAGGACGAAATTTTCTTAAGTGGGGTAGTAATGTAACACCCTGGTTTTTACTATTCTTCAATAATAGTAAATATCTGTATATGTTTAATTTTTTTGTTCATTTCTATGTGATTTGGTTTGAGTAATTTTAATTACTCATTTAAAATTTATTCTTGAGTGTGTTAATATTGTCTTATGTCAGTATAGGCACGATTACAAGACAATACTATTATGTTATTTTCACTATGAGTATTTGTTTAGGAAAAAAAAATATTTGTAATAATGAGATTGGAAGAAAATTATTGTTATATTTTTATTCTATTTAATTTTAGAGTTGAAAATATTTTGGTTTGATATTAATCAGAGATTAATTTTGGACCGTTGATTTTCTTAGTTGATCAGTTCAACTATCAATCTTGACTCTAATTTAAATTTTGAAATCATATTTTTGTCATACATTATTTTTAGATCCAAAAGCCAAAAACATGTTTATTTTTAGGCTCAATATTTACCACTCATTTTGTACCTACTATTACTAATCACAAATTTCTTCCTCCTTATATCTCCCTGCCCCGTACGCGACAGAAAACCCCTTCTTCTTTCTTTTTCTCTCTCTCTCTCTCTCTCTCTCTCTCTCTCTCTCTCTTTCTTTCTTTCTTTCTTCTTCTTCCTCCCTACTTCATCTTTCTCCTCCCTCTTCCTTGCTTTGCTCAGATCGGCGCCACCCCTGCACCGCCACCCGGAGTCGCGCGACCACCGAGTCTGGTTCACCCAGCTCGGACCGCCTCACCTGCACTCGGTTTGGCCCTTCGCTCCGCCGTCTGGCGCGATGTCCATCGCGGTGAGAAGCTTCTAGCCACTCTTCAAGGTGATTTCAACCTCCTTTTTGTTAGTTTGAGACTTCCTTCTACTTTCCTTGAAACTTACCCATGTTCTTTTGGTCAAGAGTGTTACAGAAACATTCAACCACTGTTGATGTCGTGCCGCCGCCGTCCTCAGCCGTCTCTGCCGTGCCGGATCACCCTATAACCACCATCTCCTTCTTCCTCTTTGTTGGGTGAGTGATTTCCTCACTATACCTTGCCTATTTTCAAATTTTCCCAATTTCACTCTAAACCCTAACCCCAATTTATTTTAATTTCAGTTGTTAAACATGAAATTAATTATGTTTTAAGAAATTGAATTGTTGAATTAGTGATTTCTTGAACTGATTTCATGATTCTATGAGCAAATCTCATTTTCCTCAATTCCTCTTAAAACCCCGATTATTTTAAATGAAAAACCAATATCGTTTTTCCTTAGTGAATTAATTATTTAAGTTGTACAAACTTATGTTTTGTGATAATAAGTTTCTGATTTTTGGTTGTACTTGCTATTGGCTATGTTGATGACCCATTTCCATCTATGTGGATGTGACGGTCATAGTTGAAGGAGAAGAGGGTAAGTGGTTGGAGCTATCTCGAAGTTGTTATAAGCTTTGCGAAGCGTTAGAGGAACCCGGAATGAGTGATCTTATTCTTGTCTTCAAAGGTAAGGGGAGACTGCCTGAGGGATTTTCGGTAACTGCATGCTAATTGTGTGTCGTATTTGAGTTTATCTGTTGTGATGTGTGGTGTCAAATTAAATTGTTATATGACTGTTATGTGGTTTTTAATGTTTTATGTGAAAGCATGATTATACTGTGATGTATGGATTATTTGTTGGTTGGTTGATTGACTGAGAAGCCTAACATTGGTCAGTGCTCAATAAAATTAAAGATAAAATCATTGAAAAAGCTTGATGAGAAATTCAAAGGACTTGATTTATGGAAGAAAAATATTGAAAGTATTTATATTTGATGATGTTTTGGAGAAAAGAGTGATTTCTAAATAAATAGTGAGGACGACATCTTGAAAATATTTCAGTTACGTTGTCTTTTCCAAACAAATTCAAAAATAAGACGAAAAGTTATTCTAAGAAATGTAAATGTCAAGGATATTTTAACAATGATTATGAAGAACTTGTTTTAAAAGAGAAAATCATTTGATTTACAAATGACTTTATTTCCAACGAAAAATACATTAGAAAAGTATTTGACAACGAAAACTATGAGGGACAATTTTATTATTTCAAATAGAAATGAGTTGGAAATGATTTTACGAGGATTTGAAGTTGTTATGGAAAAAGGAGTTTTCAAAGGAAAACGGATTTGAGAAAAATGAATTTCTCTATGATTTGATGGTTTTATAAATGAATTTCAAACGGAAATGATTTCTGGAAATGAGTTTTACACAATGGTGTTATTTCCGTCAACTTGGATAAGTTGAGGAAACTTTGGTTTTGTTTTGTATTTCACAGAACGAAAATGGTTTAAACGAACCTAGCAACCGAGACGTCGGGTCTAGAGTTCTAAGATATGGGCCTGGGGTCCGAAGAGGAAATTATGGACTACAATGTCCTATAAACCGTATATTTGGTTTTGTGCACTAAAATCTACGCGTCCAAGACTGGTGCATCGGTCTGGATTTCGTGATTTGCACACCTTTTGACTTGGAGTCAGTTATTTTGGAATGAGGTATTAAACTTGAAACTTTAAATTGGTGATTTAGTCGTGAGACTGTTAGCTCCGACACTTAAAGATTGATCACAAAGAAAACAACGAGAACAAAAGGTTTTACATGCATTACAGGGCAGACATGCCTTTGCATAGGACTTGAATGCTTGATGGCAAGTATTCATGCAGTTTGCGTCACTGTGCCTTGATGGATATACGACCAAGTAGACCATGTGCTATATGTAGTCACCATGTTGCCTTGAGTTGGACTGTGGAATGGTCAATAGAACTTTACCATATCGGGCATTGATTCTGCCTTAATTGGCAACTAGAGCCTGATCAGCTCATTTATTTGATGGTTGGAGCTCCGGAGATTAGGTCTCAAATTTAGTTGTGGAATATTGAAGTGTCATGGTTTTTAAAACGGGTATGACTGTCGGGTATGAAACCCTTTGATAAATATATTGTTTATCTTTGAATATTCATGTTAAATGGTAATTGAGAGTCGTGCATGTGGTTATCGTATTTAAATCCATATATTGGGATCTCACCCTTACAGACATATCAGGTTTTCTTCTGGTTCGCTATTGTACCCTAGGTGCTTTAGTACGGATGGTGTAGAGTCTTCCTAAGTCACTCAGAGACTTAGATCTAGTTGCTTGATGAAGTACTTGATTGTGGAAGGATCACGTGAGTTTTCTCAGGAATAACTTTTAGAATGACCAGCTTAGGGTTTGAAACTTAGATTATTTTTGATAGTATCTATGAGTATGGCTCTGAGAGCCTTTATTTTTGGATGGAATGTAAATGGCTCGGAGAGCCCTTCTTTTGGATGAAAAACTTAAACTTTTCCTGTATAGCTAATTGTTATAACTATTTTTTTTTACTGCCTGGCGGTATTTGGTGTTACTAGAATTCTGGAATGAAAATGTAATTATTTTTGCAGGTGTTCTTTTACCTGGGATGTCCGAATTACAGAGGAGACTCTGTCGAAATTTTCGTAAAATATTAGCTTTTATTCAAGTATATTCTTTAAATTAAATAGGCTTGCCAGGCTATAATAGTAAGTCTGTGTGCCGATCAAGGCTTAGGTGTGGAGTCGTGACAAAATTTTTATACCCAATTTCAGACACTTATGTACTTATATAAATTATTTTCCGAAAGCACCAGCAAATTATCTTTTAATTTTATTTCCGCACGTGTTTACAAAGTAATGCCCAAGGGGGGTGTTACAACTTGTGCACACAAATGTATTTCACTCAATTAGCTTTTTCCACACAAGATGTAATTTTCACTCTTGCCTTTTTCCACTCAATTGTTCTCATTTAGGCCTTAGAAGATTCAAACACAAAAACCACACAAAATTCCAAAAAAATTCAAGTAACAAAAACCACAAAAACTTATCAAAAAACAAAGGAAACAAATGAAAGGCTAGAAAAGCAAAGCTTTGGAAATAAGAACAAAGGAACAAGGGAATTTTTTTTTTTAAGAACACAAATTGCTCAAATAGACTTTTCTCTTCCTTTTTTTTTCTCAAGATTTCATGCACAATTTTTTTTTCTTATAATTTGTGCAAATTTTTTTTTTCAAACTTTGAAGAAGAGAATCACACTTGAAAACTTGTTTTTGAGCAAGAACAACAACCACGAAATTTCCCTTCACAAATAGAATCAAAGTGTACTTTTTTTTGTGTTTTTGGGTTTAAAAGAAGAAAAGAAGAAAGGTAGAAGATGAAGAACAAAAACTCAGAAAATTCAACCAAAGCCTAAGCTCTGGTACCACTTGATGACAACCAATTGGTGAGGTTGCCTTGTTGATGATCTATTTGGTTGAATCTTTAGACAAGAACTTAGTATAACACTTTGTAACCAAAATTAAAGTGAAGAAAGAAACAAAATGGATGAGAAAGAGATGATGATGGTGCCACAAACTAGAGAGTTTGATAAGCCTATGATGTTCGCCACAAGAATCGTGGATTCTTGATAAGAACTAAGGTTGGCTCAACCAAGAACCAAAAAGAACAAAGTCTCGCAAATGGATTTCAATCCAAATTCAACATCCAAGTTTTTATTCATGTGTTTTAGGCCTCATACATATAGAAGTGTGGCTGATTTCATTTAGCTCACACTTAGTCTTCCAAATGATTCCAAAACCCCCTCATAACAAGCCTAATTAAGACTAACTTAACACCATTTTAATTCAGCCACTAAAACTAACATAACCCCCACTTAATTGGCCTAATTCATGACTATAAACACACTAAAAACCAAACTTAAATCTGCCACCAAAATAAAACGAAAATCCATAACCCCTCACTTATTTAGCCTACTCTCACTCATTATGTGGATGTTACACTTTCTTCTCAACTTACAAGTGTAACACCCACACAATTTACAACAATTATTCACTCAACTATGACATATAAAACATGTGCAAAATTAGGAAAATGTGGCTGCCCCAATTTGCAACAAATAGCAAAATTGGACCCACATTCCATGATCCATACACTTATTGAAACTGATAAGAAAAACAACTCAAATTGGACCCACACGCCCTTCCCCATGTTTCTTCTATTTGAATGAGCAAAGTTGTGCATTTGGGCTCATTATCTTCTTGACTTGAACTTGGGCTTGTGTCCATTAATAGAACCACCAATTGATTTAGTGCTTGTTGGGCCTTTTTGGTCCTAGCTCTTGTCATGGGCCCACCAAGTCCTTGAATGGCATCTTGATCCATGATGGGTTCCATTGGGCTTATATTATTCTTGGTTTGTATCACTTCCAAAAACAAGAATCATTTTAAAAGAGTTCTATGGAAAGAGCTATGAACAAAATACCGGTCCTATGTCTATACAGGTCTTGAGGACAACACCTCACTTCTTCAATTTCAATATTATATCCATAAATCTACTCACCCAAGCAATTATCCAGTACTCAAACCCATAAAACCATACTTAAATCACAACCAACAAGTAAGAAATTAAATAAACCAAGTTTCAAGGTCAGATTAAATCTATAACTATACTTTTTACCGACATTTCGGTTTAAAACTATTACTTGGGTATTTTACATTTTTTGGGATAAATTTGAGATATACTATTTCAATGAACTTTATATGCAACATATAAGCCTAATTTGGTGTTATGAAACTGTGAGAAAAAGTCTTGTTCGAAGACTGCTTAAGGTTTTAGATATACCTCTTTCTAGGCTTAGACTAGCTTTGTTATGGAACTTTAGGGGTAAATCTGAATTATCATCTGATATCACACTCAGGCATAACAATTAAACCACACAAAAGTAAACACTCAGATTATAGGGAATGTAATTGTATTATTACATTCTTACACTTGCGTATCAATCACAAGGAAAGAATATAACTGTTTCAATATGATCTACACTATAGGTCTACACAACACAGCAACAACACATGATTCATTGGTTTACATTTCATTTTATTTTCCTTATCTTATCTGTTGTTACACTACCAGGCTTGTAAAATTTGAACTCCTGAGGACTAATGTAACTACTACACTGCCAGACTTGTCAGATTTGAACTCCTAAAGACCAATGTAGAAAGCAAAAAAGAATTTGATCATTCTGAGAATAACTTCTGAAATGGATATATTCGTATTTTGAAAATACAACAATTCATTTAGAAGCGCAATAACATCGACATTCATCAAAAAAAAACTTTTAACTTGTACCAGTCAAAAACATTTACTGGCAGCTACTGCTCCGCTCAACTTATAAAATAACAATTATGTTCATCAAACTTCAACTAATTCAAGGGTTTGAAAACCGGTTTCTGAAGGGTGTACAATTAAAACATTTTCAAAAGATGACTTGCACAAAAGACTTGTCCTTGTGGGATAATACTCTTCATCATTCTTCACGTGAATACCTGAGATGGCCTACCTCATTAATTCACATGAAGAAAGTGGAACAATATCAGCCCACAGAACCTGATATACAAACCCCTAAGCCGGATCGTTCTAGAGTCATACTCACAGTCCGATGGGATCGAACTGCTCTGATACCATAATGTAATACCCCAAAGTACATTAAGATACTACTAGATACAAAACATAAGATACACTGAAATTAGCTTTTCGCTAAACATCTTTATATATATATATATATATATATATATATATATATATATATATATATATATATATCTCATACATTTTCAAAAGCATACTTAGAGACTAAACAATGGCAATATGACACTTGACTCCGATCCGCAATGTCTTCAATAATGTAAAAAGCTTACAATGGAACAACTGCCAAGTATTTCCGGGGATACTTCACAGTTCTCCAACATAGGAGGTATTAACCTGAAACAAAAGGATGAGGGGGTGAGATATGAAATCTCAGTGAATTCCCTGCAAACAGAGCACTCAGTCCCACACATATACATATATTAGTAAACTTATACATATCATCAGGTATAAATATCATTGCTGGCCCCCACGCACCAAGGTACTTAAGAGGGACTAGCTTTGGGTTTAATCCTGGTATCATCATGTCATTCAAAATATTTGTGAACCACTCATTTAGACATCCCTTTTTAATTTTGTCAGTGAAAAATGTCGTCGTTCCCCGCGCACCGAGGTACTTAAGATGAACTAGCTCTATACTATAAGGCAGGACATATGTCTATGACCACAAGCGGCGTCCAACTTGCTTTGCACTTACTTGCTTACCTTCCAAATTGAAAGGACTCTGTGATTGCCTTCCAAACGGGAATGACTCTATACTTGCCTTCCAAACTTAAAGGACTTATGTACTTGACATCTGAAATGTCATTGATAACCATTCTAATTCGATTCAAGAGTAGAATTAGCATGGTTACTACCTTTGGATGCCAAATGGTGTTTCACATTCATTTCTTCATAATATTAATTAAATTAACTCATATATAAATTTATAGCTTAAAAACTAATGACATAAAGCAAAACTTATAAACCATTCACATGAACAATATATAACTCTCAATCAAGTATTCAACAAGGGATAATGCATCAACAACATAAGCAGAATTTCAGCAGTTTTCAGTTAACTTCTATGATTTTATTAAAATATCAAACGAAGTCAGATTTGGACAAACGAGCCCTATATGGAAATCTGAACAATTCTAGTTTATGAATAAAATTTTACTCTTGGAAAACAGCCTCCCAAAAATTACAATTTTGATAGGAAAGCCTCTGCACTCAGAAAACAGGATAGCTGAAATACCCTAACTTGTAACAGGTTTTTATCCATCAATAGTCAATGGAAAACAGAAAAATCAGTGTCTACAGTGTATTATTTCGAGTCTACTTTCTAACAAAACAAGAATCATACCAAACAGATCACTATAGAAATAGTTACAAGTAAACTATTACACATATGTTTGTACGGGTTTGTCAGATCAGCAGATTCTTTTAGGACTTTTAACAAACACAATACATGCATGTAAATTGAATATTCTACATCACCATTCTGCATTCATTTAAAACCATATAATCAACATGCAATTCTGAAACCAAACAATAAAATCGAATTTAAAATTCCTAAGCTTGGATTTATGGTTACCAAGCACTAACTAAGGAAACTCACATGACCAAGTAGTGGATTGAAGGTAGTTTGTGTGGATCTCCCTTTTTGGTTGAACCTTAATTTTCTCTCCTTCTTCTTTTCTTCCATTTCTTTCTCTTGGTTCTGCAAGCTTGCTCTAGGATCTCCAACCCCATCTTCTTCTCATGGTTATATCCCTTGATCTCTCTTCTTCATTCTTCTTTCTTCTTCCTCTCCCTCCTCTTTCTTTCTCTTTTCCTTTCTTTACCTGCTATTCTATAGGTTCTCCCCCTTCTTTTATCCCCTTCTCTTTTTTTTTCTTATTTTATTTATCTTTTATTTAATAAAAGTTAAAACTCAACTCACTGTCTACACCTCTTCAACTACTAAATGCACCCCTATCTTAATTATAAATATTTTTTCCTTAACAAATCTAAAACATTTATTATTAGCTACCCTTAGAACACTTCTCCATTAAAGTTAGGCTCCTTCTATTTATTGGATAATACTATTTAGCCAAAGAAGGAAATTTTGGAATGTTACAAAATAATTTTTTTTTTCTTTCTAGCTCATTAAATAGAAGATTAATGGTGATTTGCAACAGCCGAAATATGGTGGAATGTGAGAGGGACGCGTATTGTAACACCCTAGTTTTTACACCTATAATTAATTATTTTATTTGGATGTTTAAATTTATTATTTTATGTGGTTTAGTTTGAGTAATTAAATTACTCTCTTCAAATTATTTTATTGGGTGCGTTAGCACTGACTCAATTCAATGGATGCACGCTTATTAGACAATAATTATGTTATTGTCACTATTATACCAGTACAGAAAAATATTTTAAATAATGTAAATAAGAGAAAAACATTTTCATATTCTTATCCTATTTAATTTTAGAGTTAAAAATATTTTGGTTTGACCTTAATCGGAGATTAAATTTTGGACTGAGTATTTTCTTAGTAGATCAATTCAACTATCAATCTTGACTCTAATTTAAATTTTGAAAGTATATAATTGTCAACCATTAATTTTAAATCAAAAAGCCAAAACCATATTTATTTTTAGGCTCAATATTTACTACTCATTTTGTACCTATTATTACTAATTACAAATTTCTAACTCCTTATATCTCCCTGCCTCGTACGCGACTCCAACCCCTTCCGTTTTATTTTTTTTCCCTTTCTTTTCTTTCTTTCTTCTTCCTGGCATCTTCTTCCTCCACCAAATCCATACACTTCCTTCTTCATCCAAGTCAAGTTCCCTTCTCCCTTCACAGACTCGATCGCGCGCCACCTCTGGGAGCTCGTCGGCCGCCGCTCGTCGCCGCAGGGAAGGGAAGACGCGCCACCTGCACACGTTCGCCTCTGCAGCCGTGCGAAGAGCCATCTCCGCCGCAGTGAGCCGTCGCGGTGAGTGTTTTCAGCCGCTGTTGATGGTGGTTCTGCCACCCTGGGTTGCTAAACCTTCTTCCTTTCTAAAAACTTATCCCTTTATTCTTGAATGTCCCAGAAAATGCGTCCATGTCTCTGCCGCCGTGTCTGGGCCGTCAGCCGCCGTGCCGGTTGGCCATCCAACCACCATGTTCTCTTCTTCTCACTTTGGGTAAGTGTTTCACCTCTAATCTCTTCTAGATTCAAAACCCCCAAATTGATTTTGAAACCCTAACCCTAGCCTTTTTAATTCAGCTTTCAATCTTGAAATTGAAGCTTGTTTTATGCTATTGGGACTATGAATTGGTGTTTTCGTAAACCAATTTCATTATTCTTTAATTAAAATGGGTTTTCCCCAAATTGTATTTAGGAGCCATAAACCCCAATTTGATTTTATTTGAATTTGATTCTGTTTTTGTGAAATTAATTATGATTTAGTGCAATTAGGACTCTTAATTAATGATTCCTAAGTTCATTTTCATGATCCTTTAATCAAAACAAAGTTTCCTCAAAGGGTATTGTGAAGCGTAAGCTCCAAACATGATTTTCTTTGAAAATAACCTTGTTTGGTAATAAGATAAAGTGTTTAGATCAAATTAGAATGTGTGTTTGATCATGTGTAATTGATTTCTTGATTTCTGGTTGTTGCGCGTTGTGGGATTCCCTCTCTGAGACGTTTGACACGGCTATGCTTGCTTGATGGAGTAGATAGTTACTCTCTTGGAACTAACGTGAGCATTAAGACGAGGATCCTTTACTTGTCTTCAAAGGTAAGGGGAGACTGCCCGAGGGATTTTCAGAATCGCGTGCTATTTGTGTGTCGTATTTGAGTTTATCTCATTTGTGATGTGTGGTGTCAAATTAAATTGTTATATGACTGTTATATAGTTTTTAATGTTTTATGTGAAAGCATGATTATACTTGTGATGTATGGATTATTTGTTGGTTGGTTGATTGATCGAGAAGCCTTGACATTGGTCGCTGCTCAATTAAATTAAAGATAAAAGCGTTGAAAAAGCTTGATGAGAAATTCAAAGGACTTGATTTATGGAAGAAAAATATTGAAAGTATTTATATTTGATGATGTTTTGGAGAAAAGAGTGATTTCTAAATAAACAAAGTGAGGATGACATCTTGAAAATATTTCTTGCCACGTTGTCTTTTCCAAACAAATTCAAAAATAAGACGAAAAGTTATTCTAAGAAATGTAAATGTCAAGGATATTTTAACAATGATTATGAAGAACTTGTTTTAAAAGAGAAAATCATTTGATTTACAAATGACTTTATTTCAAACGAAAAATACTTTAGAAAAGTATTTGACAAACGAACACTATGAGGGACAATTTTATTATTTCAAATAGAAATGAGTTAGAAATGATTTTACGAGGATTTGAAGTTGTTATGGAAAAAGGAGTTTTCAAAAGAAAACGGATTTGAGAAAAATGAATTTCTCTATGATTTGATGGTTTTATAAATGAATTTCAAACGGAAAGGGATTTCTGTAAACGAGTTTTACACAATGGTGTTATTTCCATCAACTTGGATAAGTTGAGGAAACTTTGGTTTTGTTTTGTATTTCACAGAACGAAAATGGTTTAAACGAACCTAGCAACCGAGACGTCGGATCTAGTGTTCTATGATATGGGCCTGGGGTCCGAAAGGTGAAGTTATGGACTAGATGTCCAATAAGTGGTTTATTGGTTTTGTGCACTAAAATCTACGTATCTATGACTGGTGCATCGGTCTAGATTTCGTGATTTGCACACTTTTGACTTGGAGTCAATTATATTTGAAAGAGGTATTAAACTTGAAAGTTTAAAATGGTGATTTGGTCGTGAGGCTTTTAGCTCCGACATATAAAGATCGAACACAAAGAAAACAACGTGAACAAAATGTTTTACATGCATTACAGGGCAGACGTGCCTTTGCATAGGACTTGAATGCTTGATGGCAAGTATTCATGCAGTTTGCGTCACTGTGCCTTGATGGATATACGACCACGTAGACCATGTGCTATATGTAGTCACCACTTTGCCTTGAGTTGGACTGTGGAATGGTCAATAGAACTTTGCCATATCGGGCATTGATTCTGCCTTAATTGGCAACTAGAGCCTGATCAGCTCATTTATTGGTTGGTTGGAGCTCCGGAGATTAGGTCTCAAAGTTAGTTGTGGAATATTGAAGTGTCATGGTTTTTAAAACGGGTACGACTGTCGGGTATGAAACCCTTTGATAAATATATTGTTTATCTTTGAATATTCATGTTAAATGGTAATTGAGAGTCGTGCATGTGGTTATCGTATTTAAATCCATATATTGGGATCTCACCCTTACAGATATATCAGGTTTCTTCTGGTTCGCTATCGTACCCTGGGTGCTTTAGTACAGATGGTACAGAGGAGTCTCCCTAAGTCATTCAGAGGCTTAGATCTGGTTATTTGATGAAGTACTTGATTGTCGAAAGACCACGTGAGTTTTCTCAGGAATAACTTTTAGAATGACCAGCTTAGGGTTTGAAACTTAGATTATTTTTGATAGTATGTATGAGTATGGCTCTGAGAGCCTTTATTTTTGGATGGAATGTAAATGGCTCGGAGAGCCCTTCTTTTGGATGAAAAACTTAAACTTTTCCTGTATAGCTAATTGTTATAACTATATTTTTTTTTATTACTGCCTGGCGGTATTTGGTGTTACTAGAATTCTGGAATGAAAATGTAATTATTTTAGCAGGTGTTCTTTTACCTGGGATGTCCGAATTACAGAGGAGACTTTGTCGAAATTTTCGTAAAATATTAGCTTTTATTCAAGTATATTCTTTAAATGAAATAGGCTTGCCAGGCTATGATAGTAGGTCTGTGTGCCGACCAAGGCTTAGGTGTGGAGTCGTGACAAAAAATTTTATACCCAAATTCAGACACTTATGTACTTATACAAATTATTTTCCGAAAGCACCAGCAAATTATCTTTTAATTTTATTTCCGCACGTGTTTAGAAAGTAATGCCCAAGGGGGGTGTTACACGTATGCATCGTTCCTGTAGAATGCATCAGAGAGTGACACATGTAAAAATTGCATAATTTAAAATCATCTAACATTGTCTTTTGTATATATTATAAATAGATTTTTATTCAAGTAACTTATCTTTCTTCTTAACCAATTTTGTTTTCATACAGCTCTTTTTTTAATTGAGCCTTCAATTATCAACAATCAATAACATATTAATATATTAATAAATATTGATATTGATAAAACATTTATTCAACCTACCCATTTAATTATCATTATCCCCATTATGGTGATTTGATTGTATTTGATTTTAATATAATTTTAATTAATATCGACATTTGAAATTACTAATTAATGTTTAAATTTGATTCTCATTTAACAGCCCAATGATGGTGAGAGTCAATGAGATAATATTCTTCCACATAAGTGTCATTTGTAAGTGCATTCAAATATGATGACAATCTATAATCAATTTCATGATATTATTTTTTAATCAAATAATGTTATTTTTTTCTTATAATATTTAAATTAAATGGAAGTTTGAATCAATTAATATACAGATAGGATATGATATGCATACGATTTTGAAATTTTGAATTTTCAACTATCAAGTTTGTAACACCCTAGTTTTTACACATATGATTAAAATTTTTATTTGGCTGTATATGTTTATTTTGGTATGTGGTTTAGTTTGAGTAATTAAATTACTCTCTTCAAATTATTTTATCGGCTGCGTTAGCACTGACTTATTTCAGTGAATGCATGCTTACTAGACAATAATTTACGTTATTGTCACTATTATTACCAGTACAGAAAAATGTTTTAAATAATATGATTGAAAGAAAAGTATTTTTATATTTTATCCTATTTAATTTTAGACTTGAAACTAAATTGGTTTGACATTAATCGGAGATTAAATGTTGGAGTGCCGATTTTCTTAGTTGATCAATTCGTCTATCAATCTCTACTTTATTTCAAATTTTGAAAGTATATAATTGTCAACCATTATTTTTAAATCAAAAAGCCAAAAACATATTTGTTTTTAAGCTCAATATTTACTACTCATTTTGTATCTACTATTACTAATTAATTACAAATTTCTAACTCCTTATATCTCCCTGCCTCGTATGCGACTCCAACCCTTTCCTTTTTATTTTTTTTCCTTTCTTTTCTTCTTTCTTTCTTCTTCCTGGCATCTTCTTCCTCCATCAAATCCACACACTTACTTCTTCATCCAAGTCAAGTTCTCTCCTTCTTCTCCATAAGTCAGTCGCTGCACCACCTGGAAGCTCGTCGGCCGTCGCTCACGTAGGGAGGAGAAGACTTGATGGCGCCACCGCCTGCATGTGTCGCTGTCGCGTGAAAACGCGTCCGCCATCGCGCGAACGTCGCCCCACCTCGGTAAGCTTGATGAGCCGCCATCTATGGTGGTTTTTGAACCTTACCTTGTTAGTTTAAGCTTCTTCTTCTTCTCTTTAAGCTTACCCTCACTTTTGGCTCATGGTTACTCCAGAAATGTCACTGCCGCTGCGTCGCCGGAGTCACCGCCGCCATACCCATGACCGACCACCGTTTCCTTTCTTCTTCTTCCTTGTGGGTGAGTGATTCCTCACCTTACCTTGTTGAATTTCAAGAAACCCAAATTCCAGTTACAAACCCTAACCCTAGCTCCTTGATTTAATGTTCTGATATGAAATTAATACTTGTTTTTATGCAATTGGGATTGTAAATTAGTGTTTCCTAAATCAATTTCATCATTCTTTAAGTGGATTGGATTTTCCCCAATTTAGGTTATGAACCCTAAAGCCCCAATTTGATTTTTATTGAAATTGGTTATGATTTGTAAAATTAACTATGCATTTATGAAATTGGCACTGTTAATTTAAGTTCTGACTAATCAATTTCCCTTTTTTGTGAGTAAATATCATTTTCCCCAATTTCAATTAAAACCCCAAACTTCCCAATTTGAAACATTAGTCAAATCATGTTGGCTTCTCAATTTTGATTATGTTTTAATGTAATTAGAGTTATTAATTTATGATTCCCTAGTCTAATTCCATATTACTTGATTAAAATTGGTTTTTCCCAAATTCCTAGTGAACTCTAAAACCCCGATTATTTTAAATGAAAAACCAATATCGTTTAATTAGTTGAATTAATTATTTAAGTGGTACAAACTTATGTTTTGTGATGATAAGTTTCTGATTTTTGGTTGTGCTTGCTATTGGCTATATTGATGGCTAATTTCCATCTATGTGGATGTGACTGTCATGGTTGGAGGAGTAGAGAATACATTTTTAGAGCTATCTTGAAGTTGTTTATAAGCGTTGCAATGTGTTAGAGGAACCCGGAATGAGTGATCTTATTCTTGTCTTCAAAGGTAAGGGGAGACTGCCTGAGGGATTTTCTGCATGCTAATTGGGTGTCGTATTTGAGTTTATTTGTTGTGATGTGTGGTGTCAAATTAAATTGTTATATGACTGTTATGTGGTTTTTAATGTTTTCTGTGAAAGCATGATTATACTGTGATATATTGATATCTGCTATGTATGGATTATCTGTTGGTTGGTTGATTGACTGAGAAGCCTGACATT
Organism: Sophora flavescens; assembly: GCA_030762895.1. Classification (NCBI taxonomy): domain Eukaryota; kingdom Viridiplantae; phylum Streptophyta; class Magnoliopsida; order Fabales; family Fabaceae; genus Sophora; species Sophora flavescens. The sequence goes on from CM061064.1 coordinate 128,802,964, forward strand.
GGTCAGTGCTCAATTAAATTAAAGATAAAAGCGTTGAAAAAGCTTGAGGAGGAATTCAAAGGATTTGATTTATGGAAGAAAAATATTGAAAGTATTTATATTTGATGATGTTTTGGAGAAAAGAGTGAATTATGAGTAAATTGTGAGGACGACATCTTGAAAATATTTTGGTTACGTTGTCTTTTACAAACAAATTCAAAAATAAGATGAAAAGTTATTCTAAGAAATGTAAGTGTCAAGGATATTTGAACAGTGTTGGAAAAATTAATTTACGACAAAGAGTCCTATTTCTTGAAACAGCAAACGACGGACAATTCCGTCAAGTTTTACCAAAGTGTTTTTAAAGAGGGTATTAGTGAGAATTTGTCTCAAATAAGGTCTTACAGTTCAAATTATTGACTTTTGAACAAAAATAAGTTTTAAGAAATTTTTAAGTTTACAAAACGAATTTCCCACGTAAAAGGATTTTCGGTAAACATCGAGTTATTTCCATCAACTTGGATAGGTTGAGGAAACTTTGATTTTGTTTTGTTTTTCACATAACGAAAATGGTTTAAACGAACCTAGCAACCGAGACTTCGACTCTAGAGTTCTAAGATATGGGCCTGGGGTCCGAAGAGGAAACTATGGACTACAATGTCCTATAAACCGTATATTTGGTTTTCTGAACTAAAATCTACGCGTCCATGACTGGTGCATCGGTCTGGATTTCGTGATTTGCACACCTTTTGACTTGGAGTCAGTTAATTTGGAATGAGGTATTAAACTTGAAAGTTTAAATTGGTGATTTAGTCATGAGACTTTTAGCTCTGACACCTAAATATTGATCACAAAGAAAACAACGAGAACAAAACGTTTTACATGCATTATAGGGCAGACGTGTCTTTGCGTAGGACTTGAATGCTTGATGGCAAGTATTCATGCAATTTGCGTCATTGTGCCTTGATGGATATACGACCAAGTAGACCATGTGCTATATATAATCACCACTTTACCGTGAGTTGGACTGTGGAATGGTCAATAGAACTTTGCCATATGGGACATTGATTCTGCCTTAATTGGCAACTAGAGCCTGATCAGCTCATTTATTTGTTGGTTGGAGCTCCGGAGATTAGGTCTCAAAGTTAATTGTGGAATATTGAAGTGTCATGGTTTTTAAAACGGGTACGACTATCGGGTATGAAACCCTTTGATAAATATATTGTTTATCTTTGAATATTCATGTTAAATGGTAATTGAGAGTCGTGCATGTGGTTATCGTATTTAAATCCATATATTGGTATCTCACCCTTGCATGTATAGGTTTTTCTGGTTTTGCTGTTGTACCTTGGTACACGCGTACATAAGATGCAGGAGAGGTTTCCAGTTTCGCTCGGGGATATTATTCCCAATCCTGGAAGATGTATAATGTCAGGTATAATGGTAAGAACCATAGGGGTCTTACCCATGAATATCTTTTAGAACGACCAGCTTAGGTTTTGAGACGATGTTGATTAATGTTAGTATGTACGTTTATGGCTCAGAGAACCTTTATTTTTGGATGGAATGTAAATGACTCGGAGAGCCCTTCTTTTGGATGAAAAATTTAAAATCTTTCATTTTGGTTAGGTATTTGTTTATGTAAATATTTTCAGAAAAATACCGTCTTTATGCTTTCTTGTATGACTGGAATTTCTGGGATGAAAATAGAAATATTTCAACAGGTGTTTCTATCTTGGGATGTTGCAATTACAGAGGAGACTCTGTCAAAATTTTTGTAAAAATATTCAAGCTTTTTATTTAAGTACATTTCGAAAATAAATAGGTTTGTCAGGCTAGGTTTATAAGTATGTGCGCCAGTCACGGCTTAGGTTTTGGGTCGTATAACAAATGGTTTATATATGACCAAAATTTGTACCATGATAGGTGAAAATGTGATGTTACTATTTCAAAATAGGTTTAAATTTTACCGTAACCGTATTTAACAAACTTTATACCCGTTTTCTGGCGCTTATATATTTATATAAATTAATTTCCGAAAGCAACCAGTGAAATTCCCTTTTAATTTCATTTCTGCACGTGTTTACAAAGTAATGCCCAAGGGGGGTGTTACAGAGTTTTTCGTGGATTTCATGGTATTTTTAAATGTAGAAAAAATATATAAAAATAAATGAAAGAAAAAATAATTTATTATAAATGATAAATATCCATAATCACTTTAAATATAAATTATAAAATCAACTTCAGATATATCATTTGAATTTGAAATTTGAATTTAAAATATATGTTTTTAATGTATTGAATGTCTTTCCTTATGTATGCCATTTTATTATCATAGGGTAATAAATCTTTATTGCTTTCAAAATTCAAAAAATATTTACAATTAATATTTATTGTCGGTTAATGTTGAATGTTGGCTATTTCCATTTTTAATGGAATAGAATATTTCCTTTTGGTATATCGAAAACAAAATATTTATTTTTGAGGTCCAATTAATAAATATTCGCCTAGTCATTCCTTAGTTTATGCTTTCATCGACACATAGGATTCTAATGAGGTGGCGGCGTTATTGAGTGACACGAGTGAGAAAATTTAATGCATACATTTTCTTACGTAGATATTATAGATTGTTGTTGTTATTCATATCAGATTCTCCCAAATTTATTGCCTCCATGATTCTACACAGTTTTAGTGATTTGATCCCAATAAAAACAAATTGAATCAGATGCTAATTATGACTCAATAAAATGATATTATTTGAAATTTTAAAATTATATTGATCGTGGTTTAATGTTGAAGCGTATAACTTTTGGTGTTAATTGTGTTTTAAGATTCCCTCATACATGGGATTTGTTAGCGGATATTCTGCCTTGCAATATTATTACATTTATGGCTGAATTCAAATTAATCTGCCATTATCATATCAAATTATTGTTGTTACAATATAAAATTAATTTTTTTTCTAGGACATTTAATAGAAGATTAATGGTGATTTGCAACAGCCGAAATATGGTGGAATATGAGAGGGGCATGTGTACATTGTTCCTGTAGAATGCATCAGAGAGTGACACGTGTAAAAATTGCATAATTTAAAATCGTCTAACATTGTATTTTGTATATATTATAGATAGATTTTTATTCAAGTAACTTATCTTTCTGCTTAACCAATTTTGTTTTCATACGGCTCATTTTTTAATTGAGTCTTTTATTATCAACAATCAATAACATATTAATATATTAATAAATATTGATATTGATAAAACATTTATTCAACCTACCCATTTAATTATCATTATCCCCATTATGGTGATTTGATTGCATTTGATTTCAACATAATTTTAATTAATATCAACATTTGAAATTACTAATTAATGTTTAAATTTGATTCTCATTTAACAGCCCAATGATGGTGAGAGTCAATGAGATAATATTCTTCCACATAAGTGTCACTTGTAAGTGCATTCAAATATGATGACAATCTATAATCAATTTCATGATATTATTTTTTAATCAAATAATGTTATTTTTTTCTTATAATATTTAAATTAAATGGAAGTTTGAATCAATTAATATACAGATAGGATATGCATACGATTTTGAAATTTTGAATTTTCAACTATCAAGTTTGTAACACCCTAGTTTTTACACATATGATTAAAATTTTTATTTGGTTGTATATGTTTATTTTGGTATGTGGTTTAGTTTGAGTAATTAAATTACTCTCTTCAAATTATTTTATCGGCTACGTTAGCACTGATTTATTTCAGTGAATGCATGCTTACTAGACAATAATTTACGTTATTGTCACTATTATTACCAGGCACAGAAAAATGTTTTAAATAATACGATTGAAAGAAAAGTATTTTTATATTTTATCCTATTTAATTTTAGACTTGAAACTAAATTGGTTTGACATTAATCGGAGATTAAATGTTGGAGTGCCGATTTTCTTAGTTGATCAATTCGTCTATCAATCTCTACTTTATTTCAAATTTTGAAAGTATATAATTGTCAACCATTATTTTTAAATCAAAAAGCCAAAAACATATTTGTTTTTAAGCTCAATATTTACTACTCATTTTGTATCTACTATTACTAATTAATTACAAATTTCTAACTCCTTATATCTCCCTGCCTCGTACGCGACTCCAACCCTTTCCTTTTTAGTTTTTTTTTCCTTTCTTTTCTTCTTTCTTTCTTCTTCCTGGCATCTTCTTCCTCCATCAAATCCACACACTTCCTTCTTCAGACTCGATAGTTACAGGCGCACAGCCACAGACACGCAGTCACAGACACGCAGTCACAGGCACACAGCCAAAACCCATCACACACTGTCCAACATCGTGGCACAGGTGTCACAACGTAGATGGGGCCTTATTGTCCACCAGGCACAATAAGCACATCTTTATGATCTACCATGACACCGCAAGGTAATCACTCGTTTGATCATGGCACGTCTGCCAAATGCATGCAAGAAAACCTTTTGTTCTCAACACTTTTCTTTGTGCTATATCTTTATTTGTCAAAGCTCTCAAAAGCTTTCATCTTATCATCGTTTTAAACATCGAATGCTCTCAAAAGCATCATCGTTTACAACATCGAATGCTCTCAAAAGCATCATCGTTTTCAACATCTTTACAACTTTTATTATCAACACAGGACCTCAAAGTCCGAGTGCTAAATCACGAAGCCCTTAGACCGTTGCAATCAGTCTTAGGTTCGTGGTAATAGAAAACATCTCAAAACGTTTTAACTTCTTTAAGTAGATACCCAGTCTACAACACAACGAACCTTAATACCCCGACGTCTCGGATATTAAGTTCCATATCATCGTTTTACATCGTTTTTTGTCTGTGAAAAACAAATCCAAATAATACAACGTCATAAGAACACTAGCACCCCGACATCTCGGTTACTAAGTTCTATATCGTCGTTTAGTAAAACTCATTTACAGAAAATCATTTCTACTTGAAAACTCTTTTACTGAAACTTCAGCTTTTAAAAATTAAATCAATTCCGATTAAACCTCTTCTCAAAACAAGTACTGCTATTTTTAAACTTTCACCGTAAATAATTTCAAAACTTGCCATCGTTAATCATTTTCCAAGAAAATATTTTTAAAGTCAAACTTTGACTTTTTATTTTATATTATTATTTTATTATTATTATTATTTATTTTTTTATAAAGTATTTTGGAATATTAATTTCACAAAATAACTTTTTGTAATATTTAGGAATTTATTGCGTAAAAATTAGCAGTACTAAAAAAATTTCACGGTTACGCTTTCACCGTGACTCATAAATTTCTTTTACAATGATAAATTATTAAAATAATAATAGTTCTCAAAAACTCATTATTTTTCCAAAATAATATTTTCCACCATTATTATATTCCAACATTTCCCATAAAATGTTGAATATAATTTTCACAACTTATTAAATCTTTTATCTGATTAATCGGTTGTGCATTGACCACTGTCAGGCCTCTCAAACAATATTCAACATTCATCATTCAACAACATCATCATAATTATATCACCAGGCAGATCATACATTAAAGCAACATAATATACTACTTTAGATAATTAAATAAATTAAAAGCAGATCAACCACCGATATACAGATAAACAACACAACATAAACAATATAAACAAATAATCACAACCACAGATAAGTCATATAAATCACACTACACGCAAATAGTTATAGAGAAAAATCCCTCAGGTAAGCTCCCCTTACCTCTTGAAGACTCGAACTAAGGGTTTCAAATAATCTCCCGATTTGATCCGATTTCCTCCGTCGGCTTTAGGTCAAACCAACTCGATCGATTCCTTCATAACGAATTGCAACCAAAATAAATCAAAATCAAACAACAACACACTTAAATCAATAGGGGTAGGGTTCGGCCTCTTCAACTTTTCTAGGTTAGGAAAGTTAAAATTTTGTTAACTTAGGGATTTATGATCCTTAAGCAACTTAAGTATGATTAAGCACTTAATCCAAAATCATGAACTAAGAACTTTGAATGAAACTCATCTAGCTCCAAGAACTAGGGTTTCGGCCAAGGGCTGAGTTTGAGGTTAGAAATCTCTAAAATTTCTAAACTCTTGGATTTAATCAACATACAAAACTTAGAGTTGGATTCAAGTGTAACAAACAACTTTTGAATCACAAAACCATCAAGTGCTCATACCTAGGGTTTCGGCCTTGATTGAAACAAATAGGTTAGAGTTTGGTTTTTGATCTTCTATGTACTTACATACAAGAACTATCAAGATACAAAAGGATTGAATCATGACTCAAGACATGAAAATGAAACAAAACCTAAGAACACAACTTTAACCTAGGTTCGGCCCAGTCCAGATTTTAGGGAAAGAAATTTCTCATGATCTTGTGCTTCTAGATGATGAAAATAGAGATGGTTATAAGATCATAGCAATTGGTTTCATGTCAAAAGGATTTTTCTAGAATTAGTTATGAATTTTTGAATCTAGTTCCATGAACTTTGAACAAATGAAGAACATATGGATTTAAGTCATAGATCTAGAAAAGTGATGAAGAGAAATGATTTAAATGACAAGAGAATAAGTTATTACCTCTTGATGATCCAAGAAAACAAAGTTTGGATGATGTTCTTCAAGGACTTCTTATGGAGTTCTTAAGAAACTTAAAGAAGAAGATGAACATAGTTAGGGTTTAGAACAGTTTTAGTATTTTGGGTAGATCTCTCAACATACTTGTCCGTTTTGGAAGATCTTTATGTCGTTAGAAATAAGAGAGAAAGATGAACAACTTTCATGTTGAAAGTTTTTCGAGATTCAAAATAGAAACTGGTCAGAATTGCTAGGCAAAATCTGACGAATTATGAACACTTTGAAGAAAAGAACATGGAAATGGAAGAAAATGGTTAATGAAGAAGGCAACAACTTAATGAAGAAGGAACCAAACTTAATGAAGAAGGCTTGGAGCCGTGGGTTTTGGGTAAGCTTTAGTCAACTTTTCCAATGGCATTTGCTTGAAATTGTCATATAAAGACAAGGGCAAAATGGTCATTTCATAGGAAAATTTCACTTTGTCATAAATGTGTCATTATGCCATTATGACTCGGATAAGCTCGTCATAAATACTCGGCAAATCGGTCAAATCCATCATCTCTGCTACGTTGCCGACTCCTCGATTCATCTGGCGCAAGCTTTTCCTAGAGACATCTCGACTTATACGCCCGCAACAAATAAAATATTTTAATTTTTTTTACCAAAATTTTCAAAACTTCCAGTATCGTAGTAAATACGATAAAAACATTTTTCATCTCGTTCACGAGTTAAAATTTGGTCTTCTGAGCCGTAAACTTTTACTGTCAGTGAAAACACAGAAAACGACAGACCGGTTTCCGTCTGAATTTTCAACCAAAAATTTTTCCGTAACCTTATGATAATAAGAATAACATGGAAATGACCTTGGTTTATCCAAAATCATTTTCTAAGTCCCGGATAAAAATATATATTTATATATTTATTACTGATATTACGAAGCATCGAAAATCGGGGTGTTACACCACCGCCTGCATGTGTCGCTGTCGCGTGAAAACGCGTCCGCCATCGCGCGAACGTCGCCCCACCTCGGTAAGCTTGATGAGCCGCCATCTGTGGTGGTTTTTGAACCTTACCTTGTTAGTTTAAGCTTCTTCTTCTTCTCTTTAAGCTTACCCTCACTTTTGGCTCATGGTTACTCCAGAAATGTCACTGCCGCTGCGTCGCCGGAGTCACCGCCGCCATACCCATGACCGACCACCGTTTCCTTTCTTCTTCTTCCTTGTGGGTGAGTGATTCCTCACCTTACCTTGTTGAATTTCAAGAAACCCAAATTCCAGTTACAAACCCTAACCCTAGCTCCTTGATTTAATGTTCTGATCTGAAATTAATACTTGTTTTTATGCAATTGGGATTGTAAATTAGTGTTTCCTAAATCAATTTCATCATTCTTTAAGTGGATTGGATTTTCCCCAATTTAGGTTATGAACCCTAAAGCCCCAATTTGATTTTTATTGAAATTGGTTATGATTTGTAAAATTAACTATGCATTTATGAAATTGGCACTGTTAATTTAAGTTCTGACTAATCAATTTCCCTTTTTTGTGAGTAAATATCATTTTCCCCAATTTCAATTAAAACCCCAAACTTCCCAATTTGAAACATTAGTCAAATCATGTTGGCTTCTCAATTTTGATTATGTTTTAATGTAATTAGAGTTATTAATTTATGATTCCCTAGTCTAATTCCATATTACTTGATTAAAATTGGTTTTTCCCAAATTCCTAGTGAACTCTAAAACCCCGATTATTTTAAATGAAAAACCAATATCGTTTAATTAGTTGAATTAATTATTTAAGTGGTACAAACTTATGTTTTGTGATGATAAGTTTCTGATTTTTGGTTGTGCTTGCTATTGGCTATATTGATGGCTAATTTCCATCTATGTGGATGTGACTGTCATGGTTGGAGGAGTAGAGAATACATTTTTAGAGCTATCTTGAAGTTGTTTATAAGCGTTGCAATGTGTTAGAGGAACCCGGAATGAGTGATCTTATTCTTGTCTTCAAAGGTAAGGGGAGACTGCCTGAGGGATTTTCTGCATGCTAATTGGGTGTCGTATTTGAGTTTATTTGTTGTGATGTGTGGTGTCAAATTAAATTGTTATATGACTGTTATGTGGTTTTTAATGTTTTCTGTGAAAGCATGATTATACTGTGATATATGGATATCTGCTATGTATGGATTATCTATTGGTTGGTTGATTGACTGAGAAGCCTGACATTGGTCAGTGCTCAATTAAATTAAAGATAAAAGCGTTGAAAAAGCTTGAGGAGGAATTCAAAGGATTTGATTTATGGAATAAAAATATTGAAAGTATTTATATTTGATGATGTTTTGGAGAAAAGAGTGAATTATGAGTAAATTGTGAGGACGACATCTTGAAAATATTTCGGTTACGTTGTCTTTTACAAAAAAATTCAAAAATAAGATGAAAAGTTATTCTAAGAAATGTAAGTGTCAAGGATATTTTAACAGTGTTGGAAAAATTAATTTACGACAAAGAGTCCTATTTCTTGAAACAGCAAACGACGGACAATTCCGTCAAGGTTTACCAAAGTGTTTTTAAAGAGGGTATTATTGAGAATTTGTCTCAAATAAGGTCTTACAGTTCAAATTATTGACTTTTGAACAAAAATAAGTTTTAATAAATTTTTAAGTTTACAAAACGAATTTCCCACGTAAAAGGATTTTCGGTAAACATCGAGTTATTTCCATCAACTTGAATAGGTTGAGGAAACTTTGATTTTGTTTTGTTTTTCACATAACGAAAATGGTTTAAACGAACCTAGCAACCGAGACGTCGAATCTAGAGTTCTAAGATATGGGCCTAGGGTCCGAAGAGGAAACTATGGACTACAATGTCCTATAAACCGTATATTTGGTTTTCTGAACTAAAATCTACGCGTCCATGACTAGTGCATCGGTCTGGATTTCGTGATTTGAACACCTTTTGACTTGGAGTCAGTTAATTTGGAATGAGGTATTAAACTTGAAAGTTTAAATTGGTGATTTAGTCATGAGACTTTTAGCTCCGACACCTAAATATTGACCACAAAGAAAACAACGAGAACAAAACGTTTTACATGCATTATAGGGCAGACGTGTCTTTGCGTAGGACTTGAATGCTTGATGGCAAGTATTCATGCAATTTGCGTCATTGTGCCTTGATGGATATACGACCAAGTAGACCATGTGCTATATATAATCACCACTTTGCCGTGAGTTGGACTGTGGAATGGTCAATAGAACTTTGCCATATGGGACATTGATTCTGCCTTAATTGGCAACTAGAGCCTGATCAGCTCATTTATTTGTTGGTTGGAGCTCCGGAGATTAGGTCTCAAAGTTAATTGTGGAATATTGAAGTGTCATGGTTTTTAAAACGGGTACGACTATCGGGTATGAAACCCTTTGATAAATATATTGTTTATCTTTGAATATTCATGTTAAATGGTAATTGAGAGTCGTGCATGTGGTTATCGTATTTAAATCCATATATTGGTATCTCACCCTTGCATGTATAGGTTTTTCTGGTTTTGCTGTTGTACCTTGGTACACGCGTACATAAGATGCAGGAGAGGTTTCCAGTTTCGCTCGGGGATATTATTCCCAATCCTGGAAGATGTATAATGTCAGGTATAATGGTAAGAACCATAGGGGTCTTACCCATGAATATCTTTTAGAACGACCAGCTTAGGTTTTGAGACGATGTTGATTAATGTTAGTATGTACGTTTATGGCTCAGAGAGCCTTTATTTTTGGATGGAATGTAAATGACTCGGAGAGCCCTTCTTTTGGATGAAAAATTTAAAATCTTTCATTTTGGTCAGGTATTTGTCTATGTAAATATTTTCAGAAAAATACCGTCTTTATGCTTTCTTGTATGACTGGAATTTCTGGGATTAAAATAGAAATATTTCAATAGGTGTTTCTATCTTGGGATGTTGCAGTTACAGAGAAGACTCTATCAAAATTTTTGTAAAAATATTCAAGCTTTTTATTTAAGTACATTTTGAAAATAAATAGGTTTGTCAGGCTAGGTTTATAAGTATGTGCGCCAGTCACGGCTTAGGTTTTGGATCGTATAACAAATGGTTTATATATGACCAAAATTTGTACCATGATAGGTGAAAATGTGATGTTACTATTTCAAAATAGGTTTAAATTTTACCGTAACCGTATTTAACAAACTTTATACCCGTTTTCTGGCGCTTATATATTTATATAAATTAATTTCCGAAAGCAACCAGTGAAATTCCCTTTTAATTTCATTTCTGCACGTGTTTACAAAGTAATGCCCAAGGGGGGTGTTACAGAGTTTTTCGTGGATTTCATGGTATTTTTAAATGTAGAAAAAATATATAAAAATAAATGAAAGAAAAAATAATTTATTATAAATGATAAATATCCATAATCACTTTAAATATAAATTATAAAATCAACTTCAGATATATCATTTGAATTTGAAATTTGAATTTAAAATATATGTTTTTAATGTATTGAATGTCTTTCCTTATGTATGCCATTTTATTATCATAGGGTAATAAATCTTTATTGCTTTCAAAATTCAAAAAATATTTACAAATAATATTTATTGTCGGTTAATGTTGAATGTTGGATATTTCCATTTTTAATGGAATAGAATATTTCCTTTTGGTATATCGAAAACAAAATATTTATTTTTGAGGTCCAATTAATAAATATTCGCCTAGTCATTCCTTAGTTTATGCTTTCATCGACACATAGGATTCTAATGAGGTGGCGGCGTTATTGAGTGACACGAGTGAGAAAATTTAATGCATACATTTTCTTATGTAGATATTATAGATTGTTGTTGTTATTCATATCAGATTCTCCCAAATTTATTGCCTCCATGCTTCTACACAGTTTTAGTGATTTGATCCCAATAAAAACAAATTGAATCAGATGCTAATTATGACTCAATAAAATGATATTATTTGAAATTTTAAAATTATATTGATCGTGGTTTAATGTTGAAGCGTATAACTTTTGGTGTTAATTGTGTTTTAAGATTCCCTCGTACATGGGATTTGTTAGCGGATATTCTGCCTTGCAATATTATTACATTTATGGCTGAATTCAAATTAATCTGCCATTATCATATCAAATTATTGTTGTTACAATATAATATTAATTTTTTTCTAGGACATTTAATAGAAGATTAATGGTGATTTGCAACAGCCGAAATATGGTGGAATATGAGAGGGGCACGTGTACATTGTTCCTGTAGAATGCATCAGAGAGTGACACGTGTAAAAATTGCATAATTTAAAATCGTCTAACATTGTATTTTGTATATATTATAGATAGATTTTTATTCAAGTAACTTATCTTTCTGCTTAACCAATTTTGTTTTCATACGGCTCATTTTTTAATTGAGTCTTTTATTATCAACAATCAATAACATATTAATATATTAATAAATATTGATATTGATAAAACATTGATTCAACCTACCCATTTAATTATCATTATCCCCATTATGGTGATTTGATTGCATTTGATTTCAATATAATTTTAATTAATATCAACATTTGAAATTACTAATTAATGTTTAAATTTGATTCTCATTTAACAGCCAAATGATGGTGAGAGTCAATGAGATAATATTCTTCCACATAAGTGTCATTTGTAAGTGCATTCAAATATGATGACGATCTATAATCAATTTCATGATATTATTTTTTAATCAAATAATGTTATTTTTTTCTTATAATATTTATATTAAATGGAGATTTGAATCAATTAATATACATATATGATCTGATATGCATACGATTTTGAAATTTTGAATTTTTAACTATCAAGTTTATCGTTGATTTCATGGTATTTTTAAATTTAGAAAAAATATATAAAAATAAATGAAATAAAAAATAATTTATTATAAATGATAAATGATAAATATCCATAATCACTTTAAATATAAATTATAAATTATAAAATCAACATCAGATATATCATTTGAATTTGAAATTTGAATTTGAAATATATGTTTTTAATGTATTGAATGTCTTTCCTTATGTATGCCATTTTATTATCATAGAGTAATAAATTTTTATTGCTTTCGAAATTCAAAAAATATTTACTATTAATATTTATTGTTGGTTAATGTTGAATGTTGGTTATTTTCATTTTTAATGCAATAGAATATTTCCTTTTGGTATACCGAAAACAAAATATTTATTTTTGAGGTCGAATTAATAAAGATTCGCCTAGTCATTCCTTGGTTTATGCTTTCATCGATACATAGGATTCTGATGAGGTGGCTGCGTTATAGAGCGACATGTAACACCCTAGTTTTTACACATATGATTAATTATTTTATTTGGATGTTTATGTTTATTTTGTTATGTGGTTTAGTTTGAATAATTAAATTACTCTCTTCAAATTATTTTATTGGGTGCGTTAGCACTGACTTATTTCAGTGAATGCATGCTTACTAGACAATAATTTACGTTATTGTCACTATTATTACCAGTACATAAAAATGTTTTAAATAATATGATTAAGAGAAAAGCATTTCCATATTTTCATTCTATTTAATTTTAGATTTGAAAATAAACTGGTCTGACATTAATCGGAGATTAAATTTTGGACCGAGTATTTTCTTAGTTGATCAGCTCAACTATTAATCTTTACTCTAATTTGAATTTCGAAATCATATATTTATCTCCACACAAGTTCTCTCCTCCTTCCTTCTTGCTGCTTGGACGCGCACCGCCCCTAGGAGCCCGCTGGCCGTAGCTCGCTACTCGCCGGCTCGAGGAGACGACTGTGTCTTGGTTCTGCACGCGTCCTCCGCCACGAAACGCGTCAGCTGCCCCGCGAATGCCGGACCTCCGCAACGAAAACCCCCATTTCTGGTCGCCGCTCAAAATGGGGAGCAAAATCACGCAACCCAGGCTGTTTTTTGGCTCGCTCTCCCCTCGGTGTCATCATCTCCACCATGGGAAACAAAACTCCGCCGCTGATGCCGCCTCTGACGCGCCGGACCACCTCCACCTGTGGTGCTACTCTCTTCTTCCTTCATCTTGGGTAAGTGTTTTACCCTCTAATCTTTTCTAGATTGAAAATCCCCAAATCTGATTTTGAAACCCTAACCCTAGCTCCTTGATTTCATGTTGTAATATGAAATTAAACTATGTTTTTATGCAATTGGGACTATAAATTAGTGTTTTATTAAACTAATTTTATCATCCTTTGATCAAATGAGTTTTCCCCAAATTGTGTTGAGGAACCCTAAACCCCAATTTGATTTTATTTGAAATCGATTGTGTTTCTATAAATTTAACTATGTTTTATTCAAATTAGGACCTTTAATTTGAGATTTCTAAGTTCAATTTCATGTTTCTCAAACCAAATCAAATGTTCCCCAATTTTAATTATGGATCCTTTTTACCCAAATCGATGTTATTGAGAAATAAATTCTATTATTGAATTAAATGTATGGTTTCTTTTGATTATATGTTTTGAGGATGAAAATTGAATTGGTGAATTTGTTTGTTTGTTATCATGCTTGGTTTGTATCTCTGTGATGTTGGGCACGGCTATGCTTTTGATGGAGTAGATAATTACACTCTTGGAGCTAACGTGAGCATTAAGACGAGGATCCTTTACTTGCCTTCAAAGGTAAGGGGAGCTTGCCTAGGGATATTCAATGACTATATGCATGTGTGTATGTGTTTAATTGAGTGTTGTGAATATTATCGTGATATTGAGCCAATACTTGAATAACTTATTTACTTGAACTATTGTGGTTATTACTTGGAGTTGAACATTACTTGCTTTAAGGTGTTATGAATTATATATATGTGATGAACTGTCATTAACTGTAATATTATTATTGTTGTGAATATATTACTGTTTATTGAAGTTTGAGAAGCCGGACTTGAGTCTGTGCTCAATGACTATAAGGATTAAAAGCCTTAATAAGCCTTGAATAGAACTTTGAAAGTTTTGGGTTCATTTATAAAAGTTCCTTGTTTAAAGTGCTTACTTCAGAAGAATAAGATATTTGATTTTAGAAAAATGTTGAAGTGATTTTAAGTTGAAGGAAACTACCTTTTTATGATCAAGATTTTTGTACGAGATAAAACCCTTTCGAACTGTAGGTTTTATGAAGGAAAAACCCTTTGAAAATATTTGACTTTATTCCATCAAGGAATTTCAAAAACAAACGAATTTCCTAAATGTTTTAGAAAAGATTTTGCAAAGGAAAAGGATTTTCTCCTAAATGATTTAGAAATGTTCCGGTTACTTGGATAAGTGACTCAAGTTTTGTTTTGGTTTTGATGTTCACTGAGCGAAAAGTAAACACATGTGAAAGAGAATACTAGTTCACGAGACGTCGCCTCTAGTATTCAGTTGTATGCACGCGATCTGGGATCCGTGTCAAGAATTATGAACCAAGGGTCCTAATCGTGATATTATGGGCTAGGAGTCCTAATTTTGGAAGAGAACTGTGTGTCCTAATTTCGTTGTTATGGGCTAGGAGTCCTTATCATGTTGAAATAAAACATGCATAAAATCATAATTGTTTCTACGACCACAACCTTGGACTGTGGCATCGGACTAAGGTGTTGTGATTGAGCACTCGGGCTGCGTGTCCTGTGTTATTGATTTTCAAGTAATGAAAATTGTGAATAGTCGTTAGCTTTGGGCTTCGACAACGGAAAAGAGTGAACACAAAGAACAGTCTCGATAATGAAAAAACTTTTATTCATATGCATTTCCCCTTAGCAGACGTGCTTGAGTTAACCGAATACCCTCTTAAGATGTGGTATTCGATGTATACATCTGAATGGCCGTTATAAGGGATTCGTGATAATGTTGATCCGGGTGCATGAGGTGATGGAGACAACTTGCCAAATGGGGCGTATGAGCCTGATCAACTCTTTCTTTCTTAATGATAAAACGGTATTGGTATCTCATGAGGTTAAGTTTAGAGCCTAATTATTGAAGTGTCATCATGCATTCTCTTTATAAAACTGATTGTTCGGGGTATAAGACCCACTGATATAACACTTGTCATTTTATCTCTGAATAATAATTAAATGTTAATGTGTTGAGGTGATGTATGTATCGTGTATATGGTTGTTGTGTGATATATCCATTTGTCGGTATCTCACCCTTACATATATATCAGTTTTCTTCTGGTTCGCTTATGTACCCTGGAACTTTAGTACAGATGGTGCAGAGGAGTCTTCCTAAGTCACTCGGAGACTTAGATCTAGTTGTTTGATGAAGTATTTGACTGTGGAATGACCACGTGAGTTTTCCTCAGGAATAACTTTTAGAACGACCAGCTTAGGGTTTGAGACTTAGATTTTTTATAAGTATGTATGAGATGACTCAAAGAGTCTTATTTTAAAATTGAATGTTTATGGCTCGGAGAGCATCTCTATTGAATGAAAACCTAAGTTTTTCCTTTTGGTCATGTATAACTTATTGATGTAACTATTTTTAGTATATTACTGTCTAGTGGTATTTGGTGTAACTGGAATTCCGGAATGAAAATGTGATTATTTTAGCAGGTGGTCTTTTACCTGGGATGTTCGAATTACAAAGGAGACTTTGTCAAAAATTTTGTAAAAATACTGGCTTTTATTCAAGTATATCTCTAAATTAAATAGACTTGTCAGGTGTGACACCCTAAACTCAGGTCATCACATGGTTACCCGTTTGCGGAAATAAAACTTAATTTGCTGGTTACTTTCGGAAAATAATGTTTTCTCAACGTTCATATTTTCAAAATATGGTGATAAATTTTTTTTATTTTTTTTAACTTCACAACCATAACAACAACAACGTAATCAAATTACATTTAGATACACAAAGTATATAAATCTTACAACTATACTGCCTCATATATTTTCATACCTAAATCAACATCAGTTTTATCTTCAAAACATAATATAATATAATAGGACCTAAGCTGGTCGTAACTCAATGTGACACTACGACCAATAGGAGAGCAAGACAACACGCTTCCAACTAGACAGCCTTCCTCTTCTTGTAGGGATCATACCCCTCGTACGTCTCTGAGATGTGTTGTAAGGGTGAGACACCAATATACGGATTTATCACCATAACTAAATGCGCAACACAAAAGAAGGTACATACACATATAAATATTTATAACCACATACTCATTCATATTATATCACATCGTTTATCAATGGGTTTCACACCCCAAACATCAACGTTGAAAAACTATGCATGAACACTTCAAAACATCATCTAACATTCATACCTAATCTCATGAGATATCTCCAACCTCGTGGTGAGTTGATCAGACTCGATAGTTACAGGCGCACAGCCAAAACCCATCACACACTGTCCAACATCGTGGCACAGGTGTCACAACGTAGATGGGGCCTTATTGTCCACCAGGCACAATAAGAACATCTTTATGATCTACCATGACGCCGCAAGGTAATCACTCGTATAAAACCTATCACACACTGTCCAACATCATGGCACAGGTGTCACAACGTAGATAGGGCCTCATTGTCCACTATGCACAATAAGAACATCTTTATGATCTACCATGACGCCGCATGGTAATCACTCGTTTGATCATGGCATGTCTGCCAAATGCATGCAATAAAAACCTTTTGTTCTCAACACTTTTCTTTGTGCTATATCTTTATTTGTCAAAGCTCTCAAAAGCTTTCGACCCATCATCGTTTTTAAACATCAAAGCTCTCAAAAGCTTTCAACTTATCATCGTTTTCAACATTGAATGCTCTCAAAAGCATCATCGTTTTCAACCTCGAATGCTCTCAAAAGCATCATCGTTTTCAACATCTTTACAACTTTTATTAACAACACAGGACCTCAAAGTCCGAGTGCTCAATCACGAAGCCCTTAGACCGTTGCAATCAGTCTTAGGTTCGTGGTAATAGAAAACTTCTCAAAACGTTTTAACTTATTTACGTAGATACCCAGTCTACAACACAACGAACCTTAATACCCCGACGTCTCGGTTATTAAGTTCCATAACATCGTTTTACATCGTTTTTGTCTGTGAAAAACAAATCCAAAATAAGACAACGTCATAAGAACACTAGCACCCCGACATCTCGGTTACTAAGTTCTATATCGTCGTTTAGTAAAACTCATTTACAGAAAATCATTTCTACTTGAAAACTCTTTTACTGAAACTTCAGCTTTAAAAATTAAATCAATTCCGATTAAACCTCTTCTCAAAACAAGTACTGCTATTTTTAAACTTTCACTGTAAATAATTTCAAAACTTGCCATCGTTAATCATTTTCCAAGAAAATATTTTTAAAGTCAAACTTTGACTTTTTATTTTATATTATTATTTTATTATTTTTATTTTTATTTTTATAAAGTATTTTTGAATATTAATTTCACAAAATAACCTTTTATAATATTTCGGAATTTCTTCCATAAAAATTAGCAGTACTAAAAAAATTTCACGGTTACGCTCTCACCGTGACTCATAAATTTCTTTTACACTGATAAATTATTAAAATAATAATAGTTCTCAAAAACTCATTATTTTTCCAAAATAATATTTTCCACCATTATTATATTCCAACATTTCCCATAAAACGTTGAATATAATTTTCACAACTTATTAAATCTTTTATCTGATTAATCGGTTGTGCACTGACCACTGTCAGGCCTCTCAAACAACATTCAACATTCATCATTCAACAATATCATCATAATTATATCACCAGGCAGATCATGCATCATAGCAATATAATATACTACTGCAGATAATTAAATAAATTAAAAGCAGATAAATCACCAATACACAGATAAACAACACAACGTAAGCCACATAAACAAATAACCACAACCACATATAATTCATATAAATCACACTACACACAAATAGTTATAGAGAAAAATCCCTCAGGTAAGCTCCCCTTACCTGTTGAAGACTCGAACTAAGGGTTTCAAATAATCTCCCGATTTGATCCGGTTTCCTCCGTCGGCTTTAGGTCAAACCAACCCGATCGATTCCTTCATAACGAATTGCAACCAAAATAAATCAAAATCAAACAACAACACACTTAAATCAATGGGAGTAGGGTTCGGCTTCACCCAATTTTCTAGGTTAGGAAACTTAAAATTTGATTAACTTAGCGATTAATGATCCATAAGTTACTTAAGCATGATTAATCACTTTAACCATGATTATGAACTAAGAATCATGAACAAAACTCATCTAGTTATAAGAACTAGGGTTCGGTTTTCTCAAGATCAATAGGCTAGAAGTTTTAAAATTTCATCAACTCTTGGATTTAATCAACATACAAAGCTTAGAGTTGGATTCAAAGATTACAACAACTTTTGAATCACAAAATCATTAAGTGATCATACCTAGGGTTTCGGTTTTTGAGGAAACAAATAGGCTCAAGTTTGATTTTTGATCTTCTATATACTTGAATACAAGAACTATCAAGATATAATCATGAATCAAGACATGAAATTGAAACAAAACCTAAGAACACAATTTTAACCTAGATTCGGCCCAGTCCAGATTTTAGGGAAAGAAATTTCACATGATCTTGTGCTTCTAGATAATGAAAATAGAGATGATTATAAGATCATATCAATTGGTTTCATGTCAAAAGGATTTTTCTAGAATTAGTTATGAATTTTTGAATCTAGTTCCATGAACTTTGAACAAATGAAGAACATATGAATCTTAGCCATGAATCTACAAAAGTGATGAAAAGAAATGATTTAAATGACAAGAGAATAAGTTATTACCTCTTGATGATCCAAGAAAACAAAGTTTGGATGATGTTCTTCAAGGTTTTCTTATGGTGTTCTTAAGAAACTTAAGGGAGAAGATGAACATAGTTAGGGTTTAGAACAGTTTTAGTATTTTGGGTGGATCTCTCAACATACTTGTCCGTTTTGGATGATCTTTATGTCGTTGGAAAGAAGAGAGAAATATGAACAACTTTCATGTTGAAAGTTTTACGAGATTCAAAATATAAACTGGTCAGAATTGCCAATCAAAATCCTCGGCTGTGTTGCTGATGAATTCTTCATCACAGTTTGAAGCACAATCTTCAACAGAATCTAAAACCTCCTCTTCCTCACTATCCGAATCATCACTGGAAGCCTCCTCAGGGTATCTCTCTGATACCATGTAAAGAATCCATGGATGTGAGGGATAGAGATCATACTCATAGGAGAGATAGAGAGCATATGTATACTCATGTGGTAACATATTGATTGATTGAAAAAGATTATGAAAAATGATACATGAGGCTCTATTTATAGAGCTAGTTAACTAACTAACACAATTAACTCTCTAACAAACTATTAACAACCTATAACAAACTCTAACAAATTTATTTATATTCTTAACAGCCCCCCTCAAGCTGATAAGTGATATCATCACAATCAGCTTGAATAGACCATTATGCACATAAGCCCAAACAGAAAAGACCAACTTTTCAAAAAGAAAAAAATGCTAACCAACTAAAAAACGAAGTAAAAAAAACGCAGCAGCATGGCCCAATCTTCATCCATAATGGGCCAGGCCTAAGAGAGAGAGGGGAGTCCAGTCAGGAAGCTTCCAGAGCATCCATTCCTTTCCCTTCCCAAGTTGAACCCTTGACACACCAGGTAGAGAGAACGACGGTGGAAGCCAACAGCAGCGACTGGCGACGGAAATCGACAGCGATCGGCGGCGGTATCCTCCGGGATCGAAGACGAAAACAGAACGTCGGAGAAGCGGGGGGGAAATCCCAGAAGCTGCTTCACGGGGATCGAACACGAACTCATAGCAAGGTGATGGCGGAGCCGGCACCGTCGTGGTGGAGTTGTAAATGGCGGATCGGTCTGGCTTGCGAAGGTTGAGGAGGATTCCCCCAGGATCGAAGACAGTCAGATGCTCGCAGAAGAGGTTGACGAAGGAGGCGATGCCGAGATCGGCGCGACGGTTGTGGAAGGCCGATGAATATGAATCTGGTGCCAGATTCACCGGTTTAGGAGCTACCAAATCTACCTTCTCCTTCTTCGACTTCTCAGCAGCTTCAGAGATCAGATCGGCGATGATGGAAGAATCAGTACCTGATTCAGGATCCAGATTGCAGTTGACGAAGGTGGAGATGATGCGATCTGAATCGAAGGAAGGGAGATGGAACTGTTGAAGCATATGAGAAGAAGTATCTTGATGATGTTCTCCTTGATACCTCTCTTTGTCGACGAGCTCCTTCGATTTTTCGTCGGTTTCAGCGACGACGATCTTGGCTTCAGCGGTGATGAGCTCCTGCAATTCGATTGTTGCTTCTTCAAACTCTAGTTCTGGATCCAAGAAAGGTTGTGTGGCATCATTGATAGAGGAATCTCCATTAGCCTTCTGTTTGGAGGTGCTGGAATGTGAATTGATGAGGATGTAGGTGATTTCCCCAATTTTGATGGTGGATCCATGAATTGTTGGCTTGATCAGCTTGATCGAAGTCATCGGAGTCACAGACATTGCATCAAGATCCGAGTCTCCGAAACTGCCGAAATTGAGGTTGCTGTGGCTGTCCTCCATTACTGCAGATTCAGTTGATGGTTGTTGCAGTGATGGAACTGCTATGGCCTCCTCGGCTGTGTTGCTGATGAATTCTTCATCACAGTTTGAAGCACAATCTTCAACAGAATCTAAAACCTCCTCTTCCTCACTATCCGAATCATCACTGGAAGCCTCCTCAGGGTATCTCTCTGATACCATGTGAAGAATCCATGGATGTGAGGGATAGAGATCATACTCATAGGAGAGATAGAGAGCATATGTATACTCATGTGGTAACATATTGATTGATTGAAAAAGATTATGAAAAATGATACATGAGGCTCTATTTATAGAGCTAGTTAACTAACTAACACAATTAACTCTCTAACAAACTATTAACAACCTATAACAAACTCTAACAAATTTATTTATATTCTTAACAGCCCCCCTCAAGCTGATAAGTGATATCATCACAATCAGCTTGAATAGACCATTATGCACATAAGCCCAAACAGAAAAGACCAACTTTTCAAAAAGAAAAAAATGCTAACCAACTAAAAAACGAAGTAAAAAAACGCAGCAAAGATGGCCCAATCTTCATCCATAATGGGCCAGGCCTAAGAGAGAGAGGGGAGTCCAGTCAGGAAGCTTCCAGAGCATCCATTCCTTTCCCTTCCCAAGTTGAACCCTTGACACACCAGGTAGAGAGAACGACGGTGGAAGCCAACAACAGCGACTGGCGACGGAAATCGACAGCGATCGGCGGCGGTATCCTCCGGGATCGAAGACGAAAACAGAACGTCGGAGAAGCGGGGGGGAAATCCCAGAAGCTGCTTCACGGGGATCGAACACGAACTCATAGCAAGGTGATGGCGGAGCCGGCGCCGTCGTGGTGGAGTTGTAAATGGCGGATCGGTCTGGCTTGCGAAGGTTGAGGAGGATTCCCCCAGGATCGAAGACAGTCAGATGCTCGCAGAAGAGGTTGACGAAGGAGGCGATGCCGAGATCGGCGCGACGGTTGTGGAAGGCCGATGAATATGAATCTGGTGCCAGATTCACCGGTTTAGGAGCTACCAAATCTACCTTCTCCTTCTTCGACTTCTCAGCGGCTTCAGAGATCAGATCGGCGATGATGGAAGAATCAGTACCTGATTCAGGATCCAGATTGCAGTTGACGAAGGTGGAGATGATGCGATCTGAATCGAAGGAAGGGAGATCGAACTGTTGAAGCATATGAGAAGAAGTATCTTGATGATGTTCTCCTTGATACCTCTCTTTGCCGACGAGCTCCTTCGATTTTTCGTCGGTTTCAGCGACGACGATCTTGGCTTCAGCGGTGATGAGCTCCTGCAATTCGATTGTTGCTTCTTCAAACTCTAGTTCTGGATCCAAGAAAGGTTGTGTGGCATCATTGATAGAGGAATCTCCATTAGCCTTCTGTTTGGAGGTGCTGGAATGTGAATTGATGAGGATGCAGGTGATTTCCCCAATTTTGATGGTGGATCCATGAATTGTTGGCTTGATCAGCTTGATCGAAGTCATCGGAGTCACATACATTGCATCAAGATCCGAGTCTAAACTGCCGAAATTGAGGTTCTTGTGGCTGTCCTCCATTACGCAGATTCGGTTGATGGTTGTTGCGGTGATGGAACCGCTAGCATGCCTCTCGGTGTGTTGCGATGAATTCTTCATCACGAGTTTGAAGCACAATCTTCAACAGAATCTAAAACCTCCTCTTCCTCACTATCCGAATCATCACTGGAAGCCTCCTCAGGGTATCTCTCTGATACCATGTGAAGAATCCATGGATGTGAGGGATAGAGATCATACTCATAGGAGAGATAGAGAGCATATGTATACTCATGTGGTAACATATTGATTGATTGAAAAATATTATGAAAAATGATACATGAGGCTCTATTTATAGAGCTAGTTAACTAACTAACACAATTAACTCTCTAACAAACTATTAACAACCTATAACAAACTCTAACAAATTTATATATATTCTTAACACCGATCAAGGCTTAAGTTTGGAGTCGTGACAAATTTTTATACCCAAATTCAAACGCTTATGTACTTATATAAATTAGATTCCGAAAGCAAGCAGCAAATTATCTTTTTAATTTTAATTCCGCATGTGTTACGTAGTAATACTTAGTGGGGGTGTTACACGACACATATGAGAAAATTTAATGCATACATTTTCTTATGTAGATATTATAGATTGTTATGGTTATTCATATCAAATTCTCCCAAATTTATTTCCTCAATGATTCTACACGGTTTTGGTGATTAGATCCCAATAAAATCAACTTGAATCAGTTGCTAATTATGACTCAATAAAATGATATTATTTGAAATTTTAAAATTATATTGATCGTGGTTTAATGTTGAAGCGTATAAGTTTTGGTGTTAATTGTAT
This sequence comes from Sophora flavescens, assembly GCA_030762895.1. Taxonomy (NCBI): domain Eukaryota; kingdom Viridiplantae; phylum Streptophyta; class Magnoliopsida; order Fabales; family Fabaceae; genus Sophora; species Sophora flavescens. The sequence continues at coordinate 128,826,485 of CM061064.1, forward strand.
TCTAAGATTCCCTCACACATGGGATTTTGTTAGCGAATATTCTGCCTTGCAATATTGTTACATTTATTGCTGAATTCAAATTAATCTACCATTATGATATCAAATTATTGTTGTTACAATATAAAACTAAATTTTTTATTTCTAGGATATTTAATAGCTAATTAATGGTGATTTGCAACAGCCGAAATTTGGTGGAATGTGAGAGGGACACGTGTGCATCGTTCCTCTAGAATGCATCAGAGAGTGACACGTGTAAAAATTGCATAATTTAAAATCATCTAATATTGTCTTTTGTATATATTATAGACAGATTTTTATTCAAGTAACTTAACTTTCTACTTAACCAATTTTGTTTTCATACGGCTCATTTTTTATTTGAGCCTTTTATTATCAACAATCAATAATATATTAATGTATTAATAAATATTGATATTGATAAAACATTGATTCAACCTACCCATTTAATTATTATTATCCCCATTATGGTGATTTGATTGCATTTGATTTCAACATAATTTTAATTAATATTGACATTTGAAATTACTAATTAATGTTTAAATTTGATTCTCATTTAACAACCCAATGATGGTGAGAGTCAATGAGATAATATTCTTCCACATAAATGTCATTTGTAAGTGCATTCAAATATGATGACGATTTATAATTAATTTTTTAATATTATTTTTTAATCAAATAATGTTATTTTTCTTATAATATTTAAATTAAATGGAGATTTGAATCAATTAATATACAGATATGATATGATATGCATACAATTTTGAAATTTTGAATTTTCAACTATAAAGTTTCTCGTGGATTTCATGGTATTTTTATTGCTTTCAAAATTCAAAAAATACATACTATAAATATTTATTCTCGGTTAATGTTGAATGCCAAGGCTATTTCCATTTTTAATGCAACATAATATTTCCTTTTGGTATACCGAAAACAAAATATTTATGTTTGAGGTCCAATTAATAAATATTCACCTAGTCATTCCTTAGTTTATGCTTTCATCGACACACAGGATTATGATGAGGTGGCGGCGTTATTGAGCGACACAAGTGACAAAATTTAATGCATACATTTTCTTATATAGATATTATAGATTGTTGTTGTTATTCATATCAGATTTTCCCAAATTTATTGCCTCCATGATTCTACACGGTTTTGGTGATTTGATCGCAATAAAATCAACTTGAATCAGTTGTTAATTATGACTCAATAAAATGATATTATTTGAAATTTTAAAATTATATTGACTGTGGTTTAATGTTGAAGCGTGTAACTTTTGGTGTTAATTGTGTTTTAAGATTCCCTCATACATGGAATTTGTTAGCGAATATTTTGCCTTGCAATATTGTTACATTTATGGCTGAATTCAAATTAATCTACCATTATGATATCAAATTATTGTTGTTACAATATAAAATTAAATTTTTTCTTTCTAGGATATTTAATAGCTGATTAATGGTCATAAGCAACAGCCGAAATATGGTTAATTGTGTTTTAAGATTCCCTCATACATGGAATTTGTTAGCGAATATTCTGCCTTGCAATATTGTTACATTTACGGCTGAATTAAAATTAATCTACCATTATGATATCAAATTATTGTTGTTACAATATAAAATTAAATTTTTTCTTTCTAGGATATTTAAGAGTTGATTAATGGTGATAAGCAACAGCCAAAATATGGGGGAATGTGAGAGTGACACGTGTGCATTGTTCATGTAGAAAGCATCATAGAGTGACACGTGTAAAAATTATATAATTTAAAATCATCTAACATTGTCTTTTGTATATATTATAGATAGATTTTAATTCCAGTAACTTATCTTTATGCTTAACCAATTTTGTTTTCATACGACTCATTTTTTAATTGAGCCTTTTATTATCAACAATCAATAATATATTAATATATTAATAAATATTAATATTGATAAAACATTTATTCAACCTACCCATTTAATTATCATTATCCCCATTATGGTGATTTGATTGCTTTTGATTTCAATATAATTTTAATTAATATCGCCATTTGAAATTACAAATTAATGTTTAAATATGATTCTCATTTAACAGCCCAATGATGGTGAGAGTAAATGAGATAATATTCTTCCACATAAGTGTCATTTGTAAGTGCGTTCAAATATGATGACGATTTAAAATTAATTTTATAATATTAATTTTTATTCAAATAATGTTATTTTTTCTTATAATCTTTAAATTTAATGGAGATTTGAATCGATTAACATACAGATATGATATGATATGATATGCATACGATTCTGAAATTTTAAATTTTCAGCTATAAAGTTTCTCGTGGATTTCATGGTATTTTTATTGCTTTAAAAATTCAAAAAATATTTACTATTAATATTTATTGTCGGTTAAAGTTGAATGTTGTCTATTTCCATTTTTAATGCAATAAAATATTTCCCTTTGGTATACCGAAAACAAAATATTTATTTTTGACGTACCACTAATAAATATTCGCCTAGTCATTCCTTAGTTTATGCTTTCATCGACACATAGGATTATGATGAGGTGGCAGCGTTATTGAGCGACACAAGTGACAAAATTTAATGCTTTCATTTTCCTATGTAGATATTATAGATTGTTGTTGTTATTCATATCAGATTCTCCCAAATTTATTGCCTCCATGATTCTACACGATTTTGGTGATTTGATCCCAATAAAATCAACTTGAATCAGTTGTTAATTATGACTCAATAAAATGATATTATTTGAAATTTTAAAATTATATTCATTTTTGTTTAATGTTGAAGCGTATAACTTTTGGTGTTAATTGTGTTTTAAGATTCCCTCATACATGGGATTTGTTAGCGAATATTCTGCCTTGCTATATTGTTACATTTTTGACTGAATTCAAATTAATCTACCATTATGATATCAAATTATTGTTGTTACAATGTAAAACTAAAGTTTTTATTTATACGATATTTAATAGCTGATTAATGGTGATTTGCAACAGCCGAAATAAGGTGGAATGTGAGAGGGAAACGTGTGCATCATTCCTGTAGAATGCATTAGAGAGTGACACGTGTAAAAATTGCATAATTTAAAATCATATAACATTTTATTTTGTATATATTATAGATAGATAATTTTTTTCAAGTAACTTAACTTTCTACTTAACCAATTTTGTTTTCATACGGCTCATTTTTTAATTGAGCCTTTTAATATCAACAATCAATAATATATTAATATATTAATAAATATTAATATTGATAAAACATTGATTCAACCTACCCATTTAATTATTATTATCCCCATTATGGTGATTTGATTGCATTTGATTTCAATATAATTTTAATTAATATCGGCATTTGAAATTACTTATTAATGTTTAAATTTGATTCTCATTTAACAGCCCAATGATGGTGAGAGTCAATGAGATAATATTCTTCCACATAAGTGTCATTTGTAAGTGCATTCAAATATGATGACGATTTATAATTAATTCATTAATATTATTTTTTAATCAAATAATGTAATTTTTTCTTATAATATTTAAATTAAATGGAGATTTGAATCAATTAATATACAGATATGATATGATATGCATACGATTTTGAAATTTTGAATTTTCAACTTTAAAGTTCTTCATGGATTTCATGGTATTTTTATTGCTTTCAAAATTCAAAAAATACTTACTATAAATATTTATTGTCGGTTAATGTTGAATGTTGGTTATTTCCATTTTTAATGCAACATAATATTTCCTTTTGGTATACCGAAAAGAAAATATTTATTTTGAAGGTCCAATTAATAAATATTCACCTAGTCATTCCTTAGTTTATGCTTTCATCGACACATAGGATTATGATGAGGTGGCAGCGTTATTGAGCGACACAAGTGACAAAATTTAATGCATACATTTTCTTATATAGATATTATAGATTGTTGTTGTTATTCATATCAGATTCCCCCAAATTTATTGCCTCCATGATTCTACACGGTTTTGGTGATTTGATCACAATAAAATCAACTTGAATCAGTTATTAATTATGACTCAATAAAATGATATTATTTTAAATTTTAAAATTATTTTGATTGTGGTTTAATGTTGAAGCATATAACTTTTGGTGTTAATTGTGTTTTAAGATTCCCTCATACATGGGATTTGTTAGCGAATATTCTACCTTGCAATATTGTTACATTTATGGCTGAATTCAAATTAATCTACCATTATGATATCAAATTATTGTTGTTACAATATAAAATTTAATTTTTTCTTTCTAGGATATTTAATAGCCGATTAATGGTGATAAGCAACAGCCGAAATATGGTTAATTGTGTTTTAAGATTCCCTCATACATGGGATTTGTTAGCGAATATTCTGCCTTGCAATATTGTTACATTTACGGCTGAATTCAATTTAATCTACCATTATGATATCAAATTATTGTTGTTACAGTATAAAATTAAATTTTTTCTTTATAGGATATTTAATAGCTGATTAATGGTGATAAGCAACAGCCGAAATATGGTGGAATGTAAGAGTGACACGTGTGCATTGTTCCTGTAGAAAGTATCATAGAGTGACACGTGTAAAAATTACATAATTTAAAATCATCTAACAATGTCTTTTGTATATATTATAGATAGATTTTAATTCCAGTATCTTATCTTTCTGCTTAACCAATTTTGTTTTCATACGGCTCATTTTTTAATTGGGCCTTTTATTAACAACAATCAATAATATATTAATATATTAATAAATATTGATATTGATAAAACATTGATTCAACCTACCCATTTAATTATCATTATCCCCATTATGGTGATTTGATTGCTTTAGATTTCAATATAATTTTAACTAATATCGCTATTTGAAATTAAAAATTAATGTTTAAATATGATTTTCATTTAACAGCCCAATGATGGTGAGAGTAAATGAGATAATAGTCTTCCACATAAGTGTCATTTGTAAGTGCATTCAAACATGATGACGATTTATAATTAATTTTATAATATTTTTTTTAATCAAATAATGTTATTTTTTCTTATAATCCTTAAATTTAATGGAGATTTTAATAGATTAACATACAGACAAGATATGATATGCATACGATTTTGAATTTTCAGTTATAAAGTTTCTCGTGGATTTCATGGTATTTTTATTGCTTTAAAAATTCAAAAAATATTTACTATTAATATTTATTGTCGGTTAAAGTTGAATGTTGTCTATTTCCATTTTTAATGCAATAAAATATTTCCCTTTGGTATACCGAAAACAAAATATTTATTTTTGACGTCCCACTAATAAATATTCGCCTAGTCATTTCTTAGTTTATGCTTTCATCGACACATAGGATTATGATGAGGTGGCAGCGTTATTGAGCGACACGTGCGAGAAAATTTAATGCTTACATTTTCCTATGTAGATATTATAGATTGTTGTTGTTATTCATATCAGATTCTCCCAAATTTATTGCCTCCATGATTCTACACGATTTTGGTGATTTGATCCCAATAAAGTCAACTTGAATCAGTTGTTAATTATGACTCAATAAAATGTTATTATTTGAAATTTTAAAATTATATTCATTGTCGTTTAATGTTGAAGCGTATAACTTTTAGTGTTAATTGTGTTTTAAGACTCCCTCATACATGGTATTTGTTAGCGAATATTATGCCTTGCTATATTGTTACATTTATGGCTGAATTCAAATTAATCTACCATTATGATATCAAATTATTGTTCTTACAATATAAAACTAAAGTTTTTATTTGTAGGATATTTAATAGCTGATTAATGGTGATTTACAACGGCCGAAATAAGGTGGAATGTGAGAGGGACACGTGTGCATCATTCCTGTAGAATGCATCAGAGAGTGACACGTGTAAAAATTGCATAATTTAAAATCATATAACATTTTATTTTGTATATATTATAGATAGATTTTTATTCAAGTAACTTAACTTTCTACTTAACCAATTTTGTTTTCATACGGCTCATTTTTTAATTGAGCCTTTTAATATCAACAATCAATAATATATTAATATATTAATAAATATTAATATTGATAAAACATTGATTCAACCTACCCATTTAATTATTATTATCCCCATTATGGTGATTTGATTGCATTTGATTTCAATATAATTTTAATTAATATCGGCATTTGAAATTACTTATTAATGTTTAAATTTGATTCTCATTTAATAGCCCAATGATGGTGAGAGTCAATGAGATAATATTCTTCCACATAAGTGTCATTTGTAAGTGCATTCAAATATGATGACAATTTATAATTAATTTTTTAATATTATTTTTTAATCAAATAATGTTATTTTTTCTTATAATAGTTAAATTAAACGGAGATTTGAATCAATTAATATACAGATATGATATGATATGCATACGATTTTGAAATTTTGAATTTTCAACTATAAAGTTTTTCATGGATTTCATGGTATTTTTATTGCTTTCAAAATTCAAAAAATACTTACTATAAATATTTATTGTCAGTTAATGTTGAATGTTGGTTATTTCCATTTTTAATGCAACATAATATTTCCTTTTGGTATACCGAAAAGAAAATATTTATTTTGAAGGTCCAATTAATAAATATTCACCTAGTCTTTCCTTAGTTTATGCTTTCATCGACACATAGGATTATGATGAGGTGGCAGCGTTATTGAGCGACACAAGTGACAAAATTAAATGCATACATTTTCTTATATAGATATTATAGATTGTTGTTGTTATTCATATCAGATTCCCCTAAATTTATTGCCTCCATGATTCTACACGGTTTTGGTGATTTGATCACAATAAAATCAACTTGAATCAGTTGTTAATTATGACTCAATAAAATGATATTATTTGAAATTTTAAAATTATTTTGATTGTGGTTTAATGTTGAAGCATATAACTTTTGGTGTTAATTGTGTTTTAAGATTCCCTCATACATGGGATTTGTTAGCGAATATTTTACCTTGCAATATTGTTACATTTATGGCTGAATTCAAATTAATCTACCATTATGATATCAAATTATTGTTGTTACAATATAAAATTTAATTTTTTCTTTTTAGGATATTTAATAGCTGATTAATGGTGATAAGCAACAGCCGAAATATGGTTAATTGTTGTACTGGCCGAGAATGTAAGACCGAGAACTCGTCTATACATCGGACCAACCGAGCTTACCCCCGCGTATGGGCCTTGACCCAGATTCCTCCGAAGCCGAGGACATGTCAGCACACCTGACACCCGAGAATAACTACTCGGCCCCAAGCTATAGCTATCCATCCGCAGCCTAATCGGGCAGGATATCTCGGCCGCCATAATGCCACTCCGGGCAATCAGGCTCCGGATATCTCTCCCCATGATCGCGATCTGATCCTAATATTCCTCCGCTTATTTCGGAGCCTGATCATGAGAGAACAACTATAAATAGGGGACTTACCCCTCATTCTAGAACTACGTTTTGCTTTGATTCCCTTTTGGATACGTAGGAGCAGAATCCACATTCTGTCAAGCACAATCCAAAAACACCCCACTAATCCTCGTTCGCCGAGTATTTCATACCCGAGATATTTGGCAGGAACATTTGGCGCCGTCTGTGGGAATCGAAGCAAACATTTTCCCATACCACACAAAATGGTGAGGACGAGAAGCGGAAATTGCAGGAGGGAGGAGCCAAGGAATGCCAACCACGGAGTTAACGGAGATAATGGAGAACAGTCCGTAGGGCCAAGCAGGAATGACCGACAACCCGGTGATTCGGGAGCTTCTCGCACAGTCGCAGCCGCTAAGAAGAGAGAATGAAGAAATCCGCCGCGAGAATGACCGTCGGGAGAGAAGGCCGAGTAGGGAGAGGTCGGTCTCCTCCTCACATGAAAGAGAGCGCCCGACCTCCCGAGGTTGAGGGGTCCAGAAACTTATATCGGGAAGGAGGTCCTCGCCTCCGGGCTTCCCACCACAACAACCGAAGCGAGAGGAAGAGGGATTCCCTAGGCAGCCCTGAATCTTCACTCCAAACGAACAGACTTAATGACGGGGGCCACGCTGGGAAGCCAAGGCATCCTTTCACGAATGATATCATGGGGGTCCCCTTGCCGGCCCAGCTACAAGCCCATCAACATTGACAAATATGATGGCACCTCGGACCCCGAGCGCCACTTGGACGCCTTCACCACGCAAATGTACCTTTTTACGGACGACGATGCTTTGTCTGTGCAAAGTTTTCCCAACCACACCGAAGGAGGCAGCGTTGACTTGGTACACCCAGCTACCCCCAGCCTCGGTGGACTCTTTTGACACATTCGCAGCGAGGTTCGGTGCTCGTTTGCCCACGAGCAGAGCCCACCGAAAAACCTCGGCCTCCCTGGTGAACTTCAGGCAGGAGAAGAATGAATCCCTGCGCAACTTCATGGCCAGATTTAGCAAGGAAGCGGTACTCATCCCCAATCTTAGTGCCGATGTTGCGCTACACACCATCCTGACCGGGTTGAGACCTGGCCCTTTTGCCAGGTACTTAGCTCGCAAACCGCCGGCCGATATGGACGAACTGAGGAGAAAAGCTGCAGGTTATATCAATATGGAGGAGGTAGAGGAGTCCAAGAAAAGAGATCGAACCGATGAGACTGACCGGCGAGAAGGCAGAGATAAGAGGAGGGCAGGGGGTGATAAGCCGAGAATGAGAGGCCCAGCCGAGCATTTCCAGAGGGGACCAAAGTATGATCATTATACTCCCCTCAACACAAATAGGGCTCGGGTGTTCGAAGAAGCGTACAGCGCGGAGCTTCTGCAGCTCCCAAAGAGTGGCCGCACCCCCCGAAATGCGGATCGCCAAAAGCATTGTCGGTTTCACCGCAACTATGGCCATACCACCGAGGAATGCTGGGTCTTACGGGATAAAATTGAAGAGCTGGTTCAGGCGGGTCACCTCGGCAACTTTGTCCGAAGAAACAACAAAGAACGGTGAGAGGCGTGGGGGAAACGAGAAGAAGAGAGGGTGACCAAGCCCGAGGAGGCGGCGATCGAAGAAATGAGGAGAGAGTAGAAACCAGAGAAAGGCAAAGTGACAGACGGGAAGAGGATAATGTCATTCGGGGGGTGATAAACACCATCTCAGGAGGGTTCGCGGGGGGAGGCACCACAAGTTCAGCTCGGAGAAGACATCTGCGGGCCATCCGGGCAGTTAACTCGGTATCTGGCAAGCCTCCCCGGAGTTCTCCCCCTATTATCTTTTCTGATGATGATTTCGTAGGAGTAGATCCCAACCAGGATGACCCCATGGTGATCACCGTACAGTTGGCCAACTTCTCGGTCAAAAGAACCCTCGTCGATCAGGGGAGCTCCGCGGATATATTGTACTACTCAACTTTTCAGAAGCTAGGGATCCCGGAGAAATCGATTCAGCCATATGACAGTAAACTCGTCGGTTTCGCAGGGGAGCAGGTTGATACTCGGGGATATATTGACCTCTTAACCACTTTTGGCGATGGCAGAGCTTCTAAAACCATCATGGTCAGGTATGTGTTGGTAAACGCAGTTACATCGTATAATATCCTGATCGGAAGGCCGTCCTTGAACGAGTTAGGGCCGTGGTCTCTACCCCCCACCTCACGATGAAGTTCCCCTCCAGCTCGGGAGATATAGTGGCCGTCCGAGCAGATCGGAGGATGGCGAGACAAAGGCTACGCCGATAGTTTGAGGGTGAGCAAACTTAAACCCGCACCAAAGAGAAACCCTAGACAGGGGGGAAGGACAAGGCGGTGAGTTCAAGAAACTCCGTTGAACTGGATCCCAGGATGGACGTGCGGGAACAACGTCCGCAACCTATTGAGGAGCTAGAGAAGTTCCAACTCGGCGCGCGCCTGAACAAAGTGTACCAAGCTCGGTGGTCACCTTGAATCTACTCGAAAGAAGAAATAAAACAAGTATCTGCGCAGAAATGCCGATTTATTTGCCTGGACCACATCGGACATGCCGGAATTGATCCCAACTTTTATGTCATAAATTGGCAATCTGTCCGAGGCGGCTGTGGCCCAGAGAAAGAGGAGATTAGGTGAAGAGAGGAGGAAAGTGGTTGAAGAGGAGACGGCGAAGTTGGTCAAGGCCAACTTTATTCGAGAAGTAGAATACACCACATGGTTGGCCAACGTCGTTCTCGTCAAGAAAGCAAACGGCAAGTGTCGCATGTGCACTGATTATACGGATCCGAACAAAGCATGCCCAAAAGACTCTTTATCCCTTGCCGAGCATTGACAGGCTGGTTGATGGGGCTTCCGGATATAGAATTTTAAGCTTCTTGGATGCGTACTCGGGTACAACCAAATTAGAATGTACCCCCGGATGAGGAGAAAACAGCCTTCATTACCGAAGGGTCAAATTATCTTGCTATAGAGTAATGCCGTTTGGACTGAAGAATGCGGGAGCTACGTACCAGAGACTTATGGACCGAGTATTTGAGAAGCAAATTGGCAGGACCATGGAAGTATATGTGGATGACATGGTAGTGAAATCTGATGACCCCAGCCGCCACCCTTTAGATCCGGAAGAAATATTTCAGCGAGTTGAGAAGGTTTAACATGAGGCTCAACCCTGGAAAAGTGTGTCTTCGGTGTCCATGGGGGTAAATTCCTCGGCTTTATGCTTACCCACCGGGGAATTGAAGCCAATCCCGATAAGTGCCGGGCCGTAATTGAGATGAGAAGCCCGCAGAACGTTAAAGAAGTACAAAGGTTGGCAGGACGGCTGGCGTCATTATCTCGGTTCCTACCTAAATCCGCAGAGAAAGCTCGGCCTTTCTTCAAGTTGCTGAAGAAGCCCCAAACCTTCAAATGGACCGAGGACTGCGAAAAGGCTTTTGTCGACTTCAAGGACTTTCTGTCCTCCCCGCCGATATTAACAAGGCCCATCTCGGGGAAAGAATTGTATCTGTATCTGTCAGCCTCCGAGAATGCCATTAGCGCAGTCATTGTGCAGGAGGTAGAGAAAGCCCAAATGCCAGTATACTTCATCAGCAGGGTGCTCCATGATGCCGAAACTCGGTATCAAGTTATTGAGAAGCTGGTCTTAGCCTTGGTGACTGCAGCTCGGCGGTTGCGCCCGTACTTTCAGAGTCACCAAGTGGTTGTCAAGACGGATCACCCCATCAGACAGATACTCAAAAAACCCGAATTGGCGGGGCGTATGATTGCTTGGTCATGAGAGTTGTCCGAGTTTGGCTTGAAATACGAGATGAGAGGACCCCCAAGTCGCAATGCCTGCCTCGATTTCATAGCCGAGCTCCATCCACAGCCAGAAGCTGAGGATATATGGTGGAATCTATACGTGGATGGATCCTCAAATACCAGGGGCAGTGGAGCGGGGGTGATTCTGGAAGGACCAGGAGATTTGATTTTGGAACAATCGTTGAAATTCGAGTTCAAAACCTCGAACAATCAGGCCGAGTATGAAGCTCTGATAGCAGGACTAAGGTCGGCATCGAAATGGGGGCGAAGGCTGTCAAGTGCCGAAGTGATTCACAACTAGTCACCGGACAAATATCCGGGGGCTATCAGACGAAGGAACCTCAGCTCACCCGATATTTGTGTAAGGTTAACCAGTTAATCTCCGGCTTTGAAAAGTTCACCATTGAGCACATTCCCGAGAAGAAAACACTCGGCCGATTTCTTTGTCTAAGCTTGCCAAAGACAAAGAAGCCGGACACCACGTAAGCGGTTATTCAAGAAACCCTCAATGAACCAAGCATTGGGACGAGAAGAGGTGATGGCCAACGAGTTGGTTGACCGAGAGTGGATGACACCTATCTCGGGAATACTTATCCTCGAAGCTCTACCCTCGGATCGGCCGAGGCAAGGAAAGTCGGACTAAGGGGCGAGTCATTTCACCATAATCGTGGGGAGCTTTATAAGCGGGGATTCTCGGCACCTTTGCTAAAATGTTTGACCAACGCTCAATCCGAGTATGTCATGGAAGAGGTTCACCGAGGAATCTGTGGTTTTCACAGTGGTGGCAGATCAATGGCCTCCAAGATAGTCCGAGCAGGGTATTATTGGCCTACCCTTAGAGCTGATTGCATGGAATGGACAAAGCGGTGTGATGAGTGCCAGAGATGTTCCCATATAAATCATACCCCCTCTGAAGAACTTCACACATTGAACTCGCCGTGGCCGTTTGCAATGTGGGGAATGGACATACTGGGGCCTTTCCCAGTAGCCAAAGGCCAAGTCAAATTCCTACTGGTAGCCGTAGACTACTTCACCAAATGGATCGAGCGAGCCTTTGGCTAAGATTACCTTAGAAAAGGTGCAGAAGTTTGTGTGGAAAAGCCTTATTTGTAGGCACGAAATTCCCTTCGCAATAGTTACTGACAACGGAAGACAATTTGTGGATAAGAAGCTACGGGAATTCTATGACAACCTCGGTATCAAGCACCAGGTTACATCCGTTGAGCACCCCCAAACCAATGGGCAGGCCGAAGCAGCTAACAAGATCATCCTCGGGGAGCTGAAGAAAAGAGTAGGAAGATCTAAAGGAGCCTGGGCAGAGGAGTTACCAAGTATTCTCTGGGCCTATCACTGTACGCCTCAATCTACCACTCAAGAAACACCCTTCAGGCTGACGTACGGAACCGACGCCATGATCCCAGTAGAAGTTGGGGAACCGTCTTTCCGACGTGTGCAACACGAGCCAAACGACAATGGGAGCAATATGAGGGTCGAGCTTGACTTGGTAGAAGAGGTTAGGGAAGAAGCCAGAATCAGAGAAGAAGCCTGCAAACAGAGAGCCACTAGAAGGTACAATTCAAAAGTAAGGCCGAGGAATTTTCTGCGTGGGGACTTAGTGCTGAGAATAAAAGGGGAAGCAAGGAAGGATCGCACGGAAGGCAAGTTAGCGGCAAATTGGGGAGGACCATTCCGAGTGGTTGAAAACCTGGGGAACGGGGCCTATAGGTTAGAAGAATTGTCGGGAATTCCTATCCCGAGGACTTGGAATGCCTCTCATTTGAAGTTTTATTACAGTGATGTATATAGTCGGGTCTTGTACTCTTTTTCCTACCTCGGTATTTTTTCCCAAAATGGGTTTTGACCGGGGAGGTTTTAACGAGGCACACCGCGGACTCCATTTAATAAAAAGCAGAATTTATTATATGATTCTATTTTTCCTTGCCATGTCGAAGTCTTTATTTTGCAGACATCCTATTCTAATGGCCGAGTACGAGCCAGTCAGAGGGGCCAAGTATGAGCCCGGCGGCCGAGTGCGAGCCGTTGTCAGAGGGGCCAAGTATGAGCCCGGCGGCCGAGTGCGAGCCGTTGTCAGAGGGGCCAAGTATGAGCCCGGCGGCCGAGTGCGAGCCGTTGTCAGAGGGGCCAAGTATGAGCCCGGCGGCCGAGTGCGAGCCGTTGTCAGAGGGGCCAAGTATGAGCCCGGCGGCCGAGTGCGAGCCGTTGTCAGAGGGGCCAAGTATGAGCCCGGCGGCCGAGTGCGAGCCGTTGTCAGAGGGGCCAATTATGAGCCCGGCGGCCGAGTACGAGCCGTTCAATTCCAAAGGCCAAGTCAGAGCCTCATGGCCGAGTACGAGCCGTAAAGTTAAGTATAAAGGTCAGGTACGATCTTATTAGCCGAATCCGAGCTACTTTATAGTTATTTACGTTGAGTTCAAGCTACGAAAATAGTAAAGCTGAATGTGCGCAAAAAACAAAATTCGCAAAGGCCAAGTATGAGCCATTGTTTTATTAAGGAAACCGAGTACAATAATGCAAAAATAAAGCCGAGTGATACATTCAAGGAAACCGAATACAATGAGCAAAAATAAAGCTAAGTTTGACTCTTGAAAAGTACATTCACGGGACTGAGTGCAGCGCTGAGGTTGAAAGCCGAAATTGAAAATAAGGGCCACTCGGCCCCCAGTCCCCCCGGTTCAACGCCACCACGCTCTCTCAAGGGAGGATGTAGTTCACACTCCCCTCTGAGAAAGCTGGACGATGAGGTGTTCGGCTGACTCCGGGAGTAGACGACCTCTACCCCTTTCTCCACGCCCGAAGACTGCCATTCTCCCAGTTAACATCCTTTTTGAAGGATTAAACCATAAAAGGAATTCTGGATCCCATCTCCCACTTACATCCTTTTTTGCGGGTGTGAAACCCAAAAAAGGATGTTAACTGGGAGACGGGAACGTAAACCCCTGATGTTAGCATAAAATTACTCGGGTAGAAAAGAAGTAAGAAACGAACTTGGCTGATAGAAAAGAATGAGGCATAAACAAGTGGGAAGGGTCCTATTTATAGGCACGAAAGGAAGTATAATGTGTGAGAATTTGTTGGGAAAACAAACCTCGAAACCAAGCGAAAGGCAGCGATTGCGTGAACCTTTTCCGGTTTCCAAAAGCATTTAATACATGACGAGTGCGTTTCCAGAAGCATTTAATGCATGACAACGCAAAACGAAAAACACGTGCTTTTCGCGTAATGATCACCGTCCATTTTGGACGGTAGGGTATTTCGGCCTTAGCCGAATATTCGATGAACAAGCCAAACACAAAGATCAGCAAAATGATAGTAATGTTCATTCAAGTAATTGGGTTACAAGGGCATGAGCCCATTACAAAAGAGGAACAAAAAATTATAACAGCTACTCCCCCCTATGGCTTTCCTCAGCCTCTACATGATCGTCCGGAGAACCCCCCACTACGTCCACCTCTTCCTCTCCCTCGGCAATGATGGGAACAAGTTCCCCATTTACCACCTCCATATTCACATCGGCCCCCGAAAGGTCGATGCCGGGAGCCAGAACCTCGGCTTGGGCAATGCCTTTGTCGAAACCTTTCCGGTGCTCGATGACAATGCAGCGGGTGGCCTCCTGTACGTCCTCCTCAAGCAGTATCTTGGCCTGAGTCTCAGCCTCCAAGGCAGCCTTGAGCCGATCAATCTCAGCCTGAGCCTCCTTGATCTTTTCTTGGCACGAGCCTTGTCTTCTTCCGCTCGAGCTCTGTTTTCCTCGGCTGATTTCGCCCGAGAATCCAGCTCGGAGTTCCGAGTGTTGATATCAGCGATGGTGGTAGTCAGGCGTTCATTCTCGGAGGCAATCCGGGAGAGATCCCCCTTCAACCTCTCCATAGCAGCGAACTCAGACTCCAATTGCTTAGACTTCCTCTCGGTCTCCGTCACCTCTCGGCTACGTAAACGAGCCAAAGCCGCAAAGACGAAGGCAAGAGACCGAGAGGGCCTCCATGCTTTGGATTGGGCCCCTCTTGCTTGATAAGCCGAAGATCCGGCTTTTAAGAGGGTCGAGTCGAAAGAGGAGGAGGGGTTGAAGTCTTCACCCCAGAGAGATGAAGTCCCCGCCTTCGGGGTGGTGTTGTACCATTTCGGCTCGAGGGGGTAGAAAGTGGTTGTTGTCGCCCCACGATCTGCGTTCCCGAGTAGTGGGGCGAGGGGAGCTTGGGCCGGGAAGGGGAGAATCTTCGGCCACCACTTCCAACCTCCGCCCTCTTCCTTTTTGAGGGGCGGATGACGAAGCCCCCTTCGCAGAAACCTTGGTGGGAGGAGGTCTTTTCTGTTTCTTCTCACCAAGAGGGACCCCGACCCTCTTTACCAACACCAGCCTTGACAAGCTTGAAAAGTCGAACTTTCCCATGATAATCTGTCAAAAAGAAAGAGTTGTTAGTATAACACCACATGCAGAAAATACTCAAGAAATAAAAAAGCCGAGCACTTACTTTTAAGGTCGGACCTCGGGGTGGAGGAGAAGGGGAGTTTCATAAGGCGTGCACAATGGAGGGGCCGAGGAAGACCCTCTAGTACATCTATGTCCCGCCTATCCTCGGCCTACAGAGAACGATACTCAAACCGACGAATTTCGTGGGGAGAGGATTGCCGATATAAAGGAAACTTGGCATGATTATTTTCGTCAAAAAAGTGGGAGGTATGAGAACTTGAAGGGCGAACACGGAAGAAGCCAACCTTGAAGTCTTTATAAGACGAAGCAAATAAACTAAGAAGACCTCTTCTGTTCAGCCCATTAAGGGATACCCATCCCTTTTTCTCGCCAAATCTGGTTTGATAAAAATACAAAAACTTCGGAGTAGTAGGCTCTATCTTTATGTATTTACATAAAATCCGAAAGGCTTTCATAAAAGCCCAGTTGTTAGGGTGGAGGCGAGTAGGTGCGACGTTCATGGTTCTCTAACGTCGCACTCAAACTCAGTGAAGGGAAGAGACACATGCAGTTTGTCAAAAAGTGTTTTATACATGTATGTAAAGGGGGCTCGGAGGGACGAGCCCTTAGAAAGACACACTCGGTGCTCGCGCACGGAGAGCGAGATAAACTCGGACTCGTCCCCGAGGCCGAGATATTGATATGAGACCGAAGTTCAACAATAGAATCGGGAGTCCGGTAGTCGAGAAAAAAAGGTTCCAACCTCCCCTTTAACCCAGGTATATCCTGGGAGGGTAATATCGGGAATAGGGTCTTTAGGAACCCTAAGACGCTGTTTATAGCGGCGGGTTTGGACACCCTAGGAGGAGGAGAACCGGACCTAGGCGAATCGAGACTCGGAAGAATCGAGTCGGTCGAAGATGACCTGAGGAGGAGGACGGTTCCGCCTCCCCAACGCTCGCTTCCGTGAAGGAAGAAGAAAGAAATGAAGGGGATCCCCCAATGGGGAAACTTCGCTCAACCAGAGGCGAAGTATTTGACTCGGAAGACGCAGAAGAACTCATATCCGAAGGCCGAAATAGAGAAGAAACGGAGCGTGCACGGAGGATGACAAGCGAGAGAGACAATGGCGGAAACTTGGAAAACGAGGGTGAATGGCAAAGAAGGGTAAGCAAGGTAGGAGGGAGTTGGCGCCGGAGGAGATATTTATAGCCTACGATTGGAAGCCCATTGTCCATCGGGCCCAAAAAGAGGCGCGACTTTTGATTGCCTCGATGCGACCTTTGATTTTCCCTCCATTAAATGGGCGCAGAAATCTAGGGTTTCTTGTCTATGGCGTGCCGAAGAAGTAATGGGGGAATAATTGCTTTCTCTGACATAGAGAAGACTTGATTAAAATGACAGCTAAGAATGTGGATAATCGCATAACCGAAGAATAAGCTCGGTTTTCATACGTATCAGCTCCTTCGCTTATTCAAGCTCGGAGCTCTGGGGCTTGTGTATCTGGCCGAGAATGTAAGACCGAGAACTCGTCTATACATCGGACCAACCGAGCTTACCCCGCGTATGGGCCTTGACCCGCATTCCTCCCGGCCGAGGACATGTCAAGACACCCGACACCCGAGAATAACTACTCGGCCCCAAGCTATAGCTATCCATCCATGACTAACTGGGCCGGATATCTCGCTGGCCATAATGCCACTCCGGGCAATCAGGCTCCGGATATCTCTCCCCATGATCGCGATCTGATCCTAATATTCCTCCGCTTATTTCGGAGCCTGATCATGAGAGAACAACTATAAATAGGGGACTTACCCCTCATTCTAGAACTACGTTTTGCTTTGATTCCCTTTTGGATACGTAGGAGCAGAATCCACATTCTGTCAAGCACAATCCAAAAACACCCCACTAATCCTCGTTCGGCCGAGTATTTCATACCCGAGATATTTGGCAGGAACAATTGTGTTTTAAGATTCCCTCATACATGGGATTTGTTAGCGAATATTCTGCCTTGCAATATTGTTACATTTACAGCTGAATTCAATTTAATCTACCATTATGATATCAAATTATTGTTGTTACAGTATAAAATTAAATTTTTTCTTTATAGGAAATTTAATAGCTGATTAATGGTGATAAGCAACAGCCGAAATATGGTGGAATGTAAGAGTGACACGTGTGCATTGTTCCTGTAGAAAGTATCATAGAGTGACACGTGTAAAAATTACATAATTTAAAATCATCTAACAATGTCTTTTGTATATATTATAGATAGATTTTAATTCCAGTATCTTATCTTTCTGCTTAACCAATTTTGTTTTCATACGGCTCATTTTTTAATTGGGCCTTTTATTAACAACAATCAATAATATATTAATATATTAATAAATATTGATATTGATAAAACATTGATTCTACCTACCCATTTAATTATCATTATCCCCATTATGGTGATTTGATTGCTTTTGATTTCAATATAATTTTAACTAATATCGCTATTTGAAATTAAAAATTAATGTTTAAATATGATTTTCATTTAACAGCCCAATGATGGTGAGAGTAAATGAGATAATATTCTTCCACATAAGTGTCATTTGTAAGTGCATTCAAACATAATGACGATTTATAATTAATTTTATAATATTTTTTTTAATCAAATAATGTTATTTTTTCTTATAATCTTTAAATTTAATGGAAATTTGAATAGATTAACATACAGACAAGATATGATATGCATACGATTTTGAAATTTTGAATTTTCAGTTATAAAGTTTCTCGTGGATTTCATGGTATTTTTATTGCTTTAAAAATTCAAAAAATATTTACTATTAATATTTATTGTCGGTTAAAGTTGAATGTTGTCTATTTCCATTTTTAATGCAATAAAATATTTCCCTTTGGTATACCGAAAACAAAATATTTATTTTTGACGTCCCACTAATAAATATTCGCCTAGTCATTTCTTAGTTTATGCTTTCATCGACACATAGGATTATGATGAGGTGGCAGCGTTATTGAGCGACACGTGCGAGAAAATTTAATGCTTACATTTTCCTATGTAGATATTATAGATTGTTGTTGTTATTCATATCAGATTCTCCCAAATTTATTGCCTCCATGATTCTACACGATTTTGGTGATTTGATCCCAATAAAGTCAACTTGAATCAGTTGTTAATTATGACTCAATAAAATGTTATTATTTGAAATTTTAAAATTATATTCATTGTCGTTTAATGTTGAAGCGTATAACTTTTAGTGTTAATTGTGTTTTAAGACTCCCTCATACATGGGATTTGTTAGCGAATATTATGCCTTGCTATATTGTTACATTTATGGCTGAATTCAAATTAATCTACCATTATGATATCAAATTATTGTTCTTACAATATAAAACTAAAGTTTTTATTTGTAGGATATTTAATAGCTGATTAATGGTGATTTGCAACGGCCGAAATAAGGTGGAATGTGAGAGGGACACGTGTGCATCATTCCTGTAGAATGCATCAGAGAGTGACACGTGTAAAAATTGCATAATTTAAAATCATATAACATTTTATTTTGTATATATTATAGATAGATTTTTATTCAAGTAACTTAACTTTCTACTTAACCAATTTTGTTTTCATACGGCTCATTTTTTAATTGAGCCTTTTAATATCAACAATCAATAATATATTAATATATTAATAAATATTAATATTGATAAAACATTGATTCAACCTACCCATTTAATTATTATTATCCCCATTATGGTGGTTTGATTGCATTTGATTTCAATATAATTTTAATTAATATCGGCACTTGAAATTACTTATTAATGTTTAAATTTGATTCTCATTTAACAGCCCAATGATGGTGAGAGTCAATGAGATAATATTCTTCCACATAAGTGTCATTTGTAAGTGCATTCAAATATGATGACGATTTATAATTAATTTTTTAATATTATTTTTTAATCAAATAATGTTATTTTTTCTTATAATAGTTAAATTAAACGGAGATTTGAATCAATTAATATACAGATATGATATGATATGCATACGATTTTGAAATTTTGAATTTTCAACTATAAAGTTTTTCATGGATTTCATGGTATTTTTATTGCTTTCAAAATTCAAAAAATACTTACTATAAATATTTATTGTCGGTTAATGTTGAATGTTGGTTATTTCCATTTTTAATGCAACATAATATTTCCTTTTGGTATACCGAAAAGAAAATATTTATTTTGAAGGTCCAATTAATAAATATTCACCTAGTCTTTCCTTAGTTTATGCTTTCATCGACACATAGGATTATGATGAGGTGGCAGCGTTATTGAGCGACACAAGTGACAAAATTTAATGCATACATTTTCTTATATAGATATTATAGATTGTTGTTGTTATTCATATCAGATTCCCCTAAATTTATTGCCTCCATGATTCTACACGGTTTTGGTGATTTGATCACAATAAAATCAACTTGAATCAGTTGTTAATTATGACTCAATAAAATGATATTATTTGAAATTTTAAAATTATTTTGATTGTGGTTTAATGTTGAAGCATATAACTTTTGGTGTTAATTGTGTTTTAAGATTCCCTCATACATGGGATTTGTTAGCGAATATTTTACCTTGCAATATTGTTACATTTATGGCTGAATTCAAATTAATCTACCATTATGATATCAAATTATTGTTGTTACAATATAAAATTTAATTTTTTCTTTTTAGGATATTTAATAGCTGATTAATGGTGATAAGCAACAGCCGAAATATGGTTAATTGTGTTTTAAGATTCCCTCATACATGGGATTTGTTAGCGAATATTCTGCCTTGCAATATTGTTACATTTACGGCTGAATTCAATTTAATCTACCATTATGATATCAAATTATTGTTGTTACAGTATAAAATTAAATTTTTTCTTTATAGGATATTTAATAGCTGATTAATGGTGATAAGCAACAGCCGAAATATGGTGGAATGTAAGAGTGACACGTGTGCATTGTTCCTGTAGAAAGTATCATAGAGTGACACGTGTAAAAATTACATAATTTAAAATCATCTAACAATGTCCTTTGTATATATTATAGATAGATTTTAATTCCAAGTATCTTATCTTTTCGCTTAACCAATTTTGTTTTCATACGGCTCATTTTTTAATTGGGCCTTTTATTAACAACAATCAATAATATGTTAATATATTAATAAATATTGATATTGATAAAACATTGATTCAACCTACCCATTTAATTATCATTATCCCCATTATGGTGATTTGATTGCTTTTGATTTCAATATAATTTTAACTAATATCGCTATTTGAAATTAAAAATTAATGTTTAAATATGATTTTCATTTAACAGCCCAATGATGGTGAGAGTAAATGAGATAATATTCTTCCACATAAGTGTCATTTGTAAGTGCATTCAAACATAATGACGATTTATAATTAATTTTATAATATTTTTTTTAATCAAATAATGTTATTTTTTTCTTATAATCTTTAAATTTAATGGAAATTTGAATAGATTAACATACAGACAAGATATGATATGCATACGATTTTGAAATTTTGAATTTTCAGTTATAAAGTTTCTCGTGGATTTCATGGTATTTTTATTGCTTTAAAAATTCAAAAAATATTTACTATTAATATTTATTGTCGGTTAAAGTTGAATGTTGTCTATTTCCATTTTTAATGCAATAAAATATTTCCCTTTGGTATACCGAAAACAAAATATTTATTTTTGACGTCCCACTAATAAATATTCGCCTAGTCATTTCTTAGTTTATGCTTTCATCGACACATAGGATTATGATGAGGTGGCAGCGTTATTGAGCGACACGTGCGAGAAAATTTAATGCTTACATTTTCCTATGTAGATATTATAGATTGTTGTTGTTATTCATATCAGATTCTCCCAAATTTATTGCCTCCATGATTCTACACGATTTTGGTGATTTGATCCCAATAAAGTCAACTTGAATCAGTTGTTAATTATGACTCAATAAAATGATATTATTTGAAATTTTAAAATTATATTCATTGTCGTTTAATGTTGAAGCGTATAACTTTTAGTGTTAATTGTGTTTTAAGACTCCCTCATACATGGGATTTGTTAGCGAATATTATGCCTTGCTATATTGTTACATTTATGGCTGAATTCAAATTAATCTACCATTATGATATCAAATTATTGTTCTTACAATATAAAACTAAAGTTTTTATTTGTAGGATATTTAATAGCTGATTAATGGTGATTTGCAACTACGAAATAAGGTGGAATGTGAGAGGGACACGTGTGCATCATTCCTGTAGAATGCATCAGAGAGTGACACGTGTAAAAATTGCATAATTTAAAATCATATAACATTTTATTTTGTATATATTATAGATAGATTTTTATTCAAGTAACTTAACTTTCTACTTAACCAATTTTGTATTCATACGGCTCATTTTTTAATTGAGCCTTTTAATATCAACAATCAATAATATATTAATATATTAATAAATATTAATATTGATAAAACATTGATTCAACCTACCCATTTAATTATTATTATCCCCATTATGGTGGTTTGATTGCATTTGATTTCAATATAATTTTAATTAATATCGGCATTTGAAATTACTTATTAATGTTTAAATTTGATTCTCATTTAACAGCCCAATGATGGTGAGAGTCAATGAGATAATATTCTTCCACATAAGTGTCATTTGTAAGTGCATTCAAATATGATGACGATTTATAATTAATTTTTTAATATTATTTTTTAATCAAATAATGTTATTTTTTCTTATAATAGTTAAATTAAACGGAGATTTGAATCAATTAATATACAGATATGATATGATATGCATACGATTTTGAAATTTTGAATTTTCAACTATAAAGTTTTTCATGGATTTCATGGTATTTTTATTGCTTTCAAAATTCAAAAAATACTTACTATAAATATTTATTGTCGGTTAATGTTGAATGTTGGTTATTTCCATTTTTAATGCAACATAATATTTCCTTTTGGTATACCGAAAAGAAAATATTTATTTTGAAGGTCCAATTAATAAATATTCACCTAGTCTTTCCTTAGTTTATGCTTTCATCGACACATAGGATTATGATGAGGTGGCAGCGTTATTGAGCGACACAAGTGACAAAATTTAATGCATACATTTTCTTATATAGATATTATAGATTGTTGTTGTTATTCATATCAGATTCCCCTAAATTTATTGCCTCCATGATTCTACACGGTTTTGGTGATTTGATCACAATAAAATCAACTTGAATCAGTTGTTAATTATGACTCAATAAAATGATATTATTTGAAATTTTAAAATTATTTTGATTGTGGTTTAATGTTGAAGCATATAACTTTTGGTGTTAATTGTGTTTTAAGATTCCCTCATACATGGGATTTGTTAGCGAATATTTTACCTTGCAATATTGTTACATTTATGGCTGAATTCAAATTAATCTACCATTATGATATCAAATTATTGTTGTTACAATATAAAATTTAATTTTTTCTTTTTAGGATATTTAATAGCTGATTAATGGTGATAAGCAACAGCCGAAATATGGTTAATTGTGTTTTAAGATTCCCTCATACATGGGATTTGTTAGCGAATATTCTGCCTTGCAATATTGTTACATTTACGGCTGAATTCAATTTAATCTACCATTATGATATCAAATTATTGTTGTTACAGTATAAAATTAAATTTTTTCTTTATAGGATATTTAATAGCTGATTAATGGTGATAAGCAACAGCCGAAATATGGTGGAATGTAAGAGTGACACGTGTGCATTGTTCCTGTAGAAAGTATCATAGAGTGACACGTGTAAAAATTACATAATTTAAAATCATCTAACAATGTCTTTTGTATATATTATAGATAGATTTTAATTCCAGTATCTTATCTTTCTGCTTAACCAATTTTGTTTTCATACGGCTCATTTTTTAATTGGGCCTTTTATTAACAACAATCAATAATATGTTAATATATTAATAAATATTGATATTGATAAAACATTGATTCAACCTACCCATTTAATTATCATTATCCCCATTATGGTGATTTGATTGCTTTTGATTTCAATATAATTTTAACTAATATCGCTATTTGAAATTAAAAATTAATGTTTAAATATGATTTTCATTTAACAGCCCAATGATGGTGAGAGTAAATGAGATAATATTCTTCCACATAAGTGTCATTTGTAAGTGCATTCAAACATAATGACGATTTATAATTAATTTTATAATATTTTTTTTAATCAAATAATGTTATTTTTTTCTTATAATCTTTAAATTTAATGGAAATTTGAATAGATTAACATACAGATAAGATATGATATGCATACGATTTTGAAATTTTGAATTTTCAGTTATAAAGTTTCTCGTGGATTTCATGGTATTTTTATTGCTTTAAAAATTCAAAAAATATTTACTATTAATATTTATTGTCGGTTAAAGTTGAATGTTGTCTATTTCCATTTTTAATGCAATAAAATATTTCCCTTTGGTATACCGAAAACAAAATATTTATTTTTGACGTCCCACTAATAAATATTCGCCTAGTCATTTCTTAGTTTATGCTTTCATCGACACATAGGATTATGATGAGGTGGCAGCGTTATTGAGCGACACGTGCGAGAAAATTTAATGCTTACATTTTCCTATGTAGATATTATAGATTGTTGTTGTTATTCATATCAGATTCTCCCAAATTTATTGCCTCCTTGATTCTACACGATTTTGGTGATTTGATCCCAATAAAGTCAACTTGAATCAGTTGTTAATTATGACTCAATAAAATGATATTATTTGAAATTTTAAAATTATATTCATTGTCGTTTAATGTTGAAGCGTATAACTTTTAGTGTTAATTGTGTTTTAAGACTCCCTCATACATGTGATTTGTTAGCGAATATTATGCCTTGCTATATTGTTACATTTATGGCTGAATTCAAATTAATCTACCATTATGATATCAAATTATTGTTCTTACAATATAAAACTAAAGTTTTTATTTGTAGGATATTTAATAGCTGATTAACGGTGATTTGCAACGGCCGAAATAAGGTGGAATGTGAGAGGGACACGTGTGCATCATTCCTGTAGAATGCATCAGAGAGTGACACGTGTAAAAATTGCATAATTTAAAATCATATAACATTTTATTTTGTATATATTATAGATAGATTTTTATTCAAGTAACTTAACTTTATACTTAACCAATTTTGTTTTCATACGGCTCATTTTTTAATTGAGCCTTTTAATATCAATAATATATTAATATATTAATAAATATTAATATTGATAAAACATTGATTCAACCTACCCATTTAATTATTATTATCCCCATTATGGTGATTTGATTGTATTTGATTTCAATATAATTTTAATTAATATCGGCATTTGAAATTACTTATTAATGTTTAAATTTGATTCTCATTTAACAGCCCAATGATGGTGAGAGTCAATGAGATAATATTCTTCCACATAAGTGTCATTTGTAAGTGCATTCAAATATGATGATGATTTATAATTAATTTTTTAATATTATTTTTTAATCAAATAATGTTATTTTTCTTATAATATTTAAATTAAATGGAGATTTGAATCAATTAATATACATATATGATATGATATGCATACGATTTTGAAATTTTGAATTTTCAATTATAAAGTTTCTTGTGGAATTCATGGTATTTTTATTGCTTTCAAAATTCAAAAAATACTTACTATAAATATTTATTGTCGGTTAATGTTGAATGTTGGCTATTTCCATTTTTAATGCAATAGAATGTTTCCTTTTGGTATACCGAAAACAAAATATTTATTTTAGAGGCCAATTAATAAATATTCACCTAGTCATTCCTTAGTTTATGCTTTCATCGACACATAGGATTATGATGAGGTGGCGGCGTTATTGAGCGACACAAGTGACAAAATTTAATGCATACATTTTCTTATATAGATATTATACATTGTTGTTGTTATTCATATCAGATTCTCCCAAATTTATTGCCTCCATGATTCTACACGGTTTTGGTGATTTGATCGCAATAAAATCAACTTGAATCAGTTGTTAATTATGACTCAATGACATGATATTATTTGAAATTTTAAAATTATATTGATTGTGGTTTAATGTTGAAGCGTATAACTTTTGGTGTTAATTGTGTTTTAAGATTCCCTCCTACATGAGATTTGTTAGCGAATATTCTGCCTTGCAATATTGTTACATTTACGGCTGAATTCAATTTAATCTACCATTATGATATCAAATTATTGTTGTTAAAATATAAAATTTAATTTTTTCTTTCTAGGATATTTAATAGCTGATTAATGGTCATAAGCAACAGCCGAAACATGGTTAATTATGTTTTAAGATTCCCTCATACATGGGATTTGTTAGCGAATATTCTGCCTTGCAATATTTTTACATTTAAGACTGAATTCAAATTAATCTACCATTATGATATCAAATTATTGTTATTACAATATAAAATTAAATTTTTTCTTTCTAGAATATTTAATAGCTGATTCATGGTGATAACCAACAGCCGAAATATGGTGGAATGTGAGAGTGACACGTGTGCATTGTTCCTGTAGAATGCATCATAGAGTGACACGTGTAAAAATTACATAATTTAAAATCATCTAACATTGTCTTTTGTATATATTATAGATAGATTTTAATTCAAGTAACTTATCTTTCTGCTTAACCAATTTTGTTTTCATACGACTCATTCTTTAATTGAGCCTTTTATTATCAACAATCAATAATATATTAATATATTAATAAATATTGATATTGATAAAACATTGATACAACATACCCATTTAATTATCATTATCCCCATTATGGTGATTTGATTTCTTTTGATTTCAATATAATTTGAATTAATATCGCCATTTGAAATTACAAATTAATGTTTAAATTTGATTCTCATTTAACAGCCCAATGATGGTGAGAGTCAATGAGATAATTTTCTTCCACATAAGTGTCATTTGTAAGTGCATTCAAATATGATGACGATTTATGATTAATTTTAAAATATTATTTTTCCTTATAATATAAAAATTTAATGGAGATTTGAATCCATTAACATACAGATATGATATTATATGCATACGATTTGGAAATTTTGAATTTTCAGCTATAAAGTTTCTCGTTGATTTCAGGGTATTTTTATTGCTTTCAAAACTCAAAAAACATTTACTATTAATATTTATTGTCGGTTAATGTTGAATGTTGGCTATTTCCATTTTAATGCAATAAAATATTTCCTTCTGGTGTACCGAAAAAAAATATTTATTTTTGACGTCCAACTAATAAATATTCGCCTAGTCATGCCTTGGTTTATTATTTCATTGACACATAGGATTATGATGAGGTGGCAGCGTTATTGAGCAACACGTGCGAGAAAATTTAATGCTTACATTTTCTTATGTAGATATTATAGATTGTTGTTGTTATTCATTTCAGATTCTCCCAAATTTATTGCCTCCATGATGCTACACGGTTTTGGTGATTTGATCCAAAATAAAATCAACTTGAATCAGTTGTTAATTATGACTCAATAAAATGATATTATTGGAAATTTTAAAATTGTATTCATTGTGGTTTAATGTTGAAGCGTATAGCTTTTGGTGTTAATTGTGTTTTAAGATTCCCTCATACAGGGGATTTGTTAGCGAATATTCTGCCTTGCTATATTGGTACATTTATGACTGAATTCAAATTAATCTACCATTATGATATCAAATTATTGTTGTTACAATATAAAACTAAAGTTTTTATTTCTCGGATATTTAATAGCTGATTAATGGTGATTTACAATAGCCGAAATAAGGTGGAATGTGAGAGGGACACGTGTGCATCGTTCCTGTAGAATGCATCAGAGAGTGACATGTGTAAAAATTGCATAATTTAAAATCATCTAATATTGTCTTTTGTATAATTATAGATAGATTTTTATTCAAGCAACTTAATTAACTTTCTACTTAACCAATTTTGTTTTCATACGGCTCATTTTTTAATTGTGCCTTTTATTATCAACAATAAATAATATATTAATGTATTAATAAATATTGATATTGATAAAACATTGATTCAACCTACCCATTTAATTATTATTTTCCCCATTATGGTGATTTGATTGCATTTGATTTCAATATAATTTTAATTAATATCGGCATTTGAAATTACTAATTAATGTTTAAATTTGATTCTCATTTAACAGCCCAATGATGATGAGAGCCAATGTGATAATATTCTTCCACATAAGTGTCATTTGTAAGTGCATTCAAATATGATGACGATTTATAATTAATTTTTTAATATTATTTTTTAATCAAATAATGTTATTTTTTCTTATAATAGTTAAATTAAACGGAGATTTGAATCAATTAATATACAGATATGATATGATATGCATATGATTTTGAATTTTTGAATTTTCAACTATAAAGTTTCTCGTGGATTTAATGTTATTTTTATTGCTTTCAAAATTCAAAAAATACTTACTATAAATATTTATTGTCGGTTAATGTTGATTGTTGGCTATTTGCATTTTTAATGCAATAGAATATTTCCTTTTGGTATACTAAAATCAAAATATTTATTTTTGACGTCCAACTAATAAATATTCGCCTAGTCATTCCTTAGTTTATGCTTTCATCGACACATAGGATTATGATGAGGTGGTGGCGTTATTGAGCAACACGTGTGAGAAAATTTAATGCTTACACTTTCTTGTGTAGATATTATAGATTGTTGTTGTTATTCATATCAGATTCTCCCAAATTTATTACCTCCATGATTCTACACGGTTTTGGTGATTTGATCCCAAATAAAATCAACTTGAATCAGTTGTTAATTATGACTCAATAAAATGATATTATTTAAAAATTTTAAATTTATATTGATAGTGGTTTAATGTTGAAGCGTATAACTTTTAGTGTTAATTGTGTTTTAAGATTCCCTCATACATGTGATTTGTTAGCGAATATTTTGCCTTGCTATATTGGTACATTTATGGTTGAATTCAAATTAATCTACCATTATGATATCAAATTATTGTTGTTACAATATAAAACTAAAGTTTTTATTTCTAGGATATTTAATAGCTGATTAATGGTGATTTACAATAGCCGAAATAAGGTGGAATGTGAGAGGGACACGTGTGCATCGTTCCTGTAGAATGCATCAGAGAGTGACATGTGTAAAAATTGCATAATTTAAAATCATCTAATATTGTCTTTTGTATATATTATAGATAGATTTTTATTCAAGCAACTTAATTAACTTTCTACTTAACCAATTTTGTTTTCATACGGCTCATTTTTTAATTGTGCCTTTTATTATCAACAATCAATAATATATTAATGTATTAATAAATATTGATATTGATAAAACATTGATTCAACCTACCCATTTAATTATTATTTTCCCCATTATGGTGATTTGATTGCATTTGATTTCAATATAATTTTAATTAATATCGGCATTTGAAATTACTAATTAATGTTTAAATTTGATTCTCATTTAACAGCCCAATGATGATGAGAGCCAATGTGATAATATTCTTCCACATAAGTGTCATTTGTAAGTGCATTCAAATATGATGACGATTTATAATTAATTTTTTAATATTATTTTTTAATCAAATAATGTTATTTTTTCTTATAATAGTTAAATTAAACGGAGATTTGAATCAATTAATATACATATATGATATGATATGCATACGATTTTGAAATTTTGAATTTTCAACTATAAAGTTTCTCGTGGATTTAATGTTATTTTTATTGCTTTCAAAATTCAAAAAATACTTACTATAAATATTTATTGTCGGTTAATGTTGATTGTTGGCTATTTGCATTTTTAATGCAATAGAATATTTCCTTTTGGTATACTAAAATCAAAATATTTATTTTTGACGTCCAACTAATAAATATTCGCCTAGTCATTCCTTAGTTTATGCTTTCATCGACACATAGGATTATGATGAGGTGGTGGCGTTATTGAGCAACACGTGTGAGAAAATTTAATGCTTACACTTTCTTGTGTAGATATTATAGATTGTTGTTGTTATTCATATCAGATTCTCCCAAATTTATTACCTCCATGATTCTACACGGTTTTGGTGATTTGATCCCAAATAAAATCAACTTGAATCAGTTGTTAATTATGACTCAATAAAATGATATTATTTAAAATTTTAAATTTATATTGATAGTGGTTTAATGTTGAAGAGTATAACTTTTAGTGTTAATTGTGTTTTAAGATTCCCTCATACATGTGATTTGTTAGCGAATATTTTTCCTTGCTATATTGGTACATTTATGGTTGAATTCAAATTAATCTACCATTATGATATCAAATTTTTATTGTTACAATATAAAACTAAATTTTTTATTTCTAGGATATTTAATAGCTTATTAATGGTGATTTACAACAGTCGAAATATGGTGGAATGTGAGAGGGACACGTGTGCATCTTTCCTGTAGATTGCATCAGAGAGTGACACGTGTAAAAATTGCATAATTTAAAATCATAAAATATTATCTTTTGTATATATTATAGATAGATTTTTATTCAAGCAACTTAACTTTCTACTTAACCAATTTTGTTTTCATACGGCTCATTTTTTAATTGAGCCTTTTATTATCAACAATCAATAATATATTAATGTATTAATAAATATTGATATTGATAAAACATTGATTCAACCTACCCATTTAATTATTATTATCCCCATTATGGTGATTTGATTGCATTTGATTTCAATATAATTTTAATTAATATCGGCATTTGATATTACTAATTAATGTTTAAACTTGATTCTCATTTAACAGCCCAATGATGATGAGAGCCAATGTGATAATATTCTTCCACATATGTGTCATTTGTAAGTGCATTCAAATATGATGACGATTTATAATTAATTTTTTAATATTATTTTTTAATCAAATAATGTTATTTTTTCTTATAATATTTAAATTAAATGGATATTTGAATCAATTAATATTCAAATATGATATGATATGCATACGATTTTGAAATTTTGAATTTTCAACTATAAAGTTTCTCGTGGATTTAATGTTATTTTTATTGCTTTCAAAATTCAAAAAATACTTACTATAAATATTTATCGTCGGTTAACGTTGAATGTTGGCTATTTCCATTTTTAATGCAATAGAATATTTCCTTTTGGTATACTAAAAGCAAAATATTTATTTTTGACGTCCAACTAATAAATATTCACCTAGTCATTCCTTAGTTTATGCTTTCATCGACACATAGGATTATGATGAGGTGGCGGTGTTATTGAGCAACACGTGTGAGAAAATTTAATGCTTACACTTTTTTGTGTAGATATTATAGATTGTTGTTGTTATTCATATCAGATTCTCGCAAATTTATTGCCTCCATGATTCTACACGGTTTTGGTGATTTGATCCCAAATAAAATCAACTTGAATCAGTTGTTAATTATGACTCAATAAAATGATATTATTTAAAATTTAAAATTTATATTGATAGTGGTTTAATGTTGAAGCGTATAACTTTTAGTGTTAATTGTGTTTTAAGATTCCCTCATACATGGGATTTGTTAGCGAATATTCTGCCTTGCTATATTGATACATTTATGACTGAATTCAAATTAAACTACCATTATGATATCAAATTATTGTTGTTACAATATAAAACTATAGTTTTTATTTGTAGGATATTTAATAGCTTATTAATGGTGATTTACAAAAGCCGAAATATTGTGGAATGTGAGAGGGACATGTGTGCATCGTTCCTGTAGAATGCATCAGAGAGTGACACGTGTAAAAATTGCATAATTTAAAATCATCTAATATTGTCTTTTGTATATATTATAGATAGATTTTTATTCAAGCAACTTAACTTTCTACTTAACCAATTTTGTTTTCATACGACTCATTTTTTAATTGAGCCTTTTATTATCAACAATCAATAATATATTAATGTATTAATAAATATTGATATTGATAAAACATTGATTCAACCTACCCATTTAATTATTATTATCCCCATTATGGTGATTTGATTGCATTTTTTTTAAAGCAAAAAGGAGTGCAGAAGCATCACTGCAGTGGAAATCATCCCAACTATGTTGGCACCAAAACCACTACCAATCATCTGCAGCACCCCATAGTATTATTAAAAACAAAAGAAAGAAATACAAGAAAACATGGGGGGACATAGGACCTTACCCATGAGAAGAGGGGGGATTACAAGAATCTAAAATTAGGCATACCCCACCTATTACAGTAGAAATCATGCCTAATAAAACTGGGAATCAGGCTCCACCAAGTGAAGCATTTAGAACTGACTCCAAAATTGGCTAGCTTATCAGCACAGTGTTTAGCTTCTCTAAAAACATGAGAGATCAAGAAAGTAAAGTTTGAGGCCAAAGCAATACAGTTTCTCCATTTAGTTCTAATTTTCCAAGGAGCTATGTCTGGATTCGAGTAAGCAAGAACCACAAGAGAAGAGTCACATTCCAGCCATAATCTAGACCAGCCCCTCTCAAAAGCAATCTGAATTGCTGTCATGGCAGCAAAGGGTCAGCAGCAGAAAGAGTCCCGAGTCCCATAGAATTCAGCAAAACAGCCAAGAGTAGCTCCACTACTGTCTCTAAAGATTGCACCACCACCAGCTTGACCCGAAGAGCCTTTAGAGGCCCCATCTGTATTTACTTTAATACAGCCAGGGAGAGGAGGGGTCCAAACAACATGGAGAATTTTAGGAGAGGCTCTCGGATGACCTTTGATCCTCAGCAGCTCAAAGATTCTCAATTCCTCAGCAGAAGAGGACATTTTATTTGCAGAAACATTACCAGACAAAGAAATGGAGGCTTTGAGCATGCTAGTAGCTGCTCTCACTGTGATTGTTCTATCATCAAACTTCAGTTTATTTCTTGAGAACCAAATGATCCAAAAGGAATTAACAATAGCTGCAGTTATAGTGTCTTTCATTTGCAGGCTCCACTGCTTATGGCAAAGGGAGAGAATAGAGAATACAGAAGAAGTGTCCACCTGCACATCAAAGAATGATCCAATCCAATGCCAAATTTGCATTGCAAAGGGACAAGATAAGAAGAGGTGGTCTGCACTTTCTGCTGCAGACAAGCAAAGACTGCAGACTGAAACAGTGCAGCATCCCCTCTTTTGAAGCTGATCTTCAGTAGGCAACTTATTATGAATAAGCCTCCAGATGACAAAAGACTTAGAGGGAGGAATTGCCCTATTCCAAATCAGTTTAGACCAGTCACAAATGGAATTCCTAATGTCTAAGAAATGGAAAGCTTCTTTGAAAGATAAACCACCCGAGGTTGAGTGCTGCCAAATAAGAGTGTCCACTGTAGGGAAAACGGGAATGTCCAAATGAGGCAGCTCCTGACCAAAAATTGGGAGGTTAGCCATTAGAGATGAAGGAATAATCCAGCTGCCATCCCTTATAAAGCCAGCAAGCTTGGCTTTCAGTTTATGCTGCAGGTTGTGAGGAACTTGCAGCAGATCTGCCAAGGGCTTTGAGAGCCATTTGTCAGTCCAGAAGTTAATTGATGAACCATCTCCAATCTGCCAAACTGAATTGTTAAGAACAGACTGCATATGATTTTTAATGCCAGGCCATAAGGAAGACTTGACATAGGTGGGGACAGGCTTGCAGTGATGAGAGAATCTGCTCCTAAGAAATGTAGCCCATTCAGCACAAGAGGAAACCAACTCAAAAGATAATTTCAGAAGAGCAGCATCATTGAGAGCTAACAAAGACTTAATGCCCAATCCACCTTCGAGCAGTGCAGAGTTTCTTCCAAGCAACTGTGCAGATTTTCTTGACATTAGGATCTCCAGACCAAATAAAATTCCTAATGGATTTGTCTAGATCCTTAAGAACAGATGAGGGCCAACAGTAGACATGAAAGCTATGAAGCATCATACTGTTGATCACAGACTTGACAAGCTCAACCCTTCCCATGATTGAAAGAAGGTTACCTTTCCAAGAGGCAAGTTTGGAGGTGATTCTGTCTGCTAAAGGCTGCAAGTGAATTCTTCTTGGCTTGCCCTTGAAAATTGGAACACCAAGATAATTGAAAGGAAAGGATCCACGAGAAAATCCAAGTATCTGAGCCACTTTGGATGACTTGTTAGGGGAGAAACTACCCGAATAGAATTTGCACTTGTTGAGGCTAAGCCTTTGACCTGAAGCAGCTCCATACTCAGCAAAGAGGCTCATCAGAGCTTCAAGTCCCCTCTTGCTACCCTTACATAGAACAAGTACATCATCTGCATACAAGACATGGCTAGGAGAAGCAAGGCTCCTAGGACCAGAAATAGTTTGTAACACTCCAGAGCTGACAAGGGCAGATATTCCTCTACTCAAGGCATCTTCAGCAAGACAGAAAAGCAGAGGTGAAAGAGGGTCACCTTGTCTAACCCCTCTTTTACAGGCAAAGAAACCTTCTGGTTTACCATTGATCAGAAAGGATAGCTTAGCAGAGTGAAGGATTGTTTTGATCCAATTGCAGAAAGTAAGATTGAAACCAAAAGCTTTCAAAACAGAAATAATGAAGTTCCAGTCCAATGTGTCAAAAGCCTTTTTAATGTCAAGCTTTAGGGCCAGATTTCCACCATAGGCCTTATAGTCCAACAAATTACAAGCCTCTGAAGCAATACAAATGCACTCCTTGATGTTTCTACCTTTGACAAAACCTCTTTGCTGTGGAGAAATGATTCTGGCTGCAATATTTGCTAATCTGTCAGCTAGCACCTTTGTAATGATTTTAAGTTGAAAATTGGCTAAAGCAATAGGTCTATAGTCTTTAATTCTATCTGCATGTGGCATTTTTGGAATCAGAACTACCAGATTGGAATTCATGTTAGGCAAGAGCCAATTCTGAGCAAAAAATTGATTGACTGCCAAACACACATCAGTACCAATAATATCCCAATAGGATTGGTAGAAACAACCACCAAAGCCATCAGGACCAGGTGCACCCTCACCATTCATTGCAAAGACAGCATTCTTTATTTCCTCCATAGAAGGCAGCCTTGTCAGCAAACTGTTTTCTTCAGCTGTAACAGCATTGGGAATAACCCTGTTTATGAGATCATTAGGTTGACAATCATTAGGGACTGCATACAGATTTGAGAAGAAATCAAGTACATGGTTAGCCAAGCCCCCTGCATCATCAATGATAGCATCTCCACACTTAAGCATACTCAAAGATTTAGCAGCATATCTGGTTTTTGCAATTCTATGGAAAAAAGCAGTGTTTCTGTCCCCTTGGCAATGCCAATCAATCCTGGATTTTTCTCTTCAAAACTCCTCTTCAAACAGTAAAGCCTGCTGCAATTCAGTTTGTGCTAGAACCTCTTGCTCCATGAGATCATCATTCACACCTCTGGAATTAATGAGTTGCTGGACCGAATCCACAGCAGCCAAGGCAGCCTCAACTCTATGATGCACATTCCCGAAAACCAGCTTGTTCCAATTTTTTAGTTCAACTTTTAAGGATTTCAGCTTCTGTGAGAGAACATACATTGGACAGCCATACACAGGCTTGCTCCACACTTCCTTAATGAGCCTATAACAATCCGGATGACCAATCCACATTTTATGAAATTTAAAAGCAGAAGGGAAGGACTGAGCCGATCTAGAGCAGGTTACCATTATGGGAAAGTGGTCAGACTGAGATCTAATCAAGGTACAGCAATAGGTGGAGTTCCAATTGTCTAGCCAAGCTTCATTACAAAGGGATCTATCCAGCCATTTTTCAGTGTGAGCAGACCCCCTTCTCCTATTACTCCAAGTAAAACTGGCTCCTCTAGTAGGGAGATGGATCAGGCTGGCTGCATCAGTGAAGTTCTTAAAGTCTTCACAAGCAGCCTTGAGAGGTAAGGAAGAGCCTCTAACTTCGTGGGATCCCAAAACAGAATTAAAATCACCAAGCATGCACCAAGGCCCAGGATTGTTGACCTGCAGACTAATTAATTCTGACCAAAGGGATCTCCTAGAGAGATGAGAAGTGTTAGCATAAATAGCTGCAACAAAAAGATCTTTTCCATCTATGTTTATCTGAAATGAACACTGCTGAGTAGAGCAGGACAGAGAGGTAGGAGATAACTGGATACTACATAACCCCCATATATTTGGCAGAAGACTACCCCTATCATTTAGACAAAAAACCTTTAAGTTAAGCTGCCTCCAAAAGGAGTCTGAAACATCAGAAACCTTGATCCAAGGCTCAGAAATGAAGACAAAATCTGGTTTGTTAGCCATATAGAAATTCTTGAAAACCAACCTTGTACTAGGATTTCCAAAACCCCTACAATTCCAATATATGATTTTCATTAGGCAAACTGTGTAGGGCCACCCCTTAATCGGGCAAAGGTTTTTTCCTGCTGTGCTACCTTAGCAGCCTTTTGCCTTAATTTTTTCTTCTTAGACTTAGAAATGACATTTGAAAAATCATCTTCTTGAGAGGTCAAGAGGTATTTACTAGGGTCAACCCTTCCAGTTAGAGGGGGCTGATTCACCCCAATGGCAACATCAAGATTGTCTTCCTCATGACCCCAAAAACGGCTGACAATTTGTAAGTCAGAAGTCACAACTTGATTCCTGATATCACTGTCAGGAGTGACACTAATAGTGCAACTCCCTAAGGGATTTGTAACAAGAGGAATATTACCTTGAAGAGGCACAGAGATCTCTTTGCCTGCAAACAAAACCTGATCATTGTGCTGTGAAGGAGAGCAGTCCACAGGAGTATCTGCCACAACGGTCCCAGTACTGGAGACAGACTGTTGGAAAGGAGAGATGGGCTCACATTCTGTAGGAGAGTGTTGCATGACCCCACAGATAGGTGAAAGCACCTCTGCCATATTCAAAGGATCAGAGGGCTGAACAAATCCTAGAAGAGGATTAGTGGAAACTTGAACTTCAGGCTCAGTGCATGGGACATTATTAACTCCCAAAAAATCATTCGGTGCAATGACTGTCTCCACAGAGATTAAATTGGAATTGCTGGTGCCTGCCACCTGAACCAAATTTGGTTCAATACTATGATCTGCAAAAGCAACTCCTTTGCCTTTATCCCCAGTACTCCTTGCTGTTTCCTTCAGAGTCTCAGTATTTCCTTGATTTGTTTTTGGCACATATTGCACTACCTTTTTTCGAGGATTTTTCTGAACAACATTCAAGTCCTTTGGAGCCGAAGATTCTCCTGTTTTATGCTTTCTGCAATTAGCACTGGAGTGGCCAATTATCTTGCAAGATGAGCAGAATGATGGGAGTCGCTCATATTCTATATCAACAAAGAAAGCGAAGTCTTCTCTCTCCACAAGGATCCTATCTCGCAGATCCTCAGTAAGATCAATCTCAATGAGGATTCTAGCAAAGTGGCCGAAAGATCTTGTCATAGTAACTTCATCTAATGCAATTGGCACACCAATACCACCACCAATCTCGAACAAGATCTTTGGCCGCCAATATTCTCGGGGCAAACCATGGAGCCGGACCCAACATTGTGCATGGGTTTGACGTAAAGTATTAGGGTTAAAATCCGGGATCCAAGATGACAATCTCAGCACACCTGGGTTCAAATTCCAAACCCCAGCAGATCTGATTCGGCGTTGATCCTCTAAGGAGGAGAAACTGAACTCATAGAAGCCTTTTCCCAGCGAAACCACAGACCATGTAGCGATAGGTTTCCAAACCTTGAGAAGCTTGGATCGCAAGTCACCCAGTTTTATTGGAGAATCTCCCTTGGACAGGATGAGACGACCATGGACGAGGTTTTGGCATTCTTGGACACCAGCCTGGTATTCAGATTCAGAAATCTTTATAGCCCATTTGTCACCCTTCAAGCAAGGTTTTGGAAGTTGATTAATAGGGATGTCAAAAGAAGTAGAAACCGCTTGTGCGAAGCCCTTTTTTGGAGGCGGAGCAAGACAGTTCGAAGGAGAAGAAAGGGGAGCAAGGAAACTCCATGGAACAATAGGATCGTTAGCCATGAAGATCATGCAAAACCCTAGAAGATCACTGGAAGAGAAACCCTAGCAGAGCCATTTTTTCCCCCTCATTTGATTGCATTTGATTTCAATATAATTTTAATTAATATCGGCATTTTAAATTACTAATTAATGTTTAAATTTGATTCTCATTTAACAGCCCAATGATGATGAGAGTCAATGTGATAATATTCTTCCACATAAGTGTCATTTGTAAGTGTATTCAAATATGATGACGATTTATAATTAATTTTTTAATATTATTTTTTAATCGAAAAATATTATTTTTTCTTATAATATTTAAATTAAATGGAGATTTGAATCAATTAATATACAGATATGATATGATATGCATACGATTTTGAAATTTTGAATTTTCAACTATAATGTTTCTCTTGGATTTCATGGTATTTTTATTGCTTTTAAAATTCAAAAAATACTTACTATAAATATTTGTTGTCGGTTAATGTTGAATGTTGGCTATTTCCATTTTTAATGCAATAGAATATTTCCTTTTGGTATACTAAAAGCAAAATATTTATTTTTCACGTCCAACTAATAAATATTCGCCTAGTCATTCCTTAGTTTATGCTTTCATCGACACATAGGATTATGATGAGGTGGCGGCGTTATTGAGCAACACGTTTGAGAAAATTTAATGCTTACACTTTCTTGTGTAGATATTATAGATTGTTGTTGTTATTCATATCAAATTCTCCCAAATTTATTGCCTCCATGATTCTACACGGTTTTGGTGATTTGATCCCAATAAAATCAACTTGAATCAGTTGTTAATTATGACTCAATAAAATGATATTATTTGAATTTTTAAAATTATATTGATAGTGGTTTAATGTTGAAGCGTATAACTTTTAGTGTTAATTGTGTTTTAAGATTCCCTCGTACATGGGATTTGTTAACGAATATTCTGCCTTGCAATATTGTTACATTTATGGCTGAATTCAAATTAATCTACCATTGTGATATCAAATTATTGTTGTTACAAAATAAAATTAATTTTTTATTTCTAGGATATTTAATAGCTTATTAATGGTGATTTGCAACAGTCGAAATATGGTGGAATGTGAGAGGGACATGTGTGCATTGTTTATGTAGAATGCATCAGAGAGTGACACGTGTAAAAATTGCATAATTTAAAATCATCTAACATTGTCTTTTGTATATATTATAGATTATAGATTTTTATTCAAGTAACTTATCTTTCTGCTTAACCAATTTTGTTTTCATACGGCTCATTTTTTAATTGAGCATTTTATTATCAACAATCGATAATATATTAATATATTAATAAATATTCATATTGATAAAACATTGATTCAACCTACCCATTTAATTATCATTGTCCCCATTATGTTGATTTGATTGCATTTGATTTCAATATAATTTTAATTAATATCGGCATTTGAAATTACTAATTAATGTTTAAATTTGATTTTCATTTAACAGCCCAATGATGGTGAGAGTCAATGGGATAATATTCTTCCACATAAGTGTCATTTGTAAGTGCATTCAAATATGATGACGATTTATAATCAATTTTATGGTATAATTTTTTAATCAAATAATGTTATTTTTTTCTTATAATATTTAAATTAAATGGAGATTTCAACCAATTAATATACATATATGATATGATATGCATATGATTTTGAAAATTTGAATTTTCAACTATCAAGTTTCTCGTGGATTTCATGGTATCCATAATCACTTTAAATATAAATTAAAAATATATAAATGATGAATATCCATAATCACTTTAAATATAAATTAAAAAAATCAACTTCAGATATATCATTTGAAATTGAAATTTGAATTTGAAATATATGTTTTTAATGTATTGAATGTAACACCTTGGGCATTACCTCGTAAACACGTGCGGAAATAGATTAAAAAGAAATTCGCTGGTTGCTTTCGGAAATTTATTTACTTTAGGTCAAAACTTGGATATAAAATTTGTTAAATGTTATGGTAAAACTTAAACCTATTTTAAAATAGTAACACCACATTTTCATCTATCATTGTATAGATTCTAGTCATATATGCAATTTATCATATGACCCAAAATCTAAGCCGTGACCAGCGCACATGCTTACAAACCTAGTCTGGCAGCCTAATTATTTTAGAAATGTACTTAAATAAAAAGCTAGCATTTTTACAAAAGAAAAGCTCTCCGAGCCATAAACATTCCATTCAAAGTAAAGGCTCTCCGAGCCATAAACATACATACTATAATTAATCCATAACATCTCAAAAACCTAAGCTGGTCGTTCTAAAAGATATTCCTGGGGAAGACCCCTATGGTTCTCACCATTATAACTGACATTATACTTCTTCAAGGATTGGGACTAATATCCCCGAGCGAAACTGGAAACCTCTTCTGCATCTTCCGTATGCCTGTACCAAGGTACAACAGCCAAACAGAAAAATACATACGTTCAAGGGTGAGATACCGATATATGGATTTAAACACGATAAATACATGCACGACTCTCAAATACCATTTAACATGAATATTCAAAGATAAACAATATATTTATCAAAGGGTTTCATACCCAACAGTCGTAACCGTTTTAAAAACCATGGCACTTCAATATTCATCAACTAACTTTGATACCTAATCTCCGGAGCTCCAACCAACAAATAAATGAGCTGATCAGGCTCTCATTGCCCAATAAAGCAGAATCAATGCCAGATATGGCAAAGTTCAAATAACCATTCCACAGTCCAAAACGAGCCAAAGCGGTGACTACGTATAGCACATCGTTTTCGTGGTCATCTATCCATCAAGGCACAGTGATGCAAACGTCATGAATACTTTTCATCAAGCATTCAAGTCCTTTGCAAAGGCGCGTCTGCCATGAAATGCATGTACAACGTTTTGTTCCCATTGTTTTTCTTTGTGTTCAATATTTATGTGTCGGAGCTAAAAGTCTCACGACCAAATCACCATTTTAAACTTTCAAGTTTAATACCTAATTCACAAATAACTGACTCCAAGTCAAAAGTGTGTAAATCACGAAATCTGGACTGATGCACCAGTCTTAGATACATAGATTTTAGTGCACAAAACCAATACACCATTTATAGGACATCTAGTCCATAACTTCACCTTTCGGACCCCTGGCCCATATCATAGAACACTAGATCCCGACAGCTCGGCAGCTAGGTCCGTTTTTCATCTTTAAAACCATTTTTGTTCTGTGGAACACCAAACAAAATCAAAGTTTCCTCAACTTATCCAAGTTGAAGGAAATACACCGTTGTGTAAAA
The DNA here is from genome assembly GCA_030762895.1 of Sophora flavescens. NCBI lineage: Eukaryota > Viridiplantae > Streptophyta > Magnoliopsida > Fabales > Fabaceae > Sophora > Sophora flavescens. The sequence continues at coordinate 128,867,484 of CM061064.1, forward strand.
CTCGTTTAAAGAAAATCCTTTCCGTTTGAAATTCATTTATAAAACCATCAAATCATAGAGAAATCCATTTTTCTCAAATCCGTTTTCTTTTGGAAACTATTTTTTTGAAACAACTTCAAATCCTCGTAAAATCATTTCCAACCCATTTCTATTCAAAATAATAAAATTGCTCCTCATAATTTTCATCGTCAAATACTTTTCCAAAGCATTTTTTGTTGGAAATAAAGTCATTTATAAATCAAATGATTTTCTCTTTTACAAAAAGTTCCTCATAATCACTGTTAAAATATCATTGACACTTAAATTTCTTGAAATAACTTTTCAACTCATTTTTTTGAAAAACATAATGTAACTGAACTATTTTCAATATTTTCTTCCACTTCCATAAATCAAAATCCCTTAAATTTATCCTCAAGCTTTTTAAAGCTTTTATCTTTGTTTTAATTGGGCACTGACCACAGTTAGGCTTTCCATCAATCAATCAACCAAAACAGATAATCTATACATCACAGATATCCATACATCATATGTATAAGCATGCTTTCACATAAAACATTAAAACCACATAACATTTATATAACAACTTAATTTTTAATACCATACATCATAATAAATCAAACCACATATGACACACTGATAGCATGTAGCTATCGAAAATCCTTCAGGCAGTCTTCCCTTACCATTGAAGACAAGAGGAAGATCCTCGACTTAATGCTCCAATTAGATGCAAGAGTGCAAACTCTACTCCACCAAGCAAGTATAACCACGTACAACGTCCCATAGACACAACTAAGCATGATAACAAACAGACAATTCACCAATTCAATTTTCATCCTCAAAACATACAATCAAAAGTAACCATATATTTAGTTTAATAAAATAGAATCATTTTCCAAAGAGATTGATTTTGAGTAAATAAGATTCATTAACACAATTGGGGAAAATTTAATTTTAGTAGAGAATCATAAAATTAACCTTAGAAATCATTAATTACAAGTCCCAATTGCACCAAAATTGAACTAATTTCATAACTAAAGTAAGATGAAAAGTTAGGGTTTTGAGTAAAATTGGGGAATGAGATTGGATAATAAGAATACGAAATTGGAATTGGAATTAATAAAATGAAAGTCCTAATTGCACTAAAACATATTCAAAGTTGTGATTGGAGAAAGATAAAATATTAGGTTTCCAAATCAATTTGGGGGAAAATGAAAGGAAGAGTGTCAAGAGAGGGAACAACTCACCAAAGTAAGAAGATGAAAGATGGTGATAGTGGCTTGCTTCGGGGCGGCGACGAATGATTCTGGATGGCGGAGCTTAGTTCGTGCGACGTGACAGCGTCGGGGTGAGGCGGAGCAACGAGTTGGGCAGCCAAACGCGTGGGTTACAGGGCTGGGTCGCGTCTGGAGCTCGCGGTCGTCCTCCCAATCCGAGCGGCAGTCGGTCGGCGGTTCTCCGGTGGCGGTGCAGCTTGAGCAGTGGAGGAAGGGAGATGAAGTGGAGGGAGGAGGAAGAAGAGAGAAAGGGAAGAAGAGAGAAAAAAATAAAGGAGGAGTGGGGGTAAAGGGTTGTGTGACAGAAAGAGAGGAAGAGAGAAATTGAGTTTTAAAGTTAACATTTAGTGATAGGTACAAAAATGAGTGATAAATATTGAGTCTAAAAACAAACACGTTTTTGGCTTTTGGATCTAAAAATAATGGTTGACAATCATATACTTTCAAATTTTAAATTGAAGTCAAAATTGATAGTTGAACTGATCAACTTAGAAAATTAACGATCCAAAATTTAATCTAAGATTAATTTTAAACCATCATATTTTCTAATCTAAAATTAAATAGAGTCAAATAGGAAAATAATTTCCTTTCAATCATAACATTTAAAATATTTTTCTAAACAAATACTACTAGTGACAAGAAAATAATATTATTGTCTATTAATCGTGCCTACACTGACATAAGACAGTATTAACGCACTAAAAAATAAATTTTAAATGAGTAATTAAAATTACTTAACCAAACCACATAAAATAAATTAAAATAAACATTCAGATAATTAGTCACTCCAAATAAACATCTACACATATTTACTATCATTGAAGAATAAAAAAAAATTGGGGTGTTACATTACATGTGACACCCGGGGCCGACGAGGGCAGGGAGTGGTCACTGGTGCAAGAGGCATGATCAATGAGCAGCTCCTGGCAGGCTTCTAGGCGGAGGGACACATGAATGAACCGATTACACACCTGAATGAGAGGGATCCTGAGACTGTGTAGGTATGGGACTATATAGTTGAGGATGACTTATATGAATTGATTGATACTACCTATACCAATAAGATGCATCTTCTTTTCGAAAGCCCATCACTTAAGAACTCCAAAGTTAAGTGTGCTTGATTTGGAGCAATTCTGGGATAGGTGACCTCCTGGGAAGTTTTCCCAGGAAGCGTGTGAGTGAGGACAAAGCATGCTGGTTTGTGGGGACAGTCGTCAATCCATAGAGCAGTTAGGGATGTTACAAATGGTATCAGAGTGGCACCTCTCCCAGTACGGTGTGGTTCGGGGACGAACCAAGCAGAAGCTGGTGGGCATGTGACACCCAAGGCTGACGAGGGTGGGGAGTGATCGCCGGTGCAAGAGGCATGATCAATGAGCGGCTCCTGGCAGGCTTCTAGGCGGAGGGACACAAGAATGAACCGATTACACACCTGAATGAGAGGGATCCTGAGACTGTGTAGGTATGAGACTATATAGTTGAGGATGGCTTATATAAATTGATTGGTACTACCTATACCAATAAGATGCATCTTCTTTTCGGAAGCCCACGATTACTTAAGAACTCCAGATTTAAGCGTGCTTGACTTGGATCAATTCTGTGATGGGTGACCTCCTGGGAAGTTTTCCCAGGAAGCGTGTGAGTGAGGACAAAGCACGCTGAAAAGACCCGTGTTGGTTTGTGGGGACAGTCGTCAATCCAAAGAGTGGCCAGGGATGTTACATTGAATGTCTTTCCATATGTGTGCCATTTTATTATCATAGAGTAATAAATTTTTATTGCTTTCAAAATTCAAAAAATATTTTCTATTAATATTTATTGTTGGTTAATGTTGAATGTTGGCTATTCCCATTTTTAATGCAATAGAATATTTCCTTTTGGTATACCGAAAACAAAATTTTTATTTTTGAGGTCCAATTAATAAATATTTTCCTAGTCATTCCTTAGTTTATGCTTTCATCGACACATAGGATTCTGATGAGGTTGAAATAGACAACTATAAACACTAGAAGGGGGGTTGAATTGTGTTTATCAGAATTTAAAAAAAGTTGAAATCTTTTCGCATACAGAAGCTTGGTTCAGACGAGTGGAAAGATACAGGACAGACAGGTGACCTGACTGATGAAATTTTAACAGTGACTTAGACAAACAAACCACTTGAAAAATGGATAAGAAAACTAAGGCAACTAAAGAGTTTATAAGGAAGGAGAGATTGACACAGGTATTTATCCTGGTTCACTATTCAAAGCAAAGAGCTACGTCCAGTTCTTGGCAGCACCAAGTCTTATCCACTATAACCGGTCAGGTTAAAGACTCCAAGTATTGTTTGCACACCTAGCCTCTTCAGGCTCCAAGACGAGTATTCTTTTCTCACCTAGACTCTTCAGGCTCCAAGACAAGTATTCTTTGCACACCTAGCCTCTTCAGGCTCACTCAGGTTTATTTGAGAGATTTGGTTTGTAATAAATACAACTTCAGACAGACAGATCTTTCACTAACACTCGGAGTGGTTTAAATGTAAAGCTTAGGAAAGTTTGCATAATAACTTCAAATGATTGAAGAATACATAATGAAAAAATGAAGATATTAATGCGTAGAGTAATGGCTCTTTAATGCTATGTGTATTCTCTATACTTCATCTTCAATGATGTATTTATAGACTTCAAGCATTTAGGATCCGTTAGAGACATTCCCTCAGATGTTGGCTTCAAGCATAGCTTCATTAAATGCAATAGAGTCGTTCTGGGCAGTCATTAATGCAATAGGAACGTTGGTTGTACTCTAACATGAAGGATCATGGCTTTATGCATCGTGATACAACCATTTCAGAGTTGTGCAGAGAGCTTTTTGTACTTTGTTGAGTACAATTCCCTTTTTGTGTAAGGACCAGAGGTACCAGGAAATAAAGCATGTTGGAAGCATTCTTTAACTGGTCTTTGGTTCTGATAACCGAGGTTGCTTGAGAGAGTAACTTCTGACTTTTCTTGATAGGCGTGAGACTGAGTAGGAGAGAAGGCTTCAAGTTTCTTTCTGATGGGACAGCCAACAAAAGCTTGTTTGGTCCTTGATTCTTCAACGAGTAACCTCAGACAAGTGTAGGAACTCGTGGGGAGACAGGTTGAAGACGTATCTTGAAAGAAGTCAATAATCATAGTCAACAGACAGGTTGACTTTCGCTTATCCAGACAGGTAGTCACTTATGAGCAGATAGATGATTCTTACAGTTTTAATCTGCACACTAGATAGACAGGTTAGCAACCAATATGAAGGTTAATTAAATCATTAACCAATGTTTAGTTCTCATCAAAGCTTAGGGAAATGCACATCAGACATTTTAGAGACTTAACAATCTCCCCCTTTTTGATGATGACAAACATTAAGATGATTTAACGAACCTCAAAATATCAACAAAGAAAATAGCATTTATCAGACAGGTTGAAATTTTCTTAAGAGGACAGGTCATGCAGATGCTTGATCAGACATTAAGATTAATTATATAATCCGTTTAACTTAGTCACACATAAGTTTGACTTGTTTTACTTTGAAATTATTATCAGAGCAATCTTACTTAAGATATATCTGAGTAATTATAGCAACTATCAGAACATACTCATGTCCATGTATTATTTAAGATCATATCATATTCATTCTCCCATTCTCCTATATGACATTTCTCATTCTCCTATATCACATTTCTCCCATTCTCCCCCTTTTGTCAACATCAAAAAGGAATAAACTATGAAAGCATTAAAGAAATAAAGGAGAAATTTATTTTATTCATCATGAACGTTTACAAGTACAAGGTAGTCTATATACCTAAGAACTACCTAGATTGACTAATTAACAAAAATAAAGCAGCAACCCTTTGCTCTAAGAGCAGCCTAGCTTGCCTTTCTTCATCTAGATGTCTTATTAAGTCTTATACTTGTCCTTGAAGCAGATGAAAGTCTTGTAAGGCCACTGTTTGAGAAGAGACAGACAGAGAAGAGTGCCAGGGTTAAGCCAAAACTGGGGTTGCCTTAGGTAGAGATAGGGGAGAGGTGATGGAAGGGAAGAAAAGTTCATGGAGAGTTTGAAGGGCGTAGAAATGAAGAAAGACGAATTTGAAGATAAGACTGATTCTGACACAGTCAGTATCAGGTGAAGGAAACACACAGGAAAATCTCTCGGACAAAGACAGTCTGGTGATTGTTATTTGAATAATTGGGGGAAGAGGTGTTTGAGCTAAAACAGAGGGAGGGATAGGTAATAAAGAATCTATATGGCAGAAAAAAGAATTAGATCCTGTGACTAACATAAAGAAATACCTAGACCTATGTGGTAGCATTACAACATAAGCAGGATAGTGAGTTCCAGCTAATGTTCTAATGAAGATAATAATAGGTGGGTAGAAGAAAAGTTCTCTACAGGGGTTAAGAATGTGAGGTGGAGGAGAAGGGATGAAAGAGACATGTGAGATACTTGCAAATAAAAGAGATTGCAGATCAGACACAAAGAGTCTCGATGATATGCCAGTTTGTTCTTTGGGAGCAGAGTCCCTGTGAACAACTGTGTATTGACAGTCATCAGGTACAATAGTGAAAGAAGATTTTTGAGTTTGAAAGGAGGAGACAGGTGAAGAAATAGGATATGCAACAGAAAGAGGTTGAATAAAAAGGGCAGATGGAGAAGAGACAGATGGGTTGATGATACCTTGATGAGAAGGGGAAGGGAATGAAGAAGATGTCTGCTCTTCAGATATCTTCAACTTCTTGTGAGAATGAGACACTTGGTCATCCTTGGGTACAACTGTCTGAGCTCCTCCAGACAGGTCTTCTGCAGTGTTAGCTTTTGCAGGTACTGGGTAACCAGATCTTCTCTTTTTGGGAATAATTACCAAAATGAAAGTCTTCTTTGGTTCTTCCAGGACTTGTTCTGTCTGCTCCCCCTGAGCAGATGCTTCCTCTTTGCTAGGCTCAGACTCAACTTGTCTGACCTCGGCAAAGGTCTTCACCAGCTTCCTTTTCTTATCGGGATGAGCAGGAACATCCACTAATTCCTCAGCTTCACTAGTCTTCCTCTTGAGAGAGGGTCTCCTCAGCCTGAACCTCAAGGGCTCAACTGTTTCAGCAGAATCTTCAAATACTGAGGGTTACAGCTCTGGAATTTGGTCTTGTCTGGCCACCTTTCCAGACGGTTTGAACAATCTTTCAGAACTGGGGACTTCTGATTCGTCAGTGAAAACCACTGGTTCTTCCTCCTTCTGCTCAACAACAGGCTTTTTCTTCTTCTACTGCTTCTTCTTCTTGCTGTCTTCCTCCTCATCGGCAAGAGGGATTCCCTTGATGTCCATCATAGATAGTATCTTCCTGTCTATGGGCAGTGACATGTCCACAAAGTGAACATCACTAGGAACAAACAACTTGTTCCTGAATACCCTTGTCAGCAACATCCCATAAGGATAGGTCTGCATGATGGTTCTCTTGATCAAAATCTCAAGGTACATGTAGATAAGGTCGTTGATGTCAACCTTGATTTTGTGGATCAAGTGATATAGAGCAAATCTGTCCATCTTGGTCACACTGTCTCGTGAGCCTTTCCTCGGCATCACGCACTCCAACAGCAATTTGTGCAGGAATCTGCACTTGACCACCATGTTGACAGGCTTAGGGTTCACTGGTTTGGGAACACCATAGACGGCGATGTTGACATTGTCAGCTCCCACTTCATCTTCCCAGTTGAGTGTGAAGCCAGCTCCGATTCTCAGACATTTTGTGACAAGCTCCAGAGAGCTAATGGGGAAGAGAAGGATTTTTCCCCCATTTCAGCCTTAAAGCTTTTGATTCCATTGAGTCGGTTGGTGACAACTGTAACACCCTGTATTTCACTGTTTTAAATAACAGTAATACATATAAATATGTTTATAAATTTATTTGAGTTTTAGAAAATTATTTTAAATACACGGAGTTTACTACTCAATCCTACTTGAATGTAGGAAGCTATGATTAAAATTTAGGTCGGAAAGTCAGTGAAACCCTACACATGAATTCCATTGATGAGTATAATTATACTGCTCAAAAGACCTAATTTTAATTCGTGAGAACGAGATGAAAAATGTTTTTATCGTATTTGCTACTACGATCTTGGAAGTTTTGAAAATTTTGGTAAAAAAATTAAAATATTATATTTGTTGCGGGCGTATACGTCGAGATTATCTCTCCGGGAAAAACCTCGCGAGATGAACCCCGGAGTCGGCAACGTAGCTGAGATAATGGATTTGACCGACTTGACGAGCTTATCCGAGTTATAATGGCCATAATGGCGCATTTATGACAAAGTGAATTTTTGCTATGAAATGACCATTTTACCCTTGTCTTTTTATGACAATTACAAGCCATGCCATTGGAAAATTTGACCAAATCCAACCCAAAACTCACGGCTCCTTCCTCCATTCCAATCACTTGGACATCACCTTTTCCTAAGCCATAAATGACAATTATGTTAAGTGGATGAGTTATAAGGCAAAGTCATTCTCTCATCAATCACCCGAAACTGCCACGAAATTCTAACCAGTTTATGCTCTGAATCTCCGAAAACTTTCAACGTTAAAGTTGTTCATCTTTCTCTCTTATTTCTAACGACATAAATATCATCCAAAACGGACAAGTATGTTGAGAGATATACCCAAATTACTAAAACTGTTCTAAACCCTCATCATGTTCATCTTCTTCTCCAATGTTCTCAAATCTTCTTCAAGTTTCTTGATTCTTATTAACCTATCATTGACTCACAAAATCAGCCAACTTTGGTCAAGATAAGCTTGCATTAAAAGTGGCAAAATCATCATCATGGCACTTTATTGACAATTTGCAAACTAGTCCTTCAACTTTTGGAATCTTTGCAAATTGGTCCTTAGAACTTAATTGCATTTGAATCCTTTAGCAAGACAACTCATCATCATCTAGATCCTTCCTAAGATGGCGCCACTATCCCTATAAATACCATACTCTCACTTTTCACTTAGTTTCTTTTGCCATTTGTTTAAAAACCCTAAAGTTATAAGTCTTCTAGTGTTAGATTTGTGAAGAAAGTTCTTGGATCTTCACTTGTTCTTGATATCCAAGAGGTGAATCCTATTCTTCTTCTCTAATCATGTCTATGTTCTTCAATCAATTTCTTGATTCAAAGTTTATTTGATAGTTGTTCATCACTTTTAAGTTTCTAGATCTAGAACTTTGAAAATTCATAACTAATTCTATAAAAATCCTTTTGACATGAAACCAATTGCTATGGTCTTATAATCATCTATATTTTCATCATCTATAAGCATAAGATCATGAGAAATTTCTTTCCTTGATTTCTGGTCATGGTCGAACCTAGGTCAATATCATGTTCATAGGTTTTGTTTCATTTTCATGTCTTGATTCATGATTCAATCTTCTAGTATCTTGATAGTTCTTGAATTTAAGTATATATAAGATCAAAAATCAAAATCTAACCTAGTGATTTCATCAAGGCCGAAACCCTAGTTCTTGGAACTAGATGAGTTTTGTTCAAAGTTTTCATTAATGATCTTGTTAATCAAGCTATTAGTATGTATGATTAATAAATCCAACTTGGTTTATTAAACTAAGAACCCTAACCCTATGAACATGTTGAGGCCGAATCCTTGTATAAAAGAGATAGGAAGTTTTGAGTTTCAACTTTAGTTGTTTAGTCACTAATCCATGATTTAGGTTAATCAAGTATCATTAATCTATGACTTAATCATGATTAGGAATTTTAAGGATATTGAACCCTAAAAGTCAGCCCTTGGCCGAAACCCTAACCCTAAAGGTTAGAGGATTTTGTTTCAAATTTTAGTCTTGTAATAAGTAATCTATGTTAGTTAAGACTCTATTAACTAGGATCCAAAAGATGGCATTAAGAAGATAACCCTAAACCTATTTTCTAAGTCTTGACCGAACCTAGCCCTAAAATGTCATAGATGGTGGTTAGTTGATTAATTATAGTTATGTTGTTGGTTGAAGGTGGTTGTGTTAACTCGTGGCATAATAACGAGGATCGTCGTGTACGTGTTTCCGGTGCTAGCTCAGGTGGGGAAAAGAATCAACCTATCGTCGGAATCGATAAGTAGTAGATTATATGATAATTGTGTAGGGCGACCTAAACCCTACTAGTAGTTGAGTAATCGACAAGACCAAAATCATATTGGAAACCTTTTCTGTAAAACCAATGGTGATTTGGGGATTGTAGGTTTATCGACATTAGGATGATTTTATCTTATCTGAGGTTGATTGAATTTATTATTATTATTTCATTGCTTATGTGATATTTTGTGGTATTTGAATTATTTTCTGATATTGTCCTATGCATGATCTGCCTGGTTGTTAATATTGTGCTTAGCTGATTTTTAAGTAAGGATATGTGTTGTTCGGGAGATAATTGTTTGGGTGAGAGAATAAAGGTGATTTAGAGGTGCCTAGCCTAATTAAGTGGTTTTATCTATGAGGAAAAAGGTGTTGAGACTTTGATGGAAGGTTGAGGCACTAGGTTGTTATTTATGTAATTTAGGGAGATTCATCTATCGAGATATTGTTAGTCACAGCCGTGTGAGTGGAACACACGAGGTCAGGATATCCTATTTTGGGGATATCGGATATTGCGGGTGAGTGCCCTACGGATGTGGATGCCGAGGTAGACTACCGTAATACTCATTAGTTCTTGACGAGTTCGTATATTATTGGCATTGGACCGTTATGGAAAGATGTTTCTTGACGAGTTCGTATGTTCTTGGCACTGGACCGTTATGGAAGGATGTTCCTTGACGAGTTCGTATGTTCTTGGCACTGGACCGTTATGGATTGATACTCCTTGACGAGTTCGAATGTTCTTGGCACTGGACCGTTATGGAAGGATGTTCCTTGACGAGTTCGTATGTTATTGGCACTGGACCATTTTAGACTAATACGTGTTTAGTCTTTGATGCGTTCGAAAGTTATTAGTCTTTGGATCATTACGGACTACTGACTAATGTGATAGGAGTGAAGATGGCTACATCAGTATAAAGATTTAGTTGCATGGGCTGAGGGTAGAGGATGATATAGTGAATTGAGGATGATTGTTGATTTTGAGTGATGTGTGTCTGTGACAATTACTGTATAATTTACTATTACTCTTTTCCGCTTTTTTATGATAGAACTGTTTCTTATTCCCTATATCTGTCTGTGTGTTGTATTTTATTTCTGATGTGATCGTATGAGAAGACCCGATGGAGGAACCAATTGCTGAGGAGTTAGATGAAACTCCGTATGAACCGGATGCTGGAGGTCGAGCTGTGATCCAGGACGATTAGAGTATAGACATGATGGCCAGTGTGTCTAAGGAGTATTCATAATTCCGCTAAGTATGTCTGTAGTGAAGTTTATGCCTGTGAGGGATCCTACTGAGAGGATACCCTCAACAGTGTTTTGGTAATGTAGTAAATAAACATGTGTGTAAATATATATATTACAACTTTGGTGTGTTTTATATTTGTAGAAGTTATATGATTATTAATAAAGTTTTAAATTTTTACGTATTTTCAATAGTAAGCACGTGAATAAGTAAATAAAAATTAAGGTTTTAATGTAATAATACGATGGGGCACATCGGGGTGTCTCATTTGGTGGTATCAGAGCAGTTCGATTCTAATCGGACTGTGAGGTCTAGGATATTGTTACTGACCGTGTCTAGTTGAGTCCACATCGGATTTCAACTATGCTTAGAAGACGGGTAGTGTGTCCGAATCCAATGCGTTAATTATCATTAGTGTGGCATATGGTATTTATATACTGGTCTATGTGGTATTATATGTCATGCTAATAAGAGCAAATGATTTCTTTTACAGAATCATGGCTCGTGGAAGAGGACGTCAGATTGTGAGAATGACCGAACTCCTGAAAGAATTGTTGGAGCTAATAATGTGGAAAATAATCATACCGGAAGTGGAGGAGAGTCATCTGAGACTCAAGATACCATGAAAAACATAGTTACTGCTCTGTTGTTACAAACACAGCAGAATGCTGAGATGCTACAGATGAACAAAGAACAGCAGGAACAACAGAATCAAAGGAGAGTCACATTGCGGTGAAGATGCTTGGAATGGCTACTTTCCTGAAAGGGAAGCCACCACAATTCCGAGGAGATTATGATCCAGAGAAGGCAGAATGATGGATACAAGAAATCGAGAAGATATTCGATACCATGCGCTGCAGAGAGGATAGGAAAGTGACGTATGCTGCCTTCATGCTAACTGGAGGAGCAGAGTCTTGGTGGAGAGGCAAGCGAAGATTGCTGGATGCCGAAGGCAGAATTATCAACTGGCAGCTGTTTAGTGATTGCTTCTTTGAGAAGTATTTTCCGCGTCTAGTTCGACCCGAGAAAGAAAGGGAATTCATGAGTCTCAAACAAGGCAACATGACGATTGGTGATTATGCATCACGATTTGAGGCTCTGATTAAGTATTCTGAATTTTATTAGAGATTCCCAGATGAAGATTGGCAATGTAGAAGGTTTGAGGAAGGACTCCGACATGAACTCCAGAGGGCTATAGTATCTCTTGATATCCAGAGTTTTCCGGAGCTAGTAGAGAGATGCAGTGCCATAGAAAGCATAGATCTGAGGCAAGCTGCTGAGCGAGGCAGGCAGAGGAGTGGAGGTCCTATTCGATCAGGTCTCCAACAGAGAGAAGATAGGGGTTCTCAAGAGAGACAAGGACCATATGCCAGACCATTGCAGACAGTGGTACCAACACCAGTAGCTACCACACAAGTGGTCGGAACAAGCCAGCAACAACAAGGCTTAGTTTGTTTCAGATGCAGAGGACCACACTATGTTAGGAATTGTAAGGAGGGATCTGGTTGTTTCAACTGTGGGAAACCAGGTCATTATGCTCGTGATTGTAGACAGAAAGGTATGCCGCAGCCGATAGCTGGGAATAGGGAAGCTGGAGGTTATAGAGGCTGAACCCAGGGAGGAGTTTCCGCAACCAGTCAGCAGATGGTTAGACCTCAAGCTGCTGGGAGAGTGTTTACCATAAGAGGAGTTGAATCCCCTCACGCTGCAGATCTCATACACGGTATGTATGATTTTGATATAAATTGGAATAATAGAATATGTTCGAAGGATTAAGTTTTAATTATGTCCTTTATGGATGTTAGTTCAAGTTGGAAAGGTTAAGGACAATGAATTGGATATAGTAATGGATAAGTTCGAGGATAAATAGAATGATATAAGAATGAATTCTGTTATGAAGTTACCGTTGTCACCTAAGGGAAAAACAGCGATGAGAAATATATTGTTGGAGCTTTAGATTAAGATAAGATTACAAGATGATGTCTAGTGTTGAGTTAAGAAATTCCGAGGACGGAATTTTTTTCTAAGAGGGGTAGTAATGTAACACCCTGTATTTCACTGTTTTAAATAACAGTAATACATATAAATTTATTTGAGTTTTAGAAAATTATTTTAAATACACGGAGTTTACTACTCAATCCTACTTGAATGTAGGAAGCTACAATTAAAATTTAGGTCGGAAAGTCAGGCGAAACCCGTCCCGCGAATTCCATTGACAGTATAATTATACTGCTCAAAAGACCTAATTTTAATTCGTGAACGAGATGAAAAATGTTTTTATCGTATTTGCTACGATACTGGAAGTTTTGAAAATTTTGGTAAAAAAATTAAAATATTATATTTGTTGCGGGCGTATACGTCGAGATTATCTCTAGGAAAAACCAGCGCCAGATGAAACCCGGAGTCGGCAACGTAGCTGAGATAATGGATTTGACCGACTTAAAGAGCTTATCCGAGTTATAATGGCCATAATGGTGCATTTATGACAAAGTGAATTTTTGCTATGAAATGACCATTTTACCCTTGTCTTTTTATGACAATTACAAGCCATGCCATTGGAAAATTTGACCAAATCCAACCCAAAACTCACGGCTCCTTCCTCCATTCCAATTACTTGGACATCACCTTTTACTAAGCCATAAATGACAATTATGTTAAGTGGATGAGTTATAAGGCAAAGTCATTCTCTCATCAATCACCCGAAACTGCCACGAAATTTTGACCAGTTTATGCTCTGAATCTCGGAAAACTTTCAACATGAAATTTGTTCTTCTTTCTCTCTTATTTCCAACGACATAAAGATCATCCAAAACGGACAAGTATGTTGAGATATATACCCAAATTACTAAAACTGTTCTAAACCCTCATCATGTTCATCTTCTTCTCCAATGTTCTCAAATCTTCTTCAAGTTTCTTGATTCTTCTTAACCTATCTTTGACTCACAAAATCAGCCAACTTTGGTCAAGATAAGCTTGCATTAAATGTGGCAAAATCATCATCATGGCACTTTATTGACAATTTGCAAACTAGTCCTTAAACTTTTGGAATCTTTGCAAATTGGTCCTTAGAACTTAATTGCATTTGAATCCTTTAGCAAGACAACTAATCATCATCTATATCCTTCCTAAGATGGCGCCACTATCCCTATAAATACCATACTCTCACTTTTCACTTAGTTTCTTTTGCCATTTGTTTAAAAACCCTAAAGTTATAAGTCTTCTAGTGTTAGATTTGTGAAGAAAATTCTTGGATCTTCACTTGTTCTTGATATCCAAGAGGTGAATCCTATTCTTCTTCTCTAATCATGTCTATGTTCTTCAATCAATTTCTTGATTCAAAGCTTATTTCATAGTTGTTCATCACTTTTAAGTTTCTAGATCTAGAACTTTGAAAATTCATAACTAATTCTATAAAAATCCTTTTGACATGAAACTGTTACACCCCGTTTTTCGTATGCTTCTTTATCGGTAAATACATACTTAATGTATTTATTTTTGATAAAATCCAGAAGATGATTTTATTTAAAATAAAATCATTTTCTTGTGTTGTTTTACCATATGAAGCGCCAATAAAATTTTCAGTCGAAAATTCAGATGAAAACCGGTCTGGGTTCTCACTACCGGTACAAGTTTGCTGAGATAGAAACAAAATTTTAATTCGTGAACGAGACATTTAGTGTTTTTATGATGTTTCATGTAGGTTTGGTAAATTTTCGAATTTTGTTGTCCGGGAATAAAATATAGTATTTTATCCGGGCGAAACCTTCAGAAAATACGATCGGATGTGCACCCGGTTACGTATTTAAGCAGTTAAAGAACCCTAAAGGAGGAGAAAAAGCTTGATGGGAAGTCTCATTAAATGCCTATGACACACCTAAGGATAAAAGAAAATCCTAATGTCATTCCAAAATCTTACTTTTCAACTTTCTCTCTCCAATCACATCCCAGCACATTAACTCTTAAACCTCTCTTCAAGAAACTCATCTTCTTTCTTCTTCTCCCTCTCAAGGCCGTGCACTTCCCCATTCCCTCTATAAATATCACTCATCAACTTCACTTCAACACTTTCCTTTCTCCTACTTCACTCTTAAGCTTTCATCTTTTAACTTCAAGCTTCCAAAGCTCTTGTTTTTACTCTTCTTTTCACAAAGTGTTATTCATCAAAGTTGTTCCTCTTGTTTAGGGTAATACTCTCATGTATTCTTTTCTTTAAAAAACTTCATCTTTTTCTAAAGTTTCTTCTTTATGTCATTTATGAGCTTTTATCTTCAAAAATCTCTCAAAAATGGTAGAAAACTCCTTTTGAGTTGAAACCAATTTCTATGACCTTGTATTTACTTGTAGTTTAACATACTAAAAGGTTGTGTAAAACAAAGTTTCCTAACCTCTACTTTCTAATGAGGCCGAACCATGCTTATGGTTTTGATGGATCTTGTTTCAACTTTTACAAGTGTGAGTTTGTATTTAAGGATTTGTTTTCCCAAAATGATCATGGACCAAGGCTCCTTTATGTTAAAGGATGCTATGTCTAAAGTGATTGGAAAGTTTAAAATTTGTTTTCCCAAAATGATCATGGACCAAGGCTCCTTTATGTTAAAGGATGCTATGTCTAAAGTGATTGGAAAGTTTAAAGATTTTTACTCTACTTTTATGTCATTTACTTTCATGCCATTTATATTTATGTCATTTACATTATGTCATTTACTTTTATATCATTTATATTTATGCCATTTGCTTTATGTCATTTACTTTATGTCATTTACCTTATGTCATTTACTTTTATGTCATTTATATTTATGTCATTTACTTTATGTCATTTACATTATGTCATTTACTTTTATGTCATTTATATTTATGCCATTTACTTTATGTCATTTACATTATGTCATTTACTTTTATGTCATTTATATTTATGTCATTAATGTTTATGTCATTTATGATTCATTTACTTATGTCATTACACTTTAATTATTTATAATCCTATGTTGTTTCCAAGATGATCATAGACTTGAGCTCCATAAGTTATTGGATGCTAAAAGGTCTAAGAGATTGGAAGAATTTAAAGATTTTTTTATCATAAAAACCCAAGGATGGCCGAATCTTAAAGGTTATGGACCTAGGGTGTTTCGTTTTCATTTTCCAAAGTGATCATGGTTTTGAGCTCCTTACTATTAATGGATGCTAAACCAAAGAGATTGGAAATTTTAAATGTTCCTAGCCTATTTTATTGGTCAAGGCCGAATCTTCATCAAGGTGTAACTTGGTGGGATTTTTGTTCAACTTTGTTTTAAGTAATCATGTTTTAAACTCTTAGCACTTGAGGATCATAAATCCCTAAGTTGCATATGTTTTGGAAACTTATAACCCTAAGTTCTTGGTTGAGTTCTAATCCTTTGAACCTTGTGTCTTGAAACCTAGACTCGCCTCCTAACCAACCTTGAAGAACGTCCGTGAAACTGTTTATTTTCTTACATTCTCTTACCTTCTTAAGGTAAGAGGGGATTTCCTAAAGATATTCAATAACTGTATGCATGTGTGTAGGTGTTTAACTGGATATTTATATGTTGATTGAGCTTACTTGATTATCTAATGTACTTGAACTGTTGTGCTATTATCTGATGTTGAACTGTACTTGTTCTAAATGATAAAATGCATATATGTGATGAATCGCTTTCAATCGTGATATTAGCATTGCAATCGATGATATATAATGTTGTTGATTGAAAGTTTGCTAAGCCAGGACGTGCGTCGTGTGCTCAACCATAATAAGGATTAAAAACCTTAATAAGCTTTGAAGATGAAGGGATTGGTGTTCTTTTCCAAAAGCTCTTTAAACTTAAAGTACTTGTTTTAAATGTTGAAATGATTTTGGTGTACTATTGTTATACAAAAGAAAAATCCTTTTCGAACTATGTGTCTTCAAGTGAAACTTTCAAGATTATTTGGCAATATCCTATTGGGGAAAATATTTCAAAGATAAAAGAATTTCATAGATGCTTTATAAAAAGATTTTCAAAGAAAAGGTTTTTCCTAAGTCTTTTAGAAACTTTCCGATAACCTGGATAGGTTATCGAGGATTCGATTTTGAATTTGTTTTTCATCGAACGAAAAATAAGTACTTAAGAAAGAGAATCTAGTACGCGAGACGTCGCCTCTAGTATTCAGTGATGTGCACGTGATATTGAATCAGTGTGAATTCGGGACTACGAGCCCTGGTTATGATGTTATGGACTTAGCTCCTAATCGCTACTGTGTTGCACTGTGTATTCTAACCGCGTGTGATGAACATGATTAAAGGTGAAGGTTGTTTTCTACGACCACAACCCTTGACTGTGGCCACGGTCTTGGGCATTGTGATTGAGCGTTCGGACAATGAGTCCTATGCTTCTGAGTTTTCAAGTGATGGGGAAATGATGATTAAGTCGTTAGCTATGAGCTGCGATAGCGAAAAAGAATGAACACAAAGAAAACCTTTTAAATAAAATATTTTCTCATATGCATTTCCCCAGGCAGACGTGCCTTTCTTACATATCAGATACAAGGTGGTATCTGGGAGTCTGTCCATGTAAACCGAGTGAAGAGGCACATGTGACGTTGCTCGTCCTGAGACCTTAATGCATGAGGGTAAGGAGGCAACTGCCTGGTGGGGCTAGAGATTGACCAACTCTAATACTTCTCCAGTGAAAACGGTGTTGATATCTCATGAGATTAAGTTAGAGCCTTATGATTGAAGTGCCATGCATATTTTCAAATATTGACTGTGCGGGTTTGAGACCCTTTGATATAACACTGACATATTGCGTATATGCATGATTTAACTGCTTATATGATTCTGTGATGTATGTATCATGTATATGGTTGTTGTGGGATATATCTTATGACGGTATCTCACTCTTGCACCACTGTATGCTTTGTTCTTTTCTCCTTGTATCGGGAACGCACGTGCTCTTAGATGGATCCGGATGTTCCCCTGGCACCAACGAACTCGAGGAATGAGGTCTTCGATCACGCCCGGGGCGGCGGGGAGTTGGACCATACATGAAGGAGCGACGATCGTGACTTATCGGGGACCGATCATGACTATCGAGACAAATGCCAACGGAGTACCTATACAGAGGATCCATACCGTCGAAGTCCAGGATCGTGGGCGCTTCCACCTCCATGGTTCTACCTCCACACGCTACAGTCACCAGGACTTCTTCAAGAGCACCTTGACCCAGTCGAACCGCTCGAAGAGGATCCCGAAGAGGATCCGGAGGAAGACCCCTACGAGTTCATAGAGGTTGAGGAGGAGGGGGAGGAGGAGCCAGAGTACCACCCACAGGATCCCGGCGACGACGACATGATCATCGATGATGGTGGCGACGTTATTGATCCAGTTAGTGGTCCCTCGTCTGAAGGTAGCTTCTGCGGTCACTCCGAGTGCAGGAGGCATGGTTAGATCGTCGTTGGTTTTTTTTGGATTTGCCCTGATGGGCCCTTGGCTTTTGGAGCCTTCTTTTGAGTCTTATGCCCGACTTTCCCTATTCCCAGTGTGACGCTATCTTTTACCTACTTCTTCAGTTTTGTATCAGTGTGAGTTGGCCAGTTCGATAAGGCCTGTCTTGTAACCAGAAACCTAAGATCCCAAGTGGGTCGGCTATATATATTTATATGTATGATGTTTATTCACATGTTCTGAGTGTTCATCATTGTTTCTTAACTACCGCTTACAAAAAAAATGAGTACCCTTTTCAGTAACCTTCTAATAAAGGTTATATTTCCGAAGGCGACCAACGTTTTAAATAAGTTTCTTTTCCGCAAATGAGTAACCTGGTGATGCCAGGTTTTAGGGTGTCACAAAAACCAATTGCTATGGTCTTATAATCATCTCTATTTTCATCATCTAGAAGCATAAGATCATGAGAAATTTCTTTCCTTGATTTCTGGTCATGGCCGAACCTAGGTCAATATCATGTTCATAGGTTTTGTTTCATTTTCATGTCTTGATTCATGATTCAATCTTCTAGTATCTTGATAGTTCTTGTATTTAAGTATATATAAGATCAAAAATCAAACTCTAACCTAGTGATTTCATCAAGGCCGAAACCCTAGTTCTTGGAACTAGATGAGTTTTGTTCAAAGTTTTCATTAATGATCTTGTTAATCAAGCTATTAGTATGTATGATTAATAAATCCAACTTGGTTTATTAAACTAAGAACCCTAACCCTATGAACATGTTGTGGCCGAATCCTTGTATAAAAGAGATAGGAAGTTTTGAGTTTCAACTTTAGTTGTTTAGTCACTAATCCATGATTTAGGTTAATCAAGTATCATTAATCTATGACTTAATCATGATTAGGAATTTTAAGGATTTTGAACCCTAAAAGTAAGACCTTGGCCGAAACCCTAACCCTAAAGGTTAGAGGATTTTGTTTCAAATTTTAGTCTTGTAATAAGTAATCTATGTTAGTTAAGACTCTATTAACTAGGATCCAAAAGATGGCATTAAGAAGATAACCCTAAACCTATTTTCTAAGTCTTGGCCGAACCTAGCCCTAAAGTGTCATAGATGGTGGTTAGTTGATTAATTATAGTTATGGTGTTGGTTGAAGGTGGTTGTGTTAACTCATGGCAGAATAACGAGGATCGTCGTGTACGTGTTTTCGGTGCTAGCTCAAGTGGGGAAAAGAATCAACCTATTGTCGGAATCGATAAGTAGTAGATTATATGATAATTGTGTAGGGCTACCTAAACCCTACTAGTAGTTGAGTAATCGACAGGACCAAAATCATATTGGAAACCTTTTCTGTAAAACCAATGGTGATTTGGGGATTGTAGGTTTATCGACATTATGATGATTTTATCTTATCTGAAGTTGATTGAATTTATTATTATTATTTCATTTCTTATGTGATATTTTGTGGTATTTGAATTATTTTCTGATATTGTGCTATGCATGATCTGCCTGGTTGTTAATATTGTGCTTAGCTGATTTTTAAGTAAGGATATGTGTTGTTCCGAAGATAATTGTTTGGGTTAGAGAATAAAGGTGATTTAGAGGTGCCTAGCCTAATTAAGTGGTTTTATATGAGGAAAAAGGTGTTGAGACTTTGATGGAAGGTTGAGGCACTAGGTTGTTATTGATGTAATTTAGGGAGATTCATCTATCGAGATATTGTTAGTCACAGCCGTGTGAGTGGAACACACGAGGTCAGGATATCCTATTTTGGGGATATCGGATATTGCGGGTGAGTGCCCTATGGATGTGGAAGCCGAGGCAGACTACCGTAATACTCTTTAGTTCTTGACGAGTTCGTATATTATTGGCACTGGACCGTTATGGAAAGATATTTCTTGACGAGTTCGTATGTTCTTGGCACTGGACCGTTATGGAAGGATGTTCCTTGACGAGTTCGTATGTTCTGTAACCTTGGACCGTTATGGATTGATACTCCTTGACGAGTTCGAATGTTCTTAACCTTTGGACCGTTATGGAAGGATGTTCCTTGACGAGTTCGTATGTTATTGGCACTGGACCATTTTAGACTAATACGTGTTTAGTCTTTGATGCGTTCGAAAGTTATTGGTACTGGACTGTTCTGGACTACTGACTAATGTGACAGGAGTGAAGATGGCCACATCAGTATAAAGATTTAGTTGCATGGGCTGAGGGTAGAGGATGATATAGTGAATTGAGGATGATTGTTGATTTTGAGTGATGTATGTCTGTGACAATTACTGTATAATTTACAATTACTCTTTTTCTCTTTTTGATGATAGAACTGTTTCTTATTCCTTATATCTCTCTGTGTGTTGTATTTTATTTCTGATGTGATCGTACGAGAAGACCCGATGGAGGAACCAATTGCTGAGGAGTTAGATGGAACTCCGTATGAACCGGATGCTGGAGGTCGAGCTGTGATCCAGGACGATTAGAGTATAGACATGATGGCTAGTGTGTCTAAGGAGTATTCATAATTCCGCTAAGTATGTCTGTAGTGAAGTTTATGTCTGTGAGGGATCCTACTGAGAGGATACCCTCAACAGTGTTTTGGTAATGTAGTAAATAAACATGTGTGTAAATATATATATATATATATATATATATATATATATATATATATATATTACAACTTTGGTGTGTTTTATATTTGTAGAAGTTATATGATTATTAATTAAGTTTTAAATTTTTACGTATTTTTAATAGTAAGAGCACGAATAAGTAAATAAATATTAAGGTTTTAATGTAATAATACGATGGGGCACATCGGGGTGTCTCATCAACCACAACATTTCTCCAGAACATTTGAATGAGCTTAGGGTGAACAAGCTCCTTGATGTCTAAAAAGGAGTCCACTTGGAGTACTCCAACTCTTCAGTGACATCCATTCCTAGTTTCTTCATCTGTTGAAGATCAACAGTCATTCCCGGAATGATCTTTTCTATCTCAGTAACCTTGAGATTGTATTTCTCGGTGATTTCTTTTGTAGAGAGACGCTTGGATGATGCCATTTTTTTTAGAGAAAACGATTCTAGGGTTTCGGGAGAGAAGAGGGTTTGAAAGATGAGAAGACAAAGAGATTTTGGAATATTGAAATGTAAAGATTCAACCTTTCTGATCTATTGTCTTTTATAGTCATAAAGGTAGGAGAGAGAAAAATGACATTTTTAATTCAAAAATGGCACGATTTGTATGGGGAACTGCAACGCCCACTTAAGACATAATGAAAACATGTTTTCGAGATATGTACACCACCGTGCACACAATTAGCTTCATATAAGGGAATGGCATTAATTAAATAATAACCATTTCAACAAAATTGATGAGTTCTAGCATAGTGACTCAGCAGAGTCAGACAGGTAAGCATAGACAGGTGATAAAGCAAAGACAGGTTAACATTCAGACATGTCATTCAACAATGCAATGTATGTTTAGATTATCTCTAATAAATAAAAACCTTTCTTCTGTGAGGGGTTTAGTGAAAATATCAGCCTATTGATTTTTGGTTTTAACAAACTTAATATCAAAGATGCCTTTCTGAACATAACCCCTAATAAAATGATGTTTGATTTCAATATGCTTAGCCTTAGAATTCTGAATTCAATTTTTAGTTAAGCATATAGCACTGGAATTATCACACCATACAGATATGTTATGTTCATAAATAGAGTAATCCTCAAGTTGATGTTTTACCCATAAGAGTTGAGAGCACCAACTAGCAGCAGAGATGTATTCTGCTTCAGCAGTAGACAGGGCAATGGTTGTCTACCTCTTGATTGACCATGAGACTAAACTTGCTCCATTGAAGTGACATCCTCCACTGGTGCTTTTTCTTTCTATTCTGTCTCCAGCAAAATCAGCATCACAATATCCCACTAATATGTATTCTTTTGATCTTAAATACAGCAAACCAAGATTAGTAGTTCCAAGCAAATATCTAAATATTCTTTTAACAACCTTAAGATGAGATTCTCTAGGATCGGATTGGAATCTAGCACACATAGACACTAAATTGAATGTTAGGTCTGCTTGAAGTTAAGTAAAGTAGAGAGCCAATCATACCTCTGTAGACAGTTTGATCTACCTTTTTACCTTCATCATCTTTGCTTAGTTTTGCATTGGGTTGCATAGGGGTTTTCATGAGCTTTGCATTTTCCATTTCTTGAGTATCTCCTTGGTATATTTTTGTTAATGAATGTAAATTCCATCACTTGTCTGCTTGATTTGTAATCCAAGGAAGAACTTCAATTCTCCCATCATGCTCATCTCAAATTCAGCTTGCATTAGATTTAAAAATTCCTTGCACAACTTTTCATTAGTTGCTCCAAAAATAATATCATCAACATATATTTGAACTATAATAAAGTTCTTTTTAAAGCATTTCTTGAACAGAGTAGTGTCTACTTGTCCTCTAGTAAAACCATTATGTATGAGAAAAGAACTGAGTCTATCATACCATGCTTTAGGTGCTTGTTTCAAACCATATAATGATTTTTTAAGTTTGAAAACGTGATCTGGTTTATCAGTATCCTCAAAACCAGGGGGTTGTTTAACATACACTTCTTCTTCAATTATACCATTTAGAAAAACACTTTTTACATCCATTTGAAACAAGGTAATTTGGTTTTGTGCAGCATATGACATTAAAATGTGTATGGCTTCTATTCTAGCTACAGGTGCAAAGGTTTCAGTATAATCAATACCTTCTTGTTGATTATAGCCTTGAGCTACTAAGCTTGCCTTATTTCTGACAACTTTACCATCTTCATCCAATTTGTTTCTGAAGACCCATCTTGTTCCAATAACCGACTTGTTTTTAGGCTTAGAGACAAGAGTCCAGACATCATTTCTGGTGAACTGGTTAAGTTCTTCTTACATAGCAAGAATCCAGCTTTCATTCTCAAGAGCTTCTTCAATGCGTTTAGGCTCCAAATCTGAAATAAAGTCCACATTGCTTGATTCGCTTAATGCGGATCTGGTTCTTACTCCTTCAGAAGGATTTCCAATAATAAGATCCTTAGGGTGATGAGTGTTGAACTTTCAATCCCTTTTGAGATCATCATGAAGATCTTGACTTGTCTGTTGACTCGTTTGTTGACTCATCTGCTGACTTGTCTGTTCCACTTGTCTATCAGCCTTAGGCACAGGTTCTGTCTTGGTTAGATCGGGTTGTTGAATTTCTGGATTGTTTATATCAAGACCTGCAAGATCATCTTCTAGATCTGATAGTTCTTTATCAATCTTTAATTCATCATTGAATTTAACATGAACAGATTCTTCAATAATACAAGTTCTTGAATTGTAAACTCTAAAATCCTTAGACATTTCAGAATATCCTACGAAAATACCTTTATCTACCTTAGAATCAAACTTTCCAAGATTATCTCTAGTATTCAGAATAAAACATTCACATCCAAAAGCATGAAAATAAGATCTGTTGGGGCTTTTTCCTTTCCACAATTCATAAGGAGTCCTTTTTAGAAAAGTCCTAATAAGTATTCTCTTTTGTACATAACAAGTAGTGTTTACAGCTTCTGCCCAAAAGTACTTAGGGAGATTATTTTCATTGAGCATAGATCTAGCCATCTCTTGCAGAGATCTGTTCTTTCTCTCAACCACTCCATTTTGCTGTGGAGTTCTAGGTGCAGAGAAATTGTGAGAGATTTCATTCTCCTCACAGAACTCTCTAAACTGCTCATTTTCAAATTCTCCCCCATGATCACTTCTAAGGGTAGAAATACAGAAACCCTGCTCATTTTGTACTCTTTTGCAGAATACTGAGAAAGCCTTAAAATACTCATCCTTGTGTGTTAGGAAGAGTACCCATGTGTATCTAGAATAGTCATCAACTATGACAAATCCATATTTTCTTCCAGCCAGGCTGGCAACACTAACTGGTCCAAACAGATCCATGTGTAACAACTGAAGAGGTCTAGAGGTTGATACTTGGTTTTTAGATTTGAAACTTGATTTTATCTGTTTACCTCTCTGACATGTATCACACAAGACATCTTTCTTAAAACTAATATCAGGCAATCCTCACACAAGATTATTCCTTTTTAATTCAGAAATTAGTTTCATACTAGCATGTCCTAGTTTCTTATGCCATAACCATCTCTCATCCTCTTTAGACATCAGACAGGTTACACTTTGATCTGAGAGATCAGACAATTCAATCTTATAAAGATTTTGTTGCCTTTTAGCTGAAAAGAGGATTTTGCCACAACAGTCTTTAACTATGCATACATCCTTGGTAAATGAAACATCAAAACCACGATCACATAATTGACTGTTGCTAAGAAAATTGTGTCTTAATCCTTTAACCATAAGAACATTAGATATAGAGGGAAGAGGGGGTTTACCACCAATAGTACCAATTCCTATAACTTTCCCTTTCTGATTCCCTCCGAAGGCAACGTGTCCTCCTTTCTTAAGTTGGAGGTCTAGGAATATAGACCTTTCTCCTGTCACATGCAGCGAGCAACCACTGTCCAGGTACCAGCAATGGTGTTTTCTTTGTCCTGTTGAGGACATTTGCAACAAAAATTATTTGATTTTTAGGCACCCATATTTTTCTGGGTCCTTTTCTGTTAGTTCTAGGAGTCTGTGAAGACTTCCTTCTCTTATTATGGATACACTTAGACATAACTTGTCCAGTTTTTCTACAGAAGTTATAAATAGGTGTAGATTTGGTTACAATTGACTTAACAGATACTGAGAAGCTTTAGTTGATACTTTATGTTGTGTCTGATGGACATATCCAATACCTTCTTTGTTAAGAGAGTGCCTCTGACTTCCAAGTAGCTTAGTCAGATTTTCTCTACCATTAACAAATTTGGCAAGATCAAAAGTAAACTCTTCCACTTTCTGTTGAAGTTTTCAACTTCTTCAGATGGTGATGTTTCACTTGAGATCTTAGCTTCATTAGATTTTTCAGTCTTCAGCTCACTGTTCTCTTTAGCCAGCTTCTCACACTCTTGAGATTTCTATTTATGCTCACTGGTGAGCTTTACATACTCTCTCTTGAGGGATTTGAAAGCCTTAGATAAGCAGTTGGATTCCTCCAGCAACTCCTCATAGGCATCAAGTAATTCCTCATAGTCAGGATGTACCTCATCGTCTGAGTCTGAGTCAATGTTGCCCATTAGACAAATTGACTTCTTCCTTTGTTTCTTCATCAGAAGAAGTTGACTCCAGATCCTCCCAAGTAGCCATCATTCCTTTCTTCTTCTTCTTGAAGAATTTCTTAAAAGGGGCCTTCTTGAGTTGAGGACATTCAGCCTTGATGTGACCAGGCTTCTTGCACTCATAGCAGACAATTGGACTTTTGTCTGTTGGAGTGGATTCTTTGAAGTTCTTGTCCTTGTTGAACCTTCTTAATGGCTTATCCCTCTTGAACTTCTTTTTCTGTAGGAGAAGCTTTATCTTCCTGGTCAGGAGAGACAATTCTTCATCACTTTCAAAATCCCCGTGTTCAGACAGGTCAGCATCACTGGATGACTCGTCTGCCTTTAGACAGGTCAGCATCACTGGGGCAACTTCATCTCCAAGTTCTTGCTCGTGAACAGTGAGTGTTCCCAGAAGTTCATCCATAGTCAAGGTAGTGAAATCCTTGGCTTGAGAGATAGCAGTGACCAAAGGTCTCCACTGTTTAGGTAGACTTCTCAGAATCTTTCCAACCTTCTCAGCATTGGTATAGACTTTGCCAAGAGATTTTAAACTGTTGACTATAGTTTGAAATCTTCCTATCATTTGAGCAACAGATTCTCCTTCCTCCTTGACAAACAGTTCATACTTTCTGACAAGTATGGCAATCTTTGACTCTTTGACTTTGGCTGTTCCTTCATGTGTGACAGCTAAAGTGTCCCATATTTCTTTGGCAGAGTCACAAGCACATACCTTCTCAAACTCCTCAGGACTGAGAGCACAAATGATGTTATATCTAGCTTTGTGGTTCAGCTCCCATTTTGTCTTTTCTGCAGTAGTCCACTGAGCTTTTGGTTTGTCAATGTCATCATCATTCTTGGGAATGAATGGACCATTTGTAATGACATCCCAAAGATCAGAGTTTGTAGATAGAATGAACCATTGAAATCTATCTTTCCAATAGTTGTAGTTTTCTCCATTGAAGTAAGGAGGTCTGGTTAGGGAAGCTCCTTCAGTCTGGTGACTTCCACTTGAATCAGCTCCAACAGTCATGTCTATTCTTCAGGACCTTTTACCTCTACACTGTTAGATGCTCAACCCAGAGGCTGAGCTCTGATACCAACTGAAATAGACAACTATAAACACGAGAATGGGGGTTGAAAGATACAGAAGCTTGGTTCAGACGAGTGGAAAGATACAGGACAAACAGGTGACCTGTCTGATGAAATTTTAACAGTGACGTAGACAAACACACCACTTGAAAAATGGATAAGAAAACTAAGGCAACTAAAGAATTTATACGGAATGAGAGATTGACACAGCTATTTATCCTGGTTCACTCTTCAAAGCAAAGAGCTACGTCCAGTCCTTGGCAGCACCAAGTTTTATCCACTATAACTGATCAGGTTACAGACTCCAAGTATCACTAGTGGAAAATATACATTAGACGGTAAAGGTTTACGTCAGTTAACCAAAAACTAGACGTTAAAAAGGGGGCGGTGGCAGTTTTGTAAATATCAGACTTCATTAATTCACTGTTAACGTCAGTTGTTTTAAGGACTGACGTTAAAAGTGAGGCGGTGTCAGTTTTGTAAATATTAAATCACTATTTGCGTCAGTTGTTTAATGAACTGACGTTAAAAGTTTTTTATTAACACTTTTAACGTCAGTTGTTTATAAAACTGACGTTAGAAGTGTGATTTTTACTTCAGTTAAATACATAACTGACGTAAATAATCAACTCATTCCTATCTTTCTTTCGTTGTCATCTCCCTGTTGTCACTCTTAACTCAGATCATCACTCCATATATAGTGCAGTTTATTTCTAATCTTTTTTTAAAAAAAGTTTATTTTTAATCTTAATTAATTAGTTTGATGAATTAGTAAACAAATTCTTGTGCAAATTAAAATAAATAAACACTTAACATAAAACAAGTTATATATGTATAATCAAATCGTATCTCATTGAAGCGATTCATAAGTTACAATTACATGATTAAAAGATAAAAAATTTCAGCAAGATAGCACTAAAATATAAAAAAGTTTCTGCTTCAACATCATTTTCTTCTCAGTCATGTCCTCAGAAACTCCGATATTGATTGCATCTCCTCCCTTACTTGAAGTCCTTGATGCTCCATCTAAAACCACAGTCAATTTGGAGCCAAAGCAGAGTGAAGGGTGCACTCGATCTGTTTCAGCAATATTCTTGGAACAACCACTTGGTTCCAAAGCTGAGGTTTTGGAGCTGTAGCTGCTGATTCTCCAGAAGGATGATGGTGTGTGCAATTCACATAATGCGATTTACACACCCTTATCACCCATGTAATGTGATTTACTCAAACTCAGAAGTTGTTTGACCATTAAGACAGAGACCTTTAAGTCTAGGTATAGGAAGAAAGACTAGTGATGAAGTTAATCTCCATGGCAGAGCCATATTGTGAAGCAGAAAAATTAAAGGAAGGAAGGAAGCTATTTATAGGAGTAGGGGATGAAGTTACTAGGCGTCGTAAGTTGCTAAAAAATTAAATTGATCATTAAGAGCATTAGGTTCCAAGGCGCATTGGGAGTTGGCAATCATATATTATAAACATGCAGAAAAGAAAACGCCCGAAGGAATAGGAAGAAATAGACCTTTAAGTCTAGCTAGGTATAAACTTAGTGCTCATAAAGAGGATTATAGGTTACAATGTGCATGGGTAAGTAGCACAGTAGTAATGGGTAATTTAGTATCAGAGTAGTCAAAGGAATGAATGCTTTAATTTTACAGAAACTTATACACTTTTAACGTCAGTTGTTGAATAAAACTGACGTTAAAAGTGTTTTTAAAATAAAAAATATTTATTTTGAACGTCAGTTGTTTATACAATTGACGTTAAAAGTGTGATTTTTACTTCAGTTAAATAAATAGCTGACGTAAATAATCCTATGTCCCTATATGCCCTGTTGTCACTCTTAACACAGGTCTCAGAGCCATTTTGTGAAGGAATAGAAATATAGAGGAAAAGAAGAGGCAGTATTACAGACTGATACAGAATAATGGTACTTTATATAGAGAATGATTTTTACACAACACTTTTAACGTCAGTTGAATTCAACAACTCGAGGTTAAAAGTATTTTTAAAAAATATTAATATTTAACGCCGGTTGTTTAATACAACTGACGTTAAACAATTACTTTTAACGTCAGTTGTTTAATAAAACTGACGTTAAATGTTGTTTTATTTTTTGCTTTTTGATTATAACGTTTACACCCGCGTGCCTTCTGAACTTCGCTCTGTACGTACGTCTCTTTTCTATTTTCATCACGCTCAACCCTAGATCACTCTCAACCCTCACTCTCGCTCTCACCCAGCACAGAACCCTAATCGCGAGCTCATCTCCACCGCAACCACCACGAGGGCTTCTTCGCCACCACCGTGAGGTACACTATTAACTCTAACTCTGTCTTTCCATTCATTCTTTGCAATAGCTTGACATCTCTCTTTCCCCTTCCCGCGCACTAACTCTCCTTGTCCCTCTGCTCTCAGTAACCACATCGAACGTTGGCCACCACTCGAGCGATTCCTCCCAACCACCACAAGAGCACCTATTTCTAGTGAGTATTTAGGCCACATTTTTGTATTTTTGGTTTTGAGTGTATGTTGAAACTGTAGTCTCAGTAGTTGAAACTTGAAACCGTGAGTTTGAGTTGTTTGGAATGTACGTCTCTATTTTTGGTTTTGAGTGCATGTTGCTCTGTTGGTTGATCTGTCACGGTCGTGATGCTCATCACGGCTAGGCCGTGATCAGTTCTTCCTGTGATGGCATGGTCTGGTTCAGTTGGCACGTTACGGCCGTGATAGACATCACTGCCAGGCCGTGACCAGAGCATGGAAATCTTCAAAAACTATAGTTTTCAATCTCCCGTATTGTCCTTATATTGGATATATGTTTTGTATATCTACAGGACCTATCTAGTTATGGATCGTAGTTGGATGGTTTGTAAGCGTACTAGTGCTGAGTATTTGAAGGGGGTGGGAGAATTTATAGAATTTACTCAAAGGAATGTTCCTAATAGTAATGGAATGTTCTGTTGTCCTTGTGTCAAGTGTTTGAATACGAGGAAATGTACGGTGAAGGATATACGTACTCATTTGATTTGTGAAGGGATTTGCTTGAGTTATACAAGATGGATATGGCATGGTGATGTGTTGTTGAGTAGTACGGCGAGTGTCTCCCAACGTGAGGACGTTGACGTAGATATGGAGGATGATCGAGTAGAGGACATGATCCGTGATATTGGACAAGAATCTTTTCATCGAGCTCATGTGTATGATAGGTTGTGCGGTGATGCGGATAAGCCTTTATATCCAGGGTGTACTACTCATACACGGTTGTCGGCGGTGCTAAAATTGGTTTGTGTGAAGGCGAGAAATGGTTGGACCGATAAAAGCTTCACGGAATTGCTTGAAGTGTTGAAAGACTTGCTTCCGGAGGACAACACATTGCCTGACCGTAACTATGAGGCCAAGAAGGTATTGTGTCCTATGGGTATGGAGTATAAGAAGATACACGCATGCCCCAATGATTGCATATTGTACACCGGTGTTCATGAAGACAATCACGATTGCCCCAAATGCGGGTTATCACGATACAAAGTGAAGGGTGGTGATGATGATGATGATCTTGATGATGTGAGAAAAAAGGGTCCTCCTGCGAACGTGTTGTGGTATCTTCCAATAATTCCAAGGTTCAAGCGATTGTTTGCCAATGCGAAAGATGCAAAGAATCTTAGATGGCATAATGATGAGAGGAAACGTGATGGAAAGGTTCGTCATCTTGCTGATTCTATTCAATGGAAGAATATCGATACTATGTTTTCGGATTTCGCCGATGAGCCAAGAAACCTAAGGCTTGGACTTGCTACGGATGGAATGAATCCTTATCGTAACATGAGTAGTATTCATAGTTCATGGCCTGTTCTGTTGGTAATTTACAACATGCCCCCTTGGTTGTGCATGAAGCGCAAATACATGATGTTGTCTATGATGATTTCGGGCCCAAAGCAACCGGGAAATGACTTAGATGTTTATCTCGGTCCCTTGATTGAAGACTTGAAAACGCTGTGGGTGGAAGGTGTTGATGTAGTTGATGGGTATTCTCATGAGACTTTCAAGCTTCGTGCCATGTTATTTTGCACCATCAACGACTTTCCAGCATACGGTAACTTGTCCGGCATGCAGTGTCAAGGGGCATAAAGCATGCCCTATATGTGAAGAAGGCACATGCTACACTCAGTTGCATCATGGAAAGAAGACGGTTTACCTTGGGCATCGGAGATTTCTTAGACGTGGTCACCCATATCGTAAGATGAAAAAAGCTTTTAATGGATGCCAAGAGACAGAAGAAGCGCCGACGGCCTTAATTGGAGAGCAGGTTTATCAGAGGGTAAAGGACATCGATGTTATGTTCGGAAAGTCCAAAAAGAAAGGTAAAGCTTCTGAGAAAAACATATGGAAGAAGAGGTCGATATCCTTTGATCTTCCATACTGGCGCAAGCTTGATGTCAGACACTGCATTGATATGATGCATGTGGAGAAAAATGTGTGTGATAGTGTGATCGGGACGCTTCTCAACATTTAGGGCAAGACAAAGGATGGTGTGAATGCTCGTCTCGACCTCGTTGCTATGGGTATACGAGAGCAGTTAGCTCCAGTTGTTGAGGATGGTAAGCGGACTTATTTGCCGCCAGCATGTCATACTTTGTCAAAAAAAGAGAGACAAAGTTTCTGCGGGTGTCTTCAGGGCATCAAAGTTCCACATGGTTACTCTTCAAATATGAAGAGGCTTGTCTCTAGTGAACTTAAATTGGTTGGCTTGAAGTCTCATGATTGTCACATCTTGATGCAACAACTTCTGCCCGTTGCTATTCGTGGTATTGCTACAAAAAATGTGAGACATGCCATTACTCGGTTGTGCTCATTCTTCAATTCTATATGTAGCAAAGTCGTTGACCCCCGTATGTTGGATGACTTGGAAGTTGAGGCTGCTACAATCTTGTGACGATTGGAGATGTATTTTCCTCCTTCCTTTTTCGACATAATGGTTCACTTAATTGTTCATTTGGTGAGGGAGATTAGATTATGTGGGCCGGTTTTTCTAAGATGGATGTACCCAGTTGAGCGCTACATGAAGATCTTGAAAGGGTACGTGAAGAATCCTCATCGTCCGGAAGCATCTATTGTTCAAAGGTATGTTGCAGAAGAAGCTATTGAGTTTTGTTCGGACTACCTTCATAACACGGATCCTATAGGGGTTCCTAAGCCTCGGCATGATGAGATCAGATGTCAAGGTAAGGGTACACATGGCTTAAGAATTAATAGGAAGGATCCGGAGGAAGTGCTTCAAGCACATTTGTATGTATTGAACAACATCGAATGTGTTCAGCCTTTCTTATTTGAACATAAAAGAAAAGTCAATCAAGAAAACCCTCGAATGAGCGAAAGGTGGTTGTTGAACAAGCATAACAAGACTTTCTTACCATGGTTCAAGAAAGAAATGCTTAAGGATGGTAGTACTGCTTCTGATGACGTAAAATGGCTAGCACGTGGGCCTAACTTCAACGTCATATGTTGGAGCGGATACGACATAAATAACTTTTCCTTTTATACAAAGGAACAAGATAACAAGAGTACCATGCAAAATAGTGGGGTTATGATCGTGGCCAAAGCAATGCACTTCTCTAGTGCAAAGGACACAAAACCCGTTAAAGACCGAGACCTTACTTTGGATATATTGAAGATATTTGGGTGCTCGATTACACTAAGCTTACGGTCTTGGTATTTAAATGTAAGTGGGTTGATAGTAACGGTGGTGTACAAACCGACGAATTGGGGTTCACATTGGTAGAGCTCAACATGTTAGGTCATATAAATGAGCCTTTCATAATGGCTTCCCAAGCAAAACAAGTGTTCTACATCACTGATCCTTCTAACAAAAGGTTGTCCGTGGTTCTCCAAGGAAAAAGCATGTATAATGGTAGTGATGAAAATGAAGATTCAAATCTTGATATTCCCGAGACTCCTTCTTTTTCAACAAACATGCCTACTATAATCGAGGAGACACAGGTGGACGATGTACATGCCACTCGTGATGATCATCACGAAGGGATATTGATATAGGTAGTTTAAACTTAGTATACATTTATTTTTATTTATATTTATGTATTTATTTTGAGTTATAACCTATGTTAATAAATATATATTGTTTCTGAATACATATATATGGATCATTATTCCATTTTTCCTTTGCAATTGATCTGTAATATGTGTGATATTCTGTGTTACCGGGATATTTACTGAATGCATGGATGACTGAGGGGAGTGATATTTTAAAACTGAATTTAAAAAAAAAATACTATTAACGTCAGTTTTATCATACAACTGACGTTAATAGTATTTTATAAAATATACAGTACACTATTAACGTCAGTTGTTTATTACAACTGACGTTAAAATTAAGACCTTTAACGTCAGTTCTTGATAACAATTGACGTTAGTTTTAACAAAATTAACGTCAGTTTTTTTAAAGAACTGACGTTAATTTTGACAAAATTAACGTCAGTTGTGTTAAAAAACCGACGTTAATAGTGTTATATTTAACGCCAGTTCTCAACTGACGTTAAAAGTTTAACTTTTAACGTCAGCTGTATTTACGTCAGTCAGTATTCTGACGTAAAAAATCAATTTTAACTGACGTAAAAAGAAATTATTGCACTAGTGTATTGTTTGCACACCTAGCCTCTTCAGGCTCCAAGACAAGTATTCTTTGCACACCTAGCCTCTTCAGGCTCACTCAGGTTTGTTTGAGAGATTTGGTTTGTAATAAATACAACTTCAGACAGACAGATCTTTCACTAACACTCAGAGAGTGGTTTAAATGTAAAGCTTAGGAAAGTCTGCATAGTAACTTCAAAAGATTGAAGAATACAGAATGAAATAATGAGGATATTAATGCACAGAGTAATGGCTCTTTAATGCTATGTGTATTCTCTATACTTCATCTTCAATGACTTCTGTATTTATAGTCTTCAAGCATTTAGGATCCGTTAGAGACATTCCGTCAGATGTTGGCTTCAAGTAGAACTTCATTAAATGCAATAGAGTCGTTCCAGGAATCCATTAATGCAATAGTAACGTTGGTTGTACTCTAACATGAAGGATCATGGCTTTATGCATCGTGATACAGCCATATCAGAGTTGTGCAGAGAACTTTTTGTACTTTGCTGAGTACAATTCCCTTTTCATGTAAGGACCAGAGGTACTAGGGAATAAAGCATGTTGGAAGCATTCTTTAACTGGTCCTTGGTTCTGATAATCGAGGTTTCTTGAGAGAGTAACTTCTGACTTTTCTTGATAGGTGTGAGACCTAGTAGGAGAGAAGGCTTCAAGTCTCTTTCTGATGGGACAACCAACAAAAGCTTGTTTGGTCCTTGATTCTTCAACGAGTAACCTCAGACAAATTTAGGAACTCGTGGGGAGACAGGTTGAAGACGTATCTTGAAAGAAGTCAATAATCATAGTCAACAGACAGGTTGACTTTCGTTTATCCAGACAGGTAGTCACTTATGAGCAGATAGATGATTCTTACAGTTTTAATCTGCACACTAGATAGACAGGTTAGCAACCAATATGAAGGTTAATTAAATCATTAACCAATGTTTAGTTCTCATCAAAACTTAGGGAAATGCACATCAGACATTTTAGAGACTTAACAGAGGTAGCGGCGTTATTGAGTGACACGTGTGAGAAAATTTAATGCATACATTTTTATATGTAGATATTATAGATTGTTGTTGTTATTCATATCAAATTCTCCCAAATTTATTACCTCCATGATTCTACACGGTTTTGGTGATTTGATCCCAGTAAAATCAACTTGAATCAGTTACAAATTATGACTCAATAAAATGATATTATTTGAAATTTTAAAATTATATTGATTGTGGTTTAATGTTGAAGCGTATAACTTTTGGTGTTAATTGTGTTTTAAGATTCCCTCATACATGGGATTTGTTAGCGAATATTCAGTCTTGCAATATTGTTACATTTATGGCTGAATTCAAATTATTCTACCATTATGATATCAAATTATTGTTGTTACAATATAAAATTAATTTTTTTTCTTTCTAGGATATTTAATAGCTGATTAATGGTGATTTGCAACAGCTGAAATATGGTGGAATGTGAGAGGGACACGTGTGCATTGTTCATGTAGAATGCATCAGAGAGTGGCACGTCTAAAAATTGCATAATTTAAAATCATCTGACATTGTCTTTTGTATATATTATAGATTTTTATTCAAGTAACTTATCTTTCTACTTAACCAATTTTGTTTTCATACGGCTATTTTTTAATTGAGCCTTTTATTATCAGTAATCAATAATATATTAATAAATATTGATATTGATAAAACATTGATTCAATTTACCCATTTAATTATCATTATCCCATTATGGTGATTTGATTGCATTTTATTTCAATATAATTTTAATTAATATCGGCATTTGAAATTACAAATTAATGTTTAAATTTGATTCTCATTTAACAGCCCAACGATGGTGAAAGACAATGAGATAATATTCTTCCACGTAAGTGTCATTTGTAAGTGCATTCAAATATGATGACGATTTATAATCAATTTTATGATATTATTTTTTAATCAAATAATGATTTTTTTTCTTATAATATTTAAATTAAATGGAGATTTGAATCAATTAATATACAGATATGATATGATATGCCTACGATTTTGAAATTTTGAATTTTCTACTATCAAGTTTCTGGTGGATTTCATGTTATTTTTAAATTTAGAAAAAATATATAAAAATAAATGAAAGAAAAAATATTTTGTTATAAATGATAAATGATAAATATCCATAATCACTTTAACTATAAATTATAAATTATAAAATCAACTTCAGATATATCATTTGAATTTGAAATATATGTTTTTAATGTATTGAATGTCTTTCCTTATGTATGCCATTTTATTATCAAAGAGTAATAAATTTTTATTGCTTTCAAAATTCAAAAAATATTTACTATTAATATTCATTGTCGGTTAATGTTGAATGTTGGCTATTTCCATTTTTAATACAATAGAATATTTCCTTTTGGTATACCAAAAACAAAATATTTATTTTTGAGGTCCAATTAATAAATATTCACCTAGTCATTCCTTAGTTTATGCTTTCATCGGCACATAGGATTCTGATGAGGTTACGGCGTTATTGAGCGACACGTGTGAGAAAATTTAATGCATACATTTTCTTATGTAGATATTATAGATTGTTGTTATTATTCATATAAGATTCTCCCAAATTTATTGCCTCCATGATAAAAAACTGATAACATGGAATGCATGGATATGTTGGATTCGGATGGAGAAGAGAGATGGACGAAAGGAAGAGGAGAGATTTTAAGTAAAGTTTGGAAATTTTTTAAAATAAGAGGGTAGGGAAATGATGGGTTATCATGTAACCCCTCAAACCTTCCTTGTTAATTTTTATGAGCATTTTGAAGTTGTTCCAATTTGTTGGATTTTAATTTTAAACATACAAACAAGGGAAAGGAAACTTTTTACTTAACCTTCCATTCTCTTCCCTTCTATTCCCCATCATTTTCTTTTCATTAATTCATTAGTAGCAACACGTTTATGAGGGAAAATTATTGGAAAACAAAATTATCTTTCCAAGCAAGTAGTTCTATTTTTTCTATTTTTTTTACTTCATCATACATAACTGATGTATATTAACCTGTCAAATTTAGTAGAACAATCTAAACCTCATTCCAATTTGATGGATGGATGAATAAGAAATAAGATTTGCAATTGCCCTATATGGCATTGATAATATCTAGCAGCAACTCTTTGGTGTGCTGAACTTCAAGCGTTACACCATCTATGCCCTGCAAAAATAACTAACATATAATCAGCTCCTGAAAAATCTCATAGTTGTTCAAATTACAGCAAATAATATGTTAGTATGTGATAGAGTTTCTCCATGAGTCTCTTCCCATGAGTTTTATAGCATACAAAGTATACTACTCTCGCATTGATGATATTGTAATTTCACTAATAGTAAAGAAGCTACATAGAAAATCTTGTATCTTATCTTTACTAGACTCACCTTTATGCAGGTTGTAATCAGAAATGCTCCTTTTGTGGTAGTCATATTGGTGTCTATGAGCTCAATGCCAAAAGCATTCATGGCCTCCATCAATTTTTTGAATCCTCCCCTCTTCCTCTCAATGACCATTTTGACCCAGAGTTTATTCCCATCAATTTGTGTCACCCTAACCTCACCCTGTAGAAAAGTACTTCACCAAAATTACTAATTGTAGCTTCAATAAAAAAAAAAACAAAAATTACTAATTGTAGCTATAAAGGATATTCATTTAGTTAATAAAAGAAAGGAACTTGTTGATAACCTGTATCCCCCATTTCTTCATCTCCTCAGTAGCATCAATTTCTTGTACCTTTTGCTCTGCTGTTTCCTCAGAAATTGCTTCCATTTCATGAAGCTCTTGACTGAGACTCTCCACTTTATCTTGCATCATCTTGATGTAAGTGATAGCATCATCAATAATGCTTGCTTTGTTCATCTGAAACAAAATTAGGATTGATAATCAGTTTCATTCCATGGTTTATTATTGTCCTATATTTAAAAATTAGACTAATTCCAAGGAATGAGTACAGAATAAAACATTATATAAAAGGACTATATAAAGTGTAGTTTAGGTGGTTACTTTTGTTATGATGGGTACTAATGACCGCAGCATCAAAAGCCTGCTACTGAGCTTCTCCCTCCTGTTCCTTTCAGTCTGAAGGTTCTTGGATTTGTACAATGTGTCATCATCATAGTTCTTCTTTCCCATTTTTCCCCTGTTGCTACTCTTTTCAGCATTAAGGCACAACTCATCTAGAGACACATATAGCCGCCTATCTTCATATACATGTCCCATTCTTGGAAAAATGTGGAAAGAGAAGCTATTGAAGAGAGAGATGTTAATATGAGAGATAAATTGTAACTGAGTGGTTGGCGGATATATAGGTGACTCTCACAAAGGCATCGTGTGAGAGAGAAGGTATGTTGATTTGTTTTTTGAGGGGCTATCCTATGGTCACAAGTTAATGCAGGTGTTTATTGTGAGAGAGAGAAACATATTCCAGTTTTAGGCCATTTAAGTGTGTTTGTTACATATTTCATCAAAAAAAAAAAAGTGTGTTTGTTACATGTTTGGATCTGCATAACAGAATTAACAAATGTGGTTATAAAACATGGACGTTATGTTATTATAAGATGCAATTTGAAATCAAATTGATATTTTTTTTATAAAAAAATAATATACCCCAAATTGAATTTTTCCTAACTTGGTTTTTGCATAATGGAGGCCTTTATAAGATAAATTTTGTAGGTCTCAACGATGGATTCACAATATAAAGACTCAAGGGTTCGTATCCAAAAAAAAACTCTCCATTTAATCATTCAGAATGTAATTACCGGGACACGTAGTCCCTCCGTTAATTGACCACCTTTGACCTCCGTTAAACCGCTGATGTGTCCCGTTATGTTGCTTAGGTGACCGTAACAATAGTCATACGTGGATTTTTATTTTTTTTTTCTCTCCTCATTTATGTCAAAACAATGCCGTTTTGGGTCTCCTCCTTCACTATTAAGCTGCTTCTTCTTCCTCCTTCTTTGTTACACGCAGAGGAACCCTAGGCATTCACCCATGGTTACATCTCGTCATTATTGACCTTCTTCTTCTCCTTCCCTTCTCTGATAACTACCCTCGTTACTACGCCCATTTCCCTCATCACTTCGAACTGAAACCCTAATTGCTATTTCACCCCCTGATTGTTATTTCGCCCCCTTTTCCAACTACTCAAAACTCAAAAAAAAAAAAAGACCAAATGTCCAAATGTCATCTTTATGTTGTCCATATGCATCACTTCCATCTTCTGCTACTTCTTCTTTCCATTATCCTTCACGGTGGTGGTTTGTATCCAGGGGTTGGAATGAACATTGAGCACAATAGTTTTGTGGGACATTTTAGTCCCTAACAAATATATTAGTAACCCAAATTCATCCCTTACAAAACTCAAAGGGGACAAAGTAGTCCCTTGTGGCTGGTTAGCATGTGTTGTCTGGTTTCCTTGAACTAGTTCTTGAGTCTGAGACACAAAAATGGCAACCACCCATGCATGAGAACAAATAACCCAGCAACATCATAAATGGAACCCTGGCCATCGATTCCCCAAATTACCCACCCTAAAATCGCGAAACATCATAGATTAGGGGAAGGAAAATTACCTTCAAACGAGAGTTCCTTGATATGCTTCTTGTCCCTAAAGTCCCGAAAGATAATGTTAGATGATTTTAAATTATGTAATTTTTACACGTGTTACTTTCTGATGCATTTTACAGGAACAATGCACACGTGCCCCTCTCACATTCTATCATATTTCGATCATTGCAAATCACCATTAATCAGCTATTAAATATTCTAGAAAGAAAAAAATTAATTTTATATTGTAACAACAATAATTTGATATCATAATGGTAGATTAATTTGAATTCAGCCATAAATGCAACAATATTACAAGGCAGAATATTCGCTAACAAATCCCATGTATGAGGGAATCTTAAAACATAATTAACACCAAAAGTTATACGCTTCAACATTAAACCACGATCAATATAATTTTAAAATTTCAAATAATATCATTTTATTGAGTCATAATTAGCAACTGATTCAAGTTGTTTTTATTGGGATCAAATCATCAAAACCATGTAGAATCATGGAGGCAATAAATTTGGGAGAATCTGATATGAATAACAACAACAATAAAATGATATAATCCATACAAATAAATATCACAACTTTAAAAACCCAATTTGATATTGTAATATTGAAATATAATGAAAATGGTACAATAAGAGTACTTAAATGTATCCCCCAATCTCATAACTGTCAATCAACCTCTCTAAGCATTTTTAAGGAAGTAAAAAAAACCTGATGCCAGCCATCATCTTTTAATGTGTTTCATAAAATTTGGGGATATTATTTGATTTTAGAAAATAATCATGAATTCAAATAAGAGTAATAATACCCATCTGACAACTATAATTAATTTCAAATTAATTAATTAATTAATTACAATATAGTTGATTTGAGGAATAATTTCATTACAATATTAATTTCAAACTATCTGCATTAAAACCATTTCTAAATTTGAATTTCATTTCACACATGTGATTTTATTTTCTAATAAATTGAAATGATACAAAATTAAATAATACAATTAATTGGTTATTAAAATTTCATGAAGATTCAGCTAGGACCCCAATTTTAATGTGACATTTCGTTTCATTTTTTTACTTTTTTTATAGTGGTTTCTTTATGTTTTCCAGTTAGCGAGTGCAGAATGTGAGTCGTGTCAGTTCAAGGCTAGAGGTATTATATTGAAGAACCTAAAAGCTGTTGGATAACAATGAGAAAAGTTGGACGCTATTTGTCAATTATTGTCGGAAGGATGGAAAACGTATTTATGACTCCGCCCAAGGGTAAACATGCCATCAGTGAAGGTTACCTCTCTCTCTCTTTCTTTCTAGCTCTCTCTATTTATTTCTTGGGAATCTCTTTGACTTCGATTGAAGCTTCTAGGGTTTCTGATGGGGAGGTGTCAAAATTGGGAAGTAGAATAGAAGAAGAGAAGAACGATAAAACTATCAGGGGTCTCATAAAGCGTCCACTTAATCGAAGATGCTTCAATTGTAATAGTATGTAAATTCAACTCCTTTTTTGAATTTGTGTTTGAGTTCCATGACCTTTATGTTTTAGGTTTTTGTGCCATGTGAGTGATATTAATTCGAAGCTAATTAAAAAGCAAAAAACTTTTGGCGCTGTTGTGGGGGGTTTTTTTGCTGAGAATTGATAAGTGTTGGAAGTGTTTCGAGAATTTGACATTTAAATTTTTAATTTAATTGTCATCTTTCTTTTGCTTGATGTCCTATGAATATTTTTATAATTTTATGATCATGTTATTCTCTATGAATTCTAGAGTATTCGTGAAAATCACTTATGAAAGTGTGGTATCTCTTATGAGATAATTCCCAGTTATGGAGAAGTGAGAAAAACAGGATCAAAACTATTTTCAAGCTCCATGCTTCCTCCAAACTGCATTCTTTCTTATCCTGAAACCAAATTTTTACAACAGTTTTTTTCTGTTGATTGGAGTTAAGTTTTTTACAATCAACTTTCCTTTCAAAATTGAGCAAACCTGTGACATATCTGTAAAAGAAAATTTGAAGTAATGTGTATATATTGTGAGAAATTTTCAAAATTCTTAAACGGTTAAATCTAATTAATGGCGCCTAATTGTCACTACTTGGTCGCGTAGCCTAGCGGTAGCGACTTCATTGGTTTGATCTCCTTGGTCAGTGTTCGAATCCTATGTCCCTCATTTTTGTTGAATATTATGACTGTTGTTTAACATTCTGGAAAAATAAAATGATAAAGTGCTGTTGAGAGGATTCGAACCTGGCTCTGTGAGGGAAGGGACACATCTGTTGGCCACTAGGCCAACTGATGTCTTGTGACAGTTAATGAACGTTAATACTACTTATGTATGGAATTTGACCGGTTTTGAAACTTTTGAAGAGTTGTTTCCTTTCACCAAGTGACATGAGTTGGTCTATAAATAAAACCATCTGCATGCAGTAATTGACACGAAAAACTCAGAATCTCTCAACCATTCTTCACTCCAAATCACTTTCTTTTCTCCCTTATGCGCAGAGAGAGTTAAGGAGACTATTGTTCTCAGAATCGCCATTGTCGATACGCTTGGTTTAGGGTGTGCAAACCAAACCAAGGTTCTCCATTGTATCCTGAAGGGGATTCGCGATTACACTGTTGCATCCAATCTACGAGGAGAGATTGGTGGGGGCGAATCGAACCTAAAGCCTAGTGTCCTCACACGCCTTGGAGATTGCGCATTACCATTATTTTCTTCTTCTTTGTTGCAGATCCATACCCCATTTACTAACAATCTTTAGGTTCGATTTCTGTAATAATGGCTGCAACTTTGAAGGAGATGACTTCTGAGTTTATGAAACTTGAGAGGTTCGAAGGCGGAAACTTTCATCGTTGGCAAAAGAAGATGCACTTCCTTCTTACAACATTGAAGGTGGCCTATGTGTTGAACACACCAAGACCAGAGGAAAGAGAAGATGAGACCATCAATGAGACTCGTGAGAGGAACAAGTGGGTTAATGATGACTACATTTGCATAGGGCATATTTTGAATGGCATGACCGACTCATTGTTCGATGTGTATCAAAATGCGGGATCCTCCAAAGAACTATGGGAGAAACTTGAGGCAAGATACATGATGGAGGATGCAACAAGTAAGAAATTTCTTGTTAGTCGTTTTAATAATTATAAAATGGTTGATGGTATGCCTATCATGGAACAAATG
Source organism: Sophora flavescens (assembly GCA_030762895.1). Classification (NCBI taxonomy): domain Eukaryota; kingdom Viridiplantae; phylum Streptophyta; class Magnoliopsida; order Fabales; family Fabaceae; genus Sophora; species Sophora flavescens. The sequence continues at coordinate 128,909,285 of CM061064.1, forward strand.
CATGAAATTGAACGTATTCTCAATAACTACAAACAACATAATATGCACATGGATGAAACCATCATTGTCTCCTCAATCATTGACAAACTTCCTCCTTCATGGAAAGACTTTAAAAGAAGTCTTAAACATCGAAAAGATGACATTTCTCTTGAACAATTGGGTAATCACCTTCGTTTAGAAGAAGAGTATCGTAAACAAGATGATACTAAAGAACATTACATTGATGAGAAGGTGCATGTAGTAGAGGAAGGGAAATCTGGTAAGTCCTCTAAAAAGAGGAATCGGGATTTTGTAAAATCTCATGAAAACAACAATGAGAATGACTACAAGAAAAAGAAAAAGAAAAATGGTTGTTTCTATTGTGGAAAACCGGGACATTTCAAGAGGAATTGTCGTCTCCTGAAAAAGGAAAAGGAGAAGGAATCTAGTGCAACAAAGGACAATCTTGTTGCGGTCATTTCCGAAATCAACATGATAGAAGATGTTGGATCATGGTGGATTGACTCCGGTGCAACTCGCCATGTGTGTAAGAACAAGGATCTCTTCAAGACAATTAATGAAGAAGATGGAACCGTTCTATATATGGGAAATGCATCAACTGTCCAAGTTAAAGGCAAAGGGACGGTGGAACTAGAATTCACTTCGGGAAAAGTAGTTACTCTTACAGATGTTTATTATGCACCAGATGTTAGGAAGAATTTAATTTCTGTACCGTTACTTAATAAGTACGGGTTCAAATGTGTATTTGAGGGAGACAAGTTTATCCTCTCTAAGGGAGGAATGTTTGTAGGAAAGGGATACATTTGTGAGAATATGCTCAAACTCAATATTATTAATGATAATGGATTTATTTATGCTTATATTGTTGAGTCTTGTAATTTATGGCATTCTCGTTTAGGACATGTTAATTTTAGGAAAATGGATGAAATGATGAATTCATGTTTAATTCCTAAAACAAGTAGGATTTCGGATGCATGTACAACTTGTATGCTAACTAAGATAACTAGATTTCCTTTTCCTAGAGTTGAAAGAAGTTCTAAAGTGTTAGATTTAATTCATTCGATGTATGTGATTTACATGGTTGGCCCACTACAGGTGGTAAAAAAATATTTTGTGACATTCATAGATGATTGTACTAGATATTGCTATGTATATTTAATGCATTCAAAGGATGAAGTGTTAGATAAATTTAAGATATTTAAAGCAGTAGAACTTCAACATGAAACATTTATTAAATGTTTTAGGAGTGATAGAGGAGGAGAGTTCTATAACCCTAGTTACTTTGAGTCTACTGGAATAATTCACCAAACAACCGCACCTTATTCCCCACAACAAAACGGTATAGCTGAAAGGAAAAATAGAGTATTAGAAGAAATGGTAAATGCAATGTTATCATATTCTGGTCTAGCAAAGGGTTATTGGGGAGAAGCCTTGTTGACGGCTTGTTATATCTTGAATAGAGTTCCAAACAAAAGGAACAAAATAACCCCATATGAACTTTGGAAAAATAGAAAGCCCAACCTTGACTATTTCAAATTTTGGGGTTGTAGGGCAATAGTAAAAGTTTATGAACCAAAAAGAAAGAAATTAGGTGAAAGGGGAATTGAATGTGTGTTCCTGGGCTATGCTAAAAATAGCAAAGCATATAGATTCATGGTTATAGAATCTAATGACTCATATCCTGTAAATCGTGAATGTGAGTCTAAGGATGCTATCTTTCAAGAAGATAGGTTTAACTCAATTCCAAGTCACAAAAATGATGTTCATAGTAATGCACATAATCTAGAAACCAATGTATTTAATAATGATACTCTAGATAGTTCAGAACTTAGAAGAAGTCAGAGAGCTAGGAAAGAGAAAACGTATGGACCAGACTTTTTCATGTTCCTTGTTGAAGAAACAAGAGAGTCCATAGACAGTTATGGACCAAAATGTTATAATACGTAAAGTGATCCAGAAACATTCAAGAGGCAATAAAGTCTCAAGATGCCGCTTCGGAAGGAAGCTATACAAGAGGAAATAGACTCAATAATGGGGAATAAAACGTGGAAATTAGTAGACCTCCCACCTGGTTCCAAACCTATAGGTTGTAAATGGATTTTCAAAAGGAAAATGAAGGTAGATGGAACCATAGATAAGTTTAAGGCAAGACTAGTTGCTAAGGGATTTACACAAAAGAGGGCATTGACTATTTTGATACATACTACGTGGCAAGAATTGCCTCAATTAGAGTGTTATTGGCACTTGCATCCATCTATAAGTTTATCATTCATCAAATGGATGTGAAAACAGCATTTCTTAATGGGGAGTTAGATGAAGAGGTGTATATGTCACAACCTGAAGGGTTTGTGGTTAATGGTCAAGAAAAGAAGGTGCGTAAATTGAATAAGGCATTGTATGGACTAAAACAAGCTCCTAAACAATGGCATCAAAAGTTTGATCAAGTTATGCTAGCTAATGGATATAAAATAAATGAATCTGACAAGTGTATTTATAGTAAATTCCATAATGGAAAAGGTGTTATGATTTGTTTATATGTTGATGATATGTTAATATTTGGTACTGATCTAGATGAGGTGGAAAAAACTAAGAGTTTCCTCTCTAGTAATTTTGATATGAAAGACTTAGGGGAAGCCGATGTGATACTAGGGATTAGAATAATAAGAGATGGTGAGAATATAGGTTTGTCACAATCTCACTATATAGAAAAAGTGTTAAAGAAATTTAATGAATGTGATTATCAATCAGTTGTTACTCCCTTTGATCACAACACTAATTTAGTACCAAATAAAGGCTGTCCAGTAGCACAACTTGAATACTCAAAAGTAATTGGATGCTTAATGTATGCTATGACATGTACTAGACCAGACATTGCATATGCTGTAGGGAGACTAAGAAGGTATACAAGTAATCCAAGCAAAGACCATTGGCATGCTGTACGAAGAGTTTTGAAATACTTGAAGGGGACAATGAATTATAGTTTGAACTATAATGGATATCCTTCAGTATTAGAAGGTTATACGGATGCCAGTTGGGTGACTTATACAGAAGATCATGCTTCAACAAGCGGTTGGGTCTTCACACTTGGTGGGGGTGCTATTTCTTGGGGATCCAAGAAACAAACTTGCATTGCTGACTCCACCATGGCTGCAGAATTCATAGCATTGGCAGCAGGAAGCAAAGAAGCTGAATGGCTTAGAAATTTGATGTATGAGATACCAATTTGGCCAAAGCCAATAGCACCAATATCCATACATTGTGACAGTCAATCAACACTATCAAAGGCATATAGCCAGGTTTATAATGGAAAGTCCAGGCACATTGGGCTAAGACATAGCTATGTAAAAGATTTGATTACAAATGGAGTAATATCCATAGTCTTTGTGAAAACAGAGAGGAATCTTGCGAGATCCTTTTGATGAAAGGGCGACAAGGGATATGGTGTTGAAAACATCATTAGGGATGGGACTCAAGCCCATATCTACATGATCACCAATGGTGGAAACCCGACTTACACTTGAGTAGCATCAAGTCTTGAGTTCAATGGGCCAAAGTACACTATGAGAGTGATTGCAAATACTTGACAAATAGATACATCCCAAGGTTTAAAAGTACTTGGAAACCATAAGGACAATAAAGAAAAGGGTGAGCTTTTGCTCTTAATGGACCTATAGCACATATGTGCTGAGGTGCCCAACTTATGGGGGTGCTTCTGGTAAAGTCCACCTATGTGAGAGTGAAGTGTGGCCGCTTCTTAGAGTTGGGCTTGACTCTGTAAGCTCTCATGAAAAGGATACACGACACAAGGCCTTATCAAATGTGTCACACTACCACGTCGTTCAGTGGTACCGAGATTTCATGTAAGTCATGCACGCTTGTTCTAAGGAATATTTGGTTCAAAGCTTGTCTACCATTTTATTCAGGGATGAGTGAAACCCATGTTTTACTAAGCAAAGGTTCAAATCTCCAAGATACCTTTGTCTGAAAGCATGCGATTTCCGGAATAATGGGATTTGGATTTATTTTGAAAATGGTGGGGGATTGTGAGAAATTTTCAAAATTCTTAAACGGTTAAATCTAATTAATGGCACCTAATTGTCACTACTTAGTCGCGTAGCCTAGCGGTAGCGACTTCATTGGTTTGATGCCTTGGTCAGTGTTCGAATCCTATGTCCCTCATTTTTGTTGAATATTATGACTGTTGTTTAACGTTCTGGAAAAATAAAATGATAAAGTGCTGTTGAGAGGATTCGAACCTTGCTCTGTGAGGGAAGGGACACATCTGTTGGCCACTAGGCCAACTGATGTCTTGTGATAGTTAATGAACGTTAATACTACTTATGTATGGAATTTGACCGTTTTTGAAACTTTTGAAGAGTTGTTTCCTTTCACCAAGTGACATGAGTTGGTCTATAAATAAAACCATCTGCATGCAGTAATTGACACGAAAAACTCAGAATCTCTCAACCATTCTTCACTCCAAATCACATTCTTTTCTCCCCATGCGCAGAGAGAGTTAAGGAGACTATTGTTCAGAAATCGCCATTGTCGATACGCTTGGTTTAGGGTGTACAAACCAAACCAAGGTTCTCCATTGTATCCTGAAGGGGGATTCGCCAGTTACACATGTTGCATCCAATCTACGAGGAGAGATTGGTGGGGGCGAATCGAACCTAAAGCCTAGTGTCCTCACACGCCTTGGAGATTGTACATTACCATTATTTTCTTCTTCTTTGTTGCAGATCCATACCCCATTTACTAACATATATTGGATTCTCGATTATGTCACTATTTAATCATGTAGGAGAGTGATTTGCATGTGAAGAGAACCATGCATATTGAGTTCATTTATAAGACTTTGGAGGCAACCGCAGAAGAGGCTGTCATTGAAATTACTAACCAAAACGAAGGTACTACTACAACATAAGCTGAATGGTTTTGTCATCTGTTTTCTCATCTTCCCATTTTTTTCAAAATTGTACAACTTAATGGGTGATGATGGCTAACTCCAGTTTTTTGCTTCTGCTTTCTTCCATATTGTTCTATATTTGCTTTATGGTGACTGCAATATCAGAAACTCATTTTGGATGCAGTACTGTCATGGGTTGAGATCTGTATTGCTACCAAAATTCATAACATTTATGCTTTTCAGGTTGGGTTCCATCTCCTTCAACCCATATATTTATGCTTTTATGCATAATATATTCTTCACAAACTAAGGAGGTTCCTATATTAGGGTTGGCAGCTTTGAGCTTCAAGTTGTTGCTTCAAAGCATGTGAGTTTTCTGGTCTTCAATATACAATATGTATTTATTTTCTTTTTACTGCATTTGCTTTGTTCTATGTTGTCTACTGCTGGTATATTTTTTTATGCTTGATTTATATTAATCAGATTGATTTTGAAAATCAGATTGATTCTTATTTGTTTGTGATTCTTCGATTGATTCTGAAAAATGAGCATGAGGTGTTTGAGAATTTATAAATAAGGAGAATTCAACATAGGGATTTTTGCAGTATTGCGATTGTATAAAATCATTGATTTTATTTCTTTTGCCGTTTAGATTCTTATTGAAATTAGCTACTTTTATGCTCAGACCCTGGAAGAAGCAATTGCATTGAACAATTTGTACCTCAAGGATTAAGTAGTTCAATCTTCACACAAAGACCTGTGCATATGTATGTGTATTAAACTTTATCAACGTTATTTTTCATTAATATTCCTCCATACCTTACACCACTCAAATCATTTCCCCGCATTTGTTGAAGCTTTTGAATTTGTGCAACACGCTGCTCCATGGTTGTCCATGTTGCATTTGTCTGGGGTGACCCCTGGGCGACACGCTTTGTCATGCTCCTCTTTGCCCCTCCCTCTCTGAGGTACCTCTGCCTTTTTTTTATATCTCTATCGAAAATGTAATTGATTGCCATTGAGTTTTGTTTGAATGGTTTATCATTCTTCTATCTCCTTTCTATTTTTTAATTTTATTTTAGTATTTCTTGTGTTCTATCTTTTTCTTTATTTGAAATATAGGTACTATTTTGGTTGTTTTCTCATTTGGGTTTTCTTAAATTGTGGGAATGCATGTAACACCAAGAAATAATCAAATAGAATCATATCATTTATATGGAAAGAAAATTCATAGAAAGTTGGGATCTAACGATTCCGGATCGCGGGGTTTGGAGCAAGTGGTGCAAACACGGTTGAGGATTGGGTCAACGGATTCAGAGAAATTGGAGTGACAAGTATTAGTAGGTCCTTGAGAAATGGTTTAGTTGTCGAAAGAATATGTATTAGTAGGTTCAGTGCAAATGGTTTATTTTTCGGTTTTCTCACCTTCAATATTTTTCAGATGTGTGAGTATATGATTTTTTTTCGAATGGTTTACCGGTATCTATGCTTTTTAATTTTTTGAGTTGTTTTTATGTGTTCATGGTCCTATATCATCATTGTTAGATACTACATAATTTGTGAATCATAAGTCTTTTTATAGGAACTCTTAAGGATGCAAGATCTAATAGGTCCAAAGTCCCCATGATACATCACTCAAGCATGAATGTATCTACCCGGGAAGGTTATTGTGAGAAAGATCTAATATGCTCATGTGCTTTAGCTGACAAATGGCAATGGGAATGGAATATCTAATCATTTTATTTTTGGCTCATGATGAGATATTTAAAATTTGACAAACAGTTTGAGATTAAGGGAAAAGGCAAGGATGATATTCACATAAATCTACATGAAAAGAATAAAGAATTTGAAGTTCATATGTAGTTGAGGACAACCACGTTGAATCATCGGAGAAAGAAATTGAAGGGAAAAGAAGAAACCTCGCGTACTCTCCAACAAAAGGTTGTATTCTATTTGAGATACATATTTGATGTATGACTTATCTATCGTTCAATTCTTTATTTTGCCACAACCTTAGTATGAGCATGTGACTGAATATATCATGATCTATTGCAAACACTCTTGTGGTTTTTTTTTCTTTTTTTTTTAAATTCAATCAGCTTTGTAGCTTAACAAATAAATATGTGCTGGGTATGATTAGGGTGTACCAACTAGAAGTAAAATACATATATAGTATTAAATATTGAGAAAAGTACAATATAAAGATAGTGGGAAAAAAAATAGTGCTAATTTATATCCTCTAAATATATTTGTTGTTTTATGTTTTTGTTTGTACGAGTAACTCTCACTTTAATTTGGTATAAATATTATTTCATCAACAATCGTATAAATTATTTTTTCTACCGCATCCATAATTTATTTTTATTTTTCTCATATATTCTATATTCTATTTAAAGATGATAATTAACTAAATATTTAACCAACTATTTATAATGCACAATGGTAATTAATAATTTAAAAATTTCTATACTTTATATTTTATAATTGAAATAAAATTAATCTTCTATAGAAAATTCTAATACAAAATTTTACAAAATTCTTATGTGGTAAAAATTTAAAATATTTTATAGAAACATCGAAAGCTAACATATATGGGTGCACATTGCAAGTCACCACACTAGTATATATATAGAAGCAAAAGTGCTGGAAGTTAACATGGATATTTTAGTTTCCGTAAAAAAAAAAAAAAAAGAGAGAGGATATTTTAGCTCATTTCTTGTTTCATTCCAGTATTCTTTATTTATTTATTTATTTTTTAAAGGCAGCTGGTTTAGGTACACAGAAAATGGCAAAGAGGAATTGATTGTTTTTATGCATAATATTTGATTGTGGATCTGTGCTGTTTGTGCACAGCCAGAAGAAATAAACTCACTCAATTGTGCTCCAGATATCTATGCCCTTTTCCTCCTTAAAAAAATTCCGAAGTTATGTACAGCATGATATAAGCCCAACTTGTCATGTGGTGTACCCGCTCAGAACAGAAGAACAACTGTCTCGAGTCACCCTTGGGCAGTGAACACTTTGTGCTTGGCTCAATAACTTCCACATGAAAAAGATTCAATATAGATCAAAGGACACGGTAATTGTATAAAACTACACCAGTATTCAAATAAAAAAAAATAACAAAACGCTGAGAATTGACTTTAAGTATAAATAAATTAGGGAAAAAGGATACACCCTCTTAAATTTTACTACATTTTGTAAATAGATACTTTAAACTATTAATTCTTCCCAATTGATTCTTAAACTTTATGAATCAGGAAATTGATCCTTCTACTAACCCAAAAGTTAAAGCAGTAATACTGATCGAATCTAACCATTCATTTTTAAAAATCTAACCATTTGTTATTTTTATTTTAAATTTTAAATTTTAAAATTTAAAATTTTTAAAAAAGGAAGAAACAGAGGCAGAGCAGGTTTCAACCTCATCCTTTCATTTTTATTTTTTTGAAAAAGAATAAGAAAAAATGAAACAACTTTCTTTCTTCTGGGTGTTTCCTCTCTCAGTTCGTGGGTTTTGGGTGTTTCCTCTTTCGTGGTCTTCTTCTTCTTTGATTGTTCTGCAATCCTTTCCTCTTTGATTGTTTTGGGTACTTACTTCCACTCCTCTCATTGTTTTAGGTGCTTACTTTTGATCACGTCAAAGGATTCGATGGAATCAAAATGAGGATCGTGCTCATTCCTAATCCTAATGCATAATGTGATGACCAGTAACCTTGCTATCCTACGTTTTACTTCTTTTTCTTTTGGTATCTAGAAGTATTGAATTAATAATTAATGGAAGAAGATGAAATGGCCTCTGTTTTGTTCCTTTTATTGAAAAATATAAAAAATAACAAAAGTTAAAAATAAAATAATAATAATAATAATAATAATAATAATAATAACCAACCGTTATATTTAAGAAAATGGACGTTGGATTGGATCACACTTAGTAATTTAATATTGTTAGTGAGAATGACCAATTTCACCGATTCATAGAGTTTAAGGATTAATTGTAAAAATTATTAGTTGAGGATGTTTATTTATAAATGAGATAAGTTTAAGGTAGGTGTATGCACTTTTCCCAATAAATTAACTGGCCAAAAATACTGACAAATATGCATAAGTATTGCTCGGCAAATACCACAACATAGAAATGCTAGGTCGAAACATGAATGTAACATGTAGATTTCTTTGGTTAAATAGTACATAGTTTAAATAACAATACTATGTACTGTTTGGTTCAACGAGTTAGGCGGGTTCTAGCATGGACGAGGAGGCATATCTCTTACGTGACAGACAAGTTGTGACCGTAAGAACTTTCTCCAATTTTTAAGGGATGATTGTGATTTGTTCTTGGTGACAGGCCAAGTTGGTATTTTTGAAATTGCGCATAAGTCCCTATAATGAATAGATACCAGGTAATAGACATATAACTTTAGGTACGATAAGATAAGATTTTAGATACATATATTTAGATATATCTCACGTGTTAAATTATTTGTTTATAAGTCTTTTTTTATTCAATGAACAAGAAATTGATTTATTTTTTTCAATAATTTTTTTTTCATTCTTTTTAGATATTCTGATTTTTAGATTAATAT